>CM035786.1:40333974-40698974 GCA_020466265.1 Siphamia tubifer | reverse complement strand
AGAAGCTTCAAATACATGTATGAACATGTTTTCAAGTGGGAAATTAATTCAGACTGAGAATCTTTTAAATGTGCTTTATTTATTTAAATGTCCAGATATACTATTATCTAGTTTCACATATAAATGCTGAACATGTAAACTTGTAAAATAGTGTTTAATCATTTTTAACCTCTATTACATGTACAGCACGCATGCATGCACAGGTTTATGTAGCTGAAAGAAATGTTGTTCTACTGGAAATACTGAAGTCCGTCTGCGCTCACATGAGTAAACATAAACCAGACTCACTAGAATATTCTCAGTTTGAAAAAGGTTTGACCATGATCTGCATACTCAACTTCCCTGTCATACAGCTGATAACAGTTCCTCATGTCATGCAGTTGCCTGGCACCTGACATCATTTTAGATTTACATACATTAAAACACAAAAACTTCCTCCAGCTGCCTTTCATATTCCATTACATTAATAAACAGGTCAAATATTCCACTTGAATTTAACCAGGAAGTGGGAGCGACAAACAAACAACTGACTGAAACTTTATAAAACTACAAATCAAACATTTTATCACCATAATTTAATCCAGGTGAAAAAGATTGAAGGGATGATATAACCTTAACTTTTAAAAGTTCAGTATATTTGTCCATGTTTGGACATGTAATGGTTGAAATCTACTTCTTGCTGGGACTCAGATGTAATATCTAATATCTTAGAATTGGAGTTGGCCCACATCTGCCAACAGCTGGAGCTGGTTTTGAAACTGTTATTTTTAAGTACGACTTGGCATTTTGGCCATAACCATATTTTTTGTTTGTTTGTTTGTTTTTGGTGCCAGAAGTGATGAGGTAATTTAGGAGAGTCCAAAAAGTACTGTATGAACTATGGTTAAATGCTTGCTTACTTACACTCAGTAAAACAAACCTTACATTTACAGTTATTTGATGGTCTGTTAGTGTAACTTCAAACCATAACTACTGTATAATTTAACTGTTTGTCACGGAAGAGAAATGTTATAGTCGATGAACAGGAGCTCTGAAAATTCCAGTTTAGCAGATAACATGTCAATCAAAGCCCAACACAAAATAACATCAAAATATTCTTTAGCCCTAAAAGCTTATTCACAAAGATAATTTAAAGACGATCCTCCAGAACATCTAAATCAGGGGTCTCAAACCCTTTTTTTTTTTTTTTTTCAGGGGCCACCTTCAGCCTGATTTGTTCTCTATTGGGCTGAAATAATAACATAATAACCTAGAAATATGTGAATTACCTTAAAAAAAACTGGCATTTCTAGCGAAAAATAAGTCAAATTGTAACAATATTATGTTCAAGTTTTCATTTTTACATGTGCATTATGGATCAGATCTACTCTACAAAAACACTAAACACTTTGTAACAGGCAGAAAGTTGTTCAAATTATACTTCATTTTCTTCAGACATTTAAGATTATTCACATTTTATTGTTGCAGGATAGTTTGTAAATGTAAATAGTTTCATAATTTAATGTTGTTTTTTTTTGCAGTAAAACAAAGAAACAAATTTCAAGTTATTATTTAATTATAGTTATTATACCCCCCCCCCCCCCCACACACACACACACACACACACACACACAAAATATGGAGTCATTATTTTTGTAGGTTATTATGCTATAATTTTACTGGAGATCATATTGGTCTGTATGTGGAACCTGAACTAAAATGACATCCACCGCCTTGACTGTGGAAGATTCTTCCCATAGTCCAGATTAGAACCTTTGGTGGGCCACGTTTGGCATGTTTGAGACCCCTGTTCTAAATACAGCAAATAAGGCAAGAAAGAAGGAAGTTCTATTGGAGCCACTAACTTGTTGTCATTAAAAGTATTACATTTAAAACTCGTCCACACTGGCTTCACTTTTGTCCCATAGCCACTGCTACTTAGTAACAACCTAAACATGTAAATCTTCTATATTTAACCTATAAGGTTTGTGTAAGACCTTTACTGTAGAGAAACAAGATGGCCAAAGCAAAATTAAAAGTTGCATCATTCCAGTTTTTTTTTTTTGTTTGTTTTTTCCATTTGCTTCATTTTGCAGGATTGGGTGTGTGGTTTTGTGAATCGTGTTAAGTATTTTGATGAAAACCAGCCCAGTTTGCAAAATTATTTTTTAGCAATTAGAAAAAAAAACCCCTGTAAACATACAGTATGTGATCTTGTAGTGTTCCCTGTCTGTTCCTGTGTGTTAGTAACCAGGGGCGAAAGGTGGTGGGGGCAGGTACTCCTGGGGTAAGACTCCATCACTCTGCTTCACAGGGTCACAACTGTAGGCAAAATGTGAACCGTCAACCATCGGCTGTAGCCCTGGGATCTCCTGGTACTCATGCTCGGTATCTTCACTGCTGTCAGCTGATCTAGCTCGCTGCTCTGCCTCCACATTAATGTCCGCATACACATACTCCAGTGCTGAGGACATTCTCTTCTTTTGAAACTTCTTCTTTAAGTTTTTTAGGTTAGTGACAACTGATGGCTTTGTGTCTTGGAATTTTACAGGTTGGACGATGGTGTCCTGTGGATGCACAGCAGCTGAAAATGCAGATGGACTCTCAGGTCTGGAGGTGGTTTGGATGCAAGACTGGTTCGGCTTTGATAGAGGCCTACAGCTCCGAGAAGGGACGACAGGCGGGTGGCTGGGGGGGGTGTCAGTAGCTGTATATCGCTTTCTGGGTGTAGGCACAGGCTTGAGGTAATATAAGAAACAACACAAAGACATATGTTAGAAAATTCAAAGGAAATACTCTTTGTAAAATCCTTGAAACTAACTATTTGAATCAATGTTTTTCAATCTTGAATCGGGACCCCACGTAAGGTCACATGAAAATTCTAGTAATTTATAAAAATCACAATAATAATTCAAAAAGACCTACTCGTGTAAAATATATGGTGTGTTGACAGATGATCCAAAACACATGAACTGTGAAACTGAAACTGCAGCACAGTGGTTCTGTTTATCTGTCCAATGTTCATTATGGTCTGGTTCTGATGCAGCAGCTGTTCCATAATTTATAGTTTGAGTTATTATTTGTTCAGTATTAATTATCAGCCTTGTAAAAACAAGTTGGACTGACTGTACATATCCTGACCAGAGAAAACTAAAGTCTCACTTTGTGCAGTGGTCCCTCGCTATAACATGATTTTTTTGGGTGAAATTTTTACAGTATATAAATGCACATTGTGTTTTGCGCTCTAATTGGTCCTGACAGAGTGGCCCTCAGGTTCCAAGCAGTACTAAAAGACTGACGTATAAACCCTACAGCAGGCATGTCCAAACTATTCCACAAAAGGCAAGGCAAGGCAAATTTATTTGTATAGCACATTTCTCAAGGTGCTTTACACAAAACTAGAAATAGAAGAAAATTAAAATGATAAAGATACATTAAAAGACAATTAAAATCAAGACATAAAAACATTTTAAAGATCAAGACATAAAAACATTTTAAAGCAAATAATAATCTAAGTAAAAGCTCCAGTGAACAATAATGTTTTCAGACCTGATTTAAATGAACTGACAGTTGTTCTCAGACCTCAGGTATCCAGGTAGTTTGTTCCACAGTTGAGGAGCAGAGTAACAGAATGATGCCTCACTTTGTTTCGTTCTTATCTTTGGAACACACAGTAAACCTGTTCCAGATGACCTATGACCTCAGGGCTCTGGATGCTTCATAGGGAACCAGTAGGTCTAGGATGTATTTGGGTCCAAGGCCGTTTAGTGCTTTATAGACCAGGAGTAAGATTTTAAATTCTATCCTTTGACCCACAGGAAGACACTGTAAGGATTTGAGGACGGGTGTGATGTGGTCCAGTTTCCTGGTACTGGTCAGGACTCTGGCAGCAGTGTTTTGGATCACCTGTAGCTGCCTGATTGATTTTTTGTTTAGACCAGTGAAGACACCATTGCAATAATCTAACTTACTGAAAATGAATGAATGAATTAGTTTTTCTGTGTCTGGTTTGGACAGAAGACCCTTGATTTTAGCAATGTTCTTTTAGGTGGTAATAGGCAGATTTGGTAATGGCTTTTAAATGGTTGGTAAATTTCAGGTCAGAGTCAATAATTACACCCAGATTTCTGGCTTGGTTTGTGGGGTTTAGTGAAATGGACTCAAGGTGAGCACTGACCTTTGACCTTTCCTTTTTGGGGCCAAAAACAATCACTTCTGTTTTGTCCGCATTAAGCTGGAGGAAGTTCTGGCACATCCACTCAGTGATTTGATGAATGCATTTACTCAGTGTCAGTAAGGGACTGTAGTCAAGTGATGACACAGAAATATAAAGTTGTGTGTCATCTGCGTATGTGTGGTAAGAAATGTTGAAATGCTCTATGATCTGAGATCAAAGGGTCGGTGTGGCTGTAGGTTTTTGTTCCAACCGACCAAGAGTCCACAGTTTAACCAATCAACTCTCTGACGACTGAGATCAGTTGATTAATTGAGTCCAGTCTGGTGTGCTGCTAACTCGACTGTCGCCAGGTAGTATTTCACAATACCATCTGGGACTCTTTCGGAACCAATGTGTTTTCAAAGGAGGCGACTTATCTAAAATATTTGCATGTGATTAGATTAAAAATACGTCCCTCATCTTGACTAACGCCACTTCATCCACTCACGTTGAAGTCAAACCGCTTAAAAAAATTGTTTTCATCAGGTATAAACACATCAACAGAAGGAGTTTAAACTGAACATTTATACGTGATGTTTATTTATAACCTCGTCTACTACGATGTCCACCCAGTTCTTCTGGTAAACGTCGTAGGAAAGCATGGTTCTACATTCATCCTTCAGCCATTTTTCAGGGCTAACGAACACTACCTGCCAACATCTGTTGCAGATGTGGTTGTGATTTCTTCCTCCAGTTCCATTACTGTCAGCCCTAGTTTACCAGCCTCTTTGACTTGGTCCTCTACCAACACAACCAGGGGGGGTACCACAATAACCATGGGCTTCTGCACTGGTACTATTTCTTTATCCACCAGTGGATCCATCTGATGGATCAAACTGTTGCCAAACCCGGTCAGAACAAGAGTGAAAACATCATTTCCATTAACAAACGCTTCCAAAGCCGTCACCTGTTCATCTTTTAAGGAATTAACATGTGGTAGAGTCGACAAAACACTGGAAATAGCTGAGTCGATATGGACACTCGAATACTGAACGCACGCGGCCGTTGTTGTGTATCTGAAAAGACTACACTGCCGTCACTTCTGCTTAACCTCACCCTGCGATACTGATTGGCTCCTTTGTTTGGAAACAGATTCGATCCCTGTGCTACTCAGATGGTTGTGTGAGCGTAGCGTAACGCAGCCAGATGTAAGTCAGGTTAGTGTGCTGCTGCTTGGTTGGAACAAAAACCTGCATCCACACCGGCCCTTTGTGGAATAGTTTGGACATGCCTGCTCTACAGACTGTGATCCAACACTGTACAAAATACAGATGAGGAAGTTGACAGTAGATATAACAGTGACATTAATCCACATGATGGCAGCCCATAATACCACACCAGGAGATTCAGTTGTTGGTGGCCGATGTAAAAATGACAACAAGACAACATGCAACAAGTGCAGATGACGCCGAAGTAACGTGATGCATCGCTATGACGTTGAGGTTCTGTCAAGTCAGTTCTATCCTGTGATGGAAATGTTACTTCACAAATTTCACTTATTGTGAGTTATTTTTAGAAATGAGGGACCACTGTAATCTACACCTGGCTTTTCTACCTCCACCCATAATGATATACATCAGGGGTGTCAAACTCATTTTAGTTCAGGGCCCACATTCACCTAAATTTGATCTGAATGAGGCCGAACCAGTGAAATAGTAACATAATAATACATAAATAATGGCAACTCCAAATATTTCCCTATATTTTAGAGTGAAAAAGAGTAAAATTAAATACTGAAAATGTTTCAACTATCTGTTCAAAGCGAATAACATGAAGCAAATACATAATCAGCCTAATTTTAATAATATTATGCTCCTGTTTATCACTTTCACATGTTCATTATGAGTTGCAGATCATATTGGATCAAATACAAATAGACAAAATATTTAATATCAGGCAGATTATTCTTAAAATTGCACTGACTTCTCTTGAAACATTTCAGGTTTTTCATATTTGTTCAAGATTATTCCAATATTTTGTGAAATTATACTTTGTTTTAGTGTAAATATGTGAAAATATTTACACTTACAAAGACAAAAAATTGTATTTGTAGGTATTTATAGATTATTATGATTGTATTTTATTGGTCTGACCCATTTCAGATTGAATTGGTTTGAATTTTAAACCTCAAGTAAAATGAATATTAATATCTTAAAGTCTATTTTCTCATTTGACCAATTCATCTGAAGGGCCAGACTGGACCCTTTGGCGGGCTGGGTTTGTCCCCCAGGCCTTATGTTTGACACCTGTGATATATATATATATATATATATATATATATATATATATATATATATATATATATATATATATATATATATATATATATATATATATATATATATATATATATATATATATATATATATATATATATATATATATATCATATGGACTAAATGTCATCTAAAATGAACGTTTATTTAGTATAGCAAATAAAATCTGTTTTATCTGACTGGGGTCACCAGAAATTTGTGATGTTAAAATGAGGTCACAAGCCAAAAAAGGATGGGAACCACTGATCTAAATATTAAATTCACCAAAGGTAATATGATCAGTACCATGTCTGGAGGTGAGGAGATGACAAATGAGCATTGGTCTTCCAATGAAGGATACAGTCTGCTGAGTTGACTGTTTGGAGGAGGGGCTGCAGCGTGGCTCAGGTTATTTGGTCGATGAGGAAGAGCAGGCGGTGTGTCCTCCTGTGATACTGGGTGGGTCTTGATGGGTTGCAGGGAATTGTTTGGTGGTGAAATGCTTTTAGGGGTCAGCTGTCTGTGAGGAAACAGTAGTTCTGCGTAGTCGACCTTGTCATTTGTTACCTTTATAGAAAGTTAGATCAGAGAGATATTAAGATATAAGAAAAAGGAAGAACATTGTGTGATTGTAGAGTATGTGGTATGAAGGTGGAAAGAAATAAACAAATACTGTGGTTTGGGAAAGAGTGACTCATCATTAACGCCTGAATAAACAAATACCGTATTTTCTGGATGATAAGCCGCACCTGTATATAAGCCACATCCGCTATATTTTTTAAAATCTAATTTAAAAAAAAATATATAGGTACAAGCCGCACCGGGTTATAAGCCACATTTATCTATGTTGAAAAATCAGATATTTACTGCATGTAATAGCTAAAATAATTCAAATAAAATCTCATTTTGTTTTGGTCAACAAAAACTAAGAGACATTTTTAGGAATATTTTTTATTTCTTAAGCCACATTTTGTCTGGTTTTTATTGGTCATCTATAACTGCATTATATATTTAATTATAGTTATCGTCACAAGACCCACATTTATATCTAGTTTTGTCTCATTTTTGTCACATGATAAAGGTTCATTGATGACAATATTTGGTCATTATAAGGTGCACTGTCAATGAATGGTTTTTGTTGTGGATTCTTCATATTGGATTATAAAGCGCATTAAGCAAAGTCAAAATCATTAGATTAAAAAGTCTAAATTATTAGATAAAAAGTCTAAATTATTAGATAAAAAGTCTAAATTATTCGATAAAATGAAAAAAATATGAGAAAAAGTCAAAATCATGAGAAAAAAGTTAAAATCATTAGATAAAAAGTCTAAAACATTATGTATCTAAAATATTATCTAAATCAATATGACAAATGGAGAGAAACATTTAAAAAATCAGAATGATGGCTCAAAAACAGCCCCTGAAAATAGTCTGATAAATGTTTTTTGTTTTTTTTACCTTCTTTAACATAAAGTAATACTGTGATGAAAAATAATATGTATTTGTAAAATGACAAAATAATTGAAATCGCAAATTAAAGAAAAATAATTGCGATTAAAACAAATAGTTAATTAATCATGAATCCATTGCTTGTTGTTATTAGACTGTAATTAACAGTCTTCTTAAACAAAAATTGCATAAATGTTTTTTTATATTGCATAGTATTCTGATATTGCATTTTAAATACATGTATCTTCGCTTCAAAGCTTAAACACATATTTCTCATGTTTGTAACTCCATATAAATAGGTTCATCAAAAACATTTCAATCACATTGTTTGTTTGTTTTTCTGCCTAAAGAGGAATAAAAACAAAAAAATATTGACTAAGGTTCTCAGAACTCATGCATCAAAGGGTTAATCACTTATGACATTAGAAACAAATATCAATTTAAATGTTGTAGTTACCTGTCCACAGGGGACAGTCAGCACCTCACTGTAAGGCATTATGGGAGTCCTACGATGAAAGTCCACCAGATCCTGCAGAAGCCTGTGATGTGTGTTTTCACCTATGATGATATAATCTCCATCCTCCAGAGCATCGATCATAAAGTGTCTACAACGATCCTCAGCACTGAAGCAAGACATGGCATCATAAATACACAGTAAATTTTGCAGTGTTAAATCAACACTTAGAGAGTTTATTTAACTTCTTCTAGAGTGTATTTGGTCCCATGGTCTCCAAATTAACACTGCAAAATCTACAGTGTATAAACCCTCCACCCAAACTATGAAGTATAAAGTTCTGCTGTTAACACTCACCGATAGGACAGAGTGTAGCCAATCCTACTCTCACTGACTCTGATTAGGAAGTATCCAGGTGGTTTGGGCATCAGGAGTTCCTCTGCTGTCCTGCTCATACAATTTATATCATTAAGTTGCATCTTGTCACACTTGTCATTTCATTTGTTATTCTACGGCCCTTTAGAACGTTGCGGCAGCTCCCGTTCACTTTGAATTGACGTTCCCAGCTATTGCTAGCCTAGGATCTAGACTGTCCCCAGTGGCCGCAAATGGTATTTGCTACGGGGGAGAGTCTAGAAAGTCTAGGCGAATTTGTGGGCGGGATAACCGCTGTCTGTCAAGTTTTCTCTTTACACAACGCCACGCCATTGGATGGGTAACCAGTCAGAGCCAACCAATCAGAGGGATGAACATGGATTTCGTAGACAGCGTCACCGGAAGAACACACCAGAATGTAGTCTCAAAACGAGTGCAGCAGCTTAGCTAGGACTCCCGTACACTATTTGGCACCGGCCGCTTCGAATCTCCTCCGGGTCGCCTTTGCCGAGTTGTGCTGCTCGTATTCCCAGTTTTTCTGCCTCTTGCAACTGGTCATCCATTAGGGCTAAAAGGGGTGACACAATGATCACCAGCGGGTTGTGCAGACCCATGCGTCGTCCCACTAGCGGAGCCAGCTGATAAATCAAACTTTTGCCATACCCAGTGGGCAAAACTCCGACAACGTCCCCTTTTTCTAAAAACAGCTTAAGTGCCGTTTTCTGCTCCTCTCGCAGGGAAAACTGTAATTTTAAATCACCTAGCGTTGCTGCCAAAGTCAGCTCGAATGGTTGTTCCTGGTGATGAGCCATGTTGTCTAGCAGCTAGCAGCTGGTGTTACGGCAATGTGTGCTAGCTGCTTGCTAGCTGCTACGTCTCTGCGACTACAACATTACGTGTCATATTTGTGTCGTCATGAGGCAGGGCGGGCTCCAATCCCGGCCCTTGCGATTTGATTGGCCCGGTACATTTTGGATTTTCAGATCCGAGGCTGTCTAGTCTGTCTCCCGTAGCAAATACCATTTGTGGCCACTGGGGACAGACTAGATCCTAGGCTAAGCTATTGCGGCTCCCAGTTCCATCATCAACAGAATGGTCAGTGGCCGCAGTGGGCTAAGCAGGAGGAACGAAATTACATACGCGCATTCAATGTCCACGCCAGTACTGAATTTTACTATAATTTATTTTTATCCATTTACTACAGAACACTCCAATAGTATTTAGGTAGAGCATAAACATTTCAGTAAATCAATTACATCATAGCGGTGGCGGTAGCCAGTGTTGTACCTGAACGCGTTCATTGAACGATCGTTCACGAACTATATCATATTTTTAACGAACGTGAACGACTCGTTCACTTTTGCCAAATGAACGGGAAGTTGTGAACGCGGTTATTCTGGCATTTATTGAACTGCGCTCTTATGTAGTTCATATTTCGTTCTTATCACGTTGTAATTATTGAGTCCTATAAGGATCAAAACACAGCATTATCATAGATGACATGTTTGTATTATTCTGAACAAATGTCGACAACATAATGTTGTGGAATAGCCAATAAGAAGCGTTTTGGGCGGGGCAGAGAGAGAGAGAGGGGGGGGGGGGGGGGTGCAGAGAGTTTTTGGGAGCGGAGAAAACGAGTTAAATGTACAGAGTGTGACCGGCGACCGGAGCAGGTGTTGCCCCGTTCTTGGAAATAAACATTGAAAACGAAGCTCACTGAAACCGCTCCTTATGAGAGGGAAGTTAAACCGGGGTAAGGTACTTACTTCCGCCCTGAGTGAGGCGGCATTTTCCCCTGATTTTTTGACTACAGGATAAGGTCAGAAACGGTTAATAATACGTTTACAATAATAACACAAAAAAGAATGAAAAAGTTCATTTTGGGATCCATGAACTTCTAGTTCATAATTTGGAAGAATGAACGATGAACTGAACTAATTCATATTGAATAACTTGAACTGAACTTTGAACTAGTTCCTAATCCGAACTTTCCCAACACTGGCGGTAGCTATAGCGGTACATAAAAAATAGACCTTCCTCCTTGGTCACACCACACCAAACTGAACCAGATAACAGGGATCAGGTATGGTTAAGTACAGCTACCAATTGCCTACCGCCCACTCCCAGTGCCACACCCCTTCCAATAGTAACCAAAAAAATATAAACACAAGCCAAGCAAACCAATACCCATACGTTTGACATATTAATGAAAAGAAAAAATACATTCAATACTTATGGCTCATACACCAGCCTTCAGCGGGCGGATTTTTTACGCCATTAAAGCCCACTGCCAATGGCAATGGGTTTTGTCACTTCAGATTCACTGTACCATATCACGCCGGAGGTAGTTCGGCCACTTTGAAAGTAAATATTCACTACGTTGTAACGGCTATTTTATGCAATCTGTTAGAGTAGTAGCAGGAATAAGATGTAATAACCCGTAGAATAAGCGGGATAATGTATTGTCCCACATTATCCCTTACTTAAATTGCATCTTGCCACACTTGTAATTTTGTTTGTTAATAAATTTAATTGTTAAAAAATTGGGGGGGGGGTGAATAGTGACATGCTGAACTGTAAGGAAGACAATAGAGCATATGCTTGGCGTCTGAAAAGATAATAAAAAGAAAAACAACGAGAAAAACAACCTGAGAGAGAGAGGGGGGTTAATATAAGTTAAAAACCTATGTACGGATTTTGATGAAATTTTCAGGATATGTTGGGAGTGTCACAAGGAACAAATGATAACATTTTGATGGTGATCCAGAAGAGATTCTAGATTCTGGATCACTTTGAATTGTATTCTCCATTTACCGCAATGTAAAATTTCAAAGTGATCCAGAATCCGGAATTTCATCAAGATCTGTCCTTAACTGTTTGAGTTATCTTGCTAAATAACAGACAAACAGACAGACAAACAAACTGACAAATACAGTTACCTCCCTTGGCGGAGACTTGTTCAAAGGAATATATGAAATCTATGTAATTGAGAAACTGTTACTTTTATTAAAAGTAAAACAGGATAGATTTAAAAATTTATCAAAATGGATTATATATAAATAAATAAATAAATAAATAAATAAATACAATTTAACTTAACTCTAAGTGACAAAATATAACTGAATTGGTACTGGATGAACTTGTGTGGACTTTTATAGTAAAAAAATGAATAAAATAAGAGAAAATTAGACTTCTTTTTTGTTCTATGGCATGTTTAACAAAATATAAAGAAAAAAACGGAAGATTTACTGTGAGAATAGTTATCTATATTTTGTTTTTGTTACAAACAGAAAACTTGTATGGAAATGTATATGCTGAGTTTTATGTATTACTGTTGTTGTTGTTTTTTATGGACATGGAAAACATGTTTCTATATTCTAAAATGTATTTCCCAAAAAAACCAAAAGATAATAATAATGAATTATAAAGAGGAGAGAACAGAATAAAGGAAACATTTATGTTGCCCCTCATTGTCAGTGCTCTTTTAATTTCTATGAGAACTTTCATCCTGATTGGTTGTAACCTGATATTTTAATGAAATACACAGAGAACCTTTTAGATCTGTGCATCAATAACTTCCTAAAATGTTTTGCTGACTTCCTCAAATATAGGCCATTTTGTCTGACATTTTTTCTTGTTTGTTTGTTTTATATTACATTTGTATAGTTCAGGTTTTTTGTGTGGGAAGGTCCCTTTTTTATCTGATGTCTATATACACTGTAAAAAAAACAAACAAAAAAAAACCTGTTGATGTTCTCCCCGTGTCTGCGTGGGTTCTACTCCAGTTTCCTCCCACCATCCAAACACATGCACTGATAGGTTAATTGGTTAATATTAATTGTCCATAGGTGTGAGAGTGATTGTTTGTCTATATATGTTCAGCCCTGAGATGAACCCCACCTTCACCCATTGTAGCTGGATGTGACCCCCATGACCCTAGTGAGGATAAAGCAGGTTCAGATGATGAGATGAGAAAACAACCTGTTGTTTTTTATTGAATAAAAACTAGCACCTGTGGTTGGCAGAAAAATCCTGTAAAAATACATTAACATATTTACTGAGTAACATGTAGGTTTAACATTTTAAACATGTAGATTTAACATTAAAATGTTAAAACGTAAATGTACTGCCACTTATATAGACCTGCATGGTGCACACAGTGTTTTATAAATGCACCAGGTCTAATCTGGGAGACAGTGAGAGTTCAGTTTTTTCTGACAACACTTTGACATGTGAACATATGGAGCTGGAATTTGAACTGCCAACCACCTGTTCCACCAACTGAACCACACCCACCCGGTATTTTGCGATTGTTGGACTTTTATTTAGAAAATGTGTTGTAGTCCTGTCTTCCACATTCATGAAAGGTTTGGTATGAATGTCTCATGAAACAGTCATGAATGCTTTATGTGCAGTTTATGAAAACTGCTATGAATGTGTTATGAACTCACCTGTCAAGTAAAGTGTTACCAAAATTCTTAAATTGTTAAATGTTTACTTCTTTACTACTTATATATATATATATATATATATATATATATATATATATATATATATATATATATATATATATATATATATATATATATATATATATATATATCTTGCAATTTAAACAGCACCACATTGTTTTTAATTCAGTTTTATTTTCACAAAATAATAGAAATGCATAATTTAAGACTGTTTTTTAAATATACTCTTCCTGTAAAACCTACAGCCATATTTTGGTTAATCATGAACCCTAAAATCTTATGCAATAAACAACTTTGCATTGTAGTTTCACTTATAGTTCTTTTTCATGTTGCAGTTTTTACAATGTCTTGCTGTGAATTCTATCATCATTTTTTTTACAGTGTAGATGTTCAGAGCAATTTTCTGCCAAGATGATTGACAGAAAACAATTACTATAAACATCAGTGATCATACCATCACATGATTTCAAAAACACGAGGTTCCACATTCCTCAGCATGTACCATCACTGCAGCCCAGAGCACATACACATAGACATTCTTTTGTAAGCTTACTTCCTGGAGATGATGCCATGAAACCATTCCGGAACGATCCCATTCCTGATCACCGCCTGCAGCTGGGACTTTGTGAACCACGTTAGAGCGTCCTGCTGTGTTTGGGTCAGACCCCAGTCCATGTTCACATCACAGCCAAGGACCAAATCAAATCTTGTGTTTGAGTGTTAACTGAAAGAAACCAACAAATAAAGCACATGTAAGCAGCATGTGTCATTGCAGAGTATATCAAACAAACAATGGTCTATTCATTCAAAAGCCACTGGTTTAATGTCTCAGAACAATAGTATATTTGTTGGACTTGTTTTCTCTCCTTTGTATCCTTTACACTCACCCGAACAGTCAGTGAAGAATTTCCATGAACTGCAAACTTTACCGGTTCCTACAAACAACACCCTAAAGCTGATCTATAACACAAAGGTTAGCATAGTTATAATCTGAAAGTATTTATAGCAGTGATAGGCGTTAAAATACTGTTGTAATTGACCTAAAAATAGCTCTGAGCAAACATACATACCTTGTCTGACAAATAGGTGATAAAATGACACAGCGCCTGTCTCTTATGAAGTAATGACACTGCAGACCTACACCTGTTTGGGGGCGGAGGGAAACTCAAATAGGGAAGACCGGGGTAGTTGAAACCCATTCAAACCTCTGCACACACAAGCTAGCTGACAGTATTTTTACACACACAAAAAATATGTATATGTATATGTATATGTATATGTATATGTGTATGTATATGTATATGTATATGTATTTGTATATGTATATGTATATGTATATGTATATGTATATGTATATGTATATGTATATGTATATGTATATGTATATGTATTTGTATATGTTTATGTTTATGTTTATGTTTATGTTATATATATATATATATATATATATATATATATATATATATATATATATATATATATATATATATATATATATATATATATATATATATATATATATATATATATATATATATATATATATATATATATATATTTAGGTGTATAGTTTTGGTGTATAGTTTTTCAGTTAGTTTTGTTAAGTTTCAAGATTCAAAGTTACTTTATTTATACATGTGAGTATATTTGTTTTATAGACGGAGTCATTTCATTTAGCCTTAAAGACAAAACACACATTGAACCTGTTTGGCAGGGAATTGATCAAGTGTCAAGATGAAAAGTGCTCAGTGTTCCATCATTCATCATATAACAGCATGGATGACTAAAATTAAAAGAATCAAATGAATACAAATATAAAATACAACAAATCATAAAATCTAATTAAATAAGATGAGAGAATGAGAAGCAATGAAACCCAATAAAAACCTGCAGAAAAAATAAAACCATCCTGTGATAAAGACCTGAGAACGTACAATTGTTAAATTAGAAGGCACAATAATAATTAATAGAGTAAAGAAACAGATAAATAACTAAATAAATAAATAAAGTGCAATGTGGCTATTTCTTATTGAGCTCAGTGATGGTGACAGGAACAAAGCTTTTTTTTTTAATAACACCTGGGGACTAAAACCTCCATCCAGAGGAAAGGAGCTGAAATGCATCCTGTAAATTATGGGAGTCATAATTAAGAATTGATGAAGCTGTTTTTCTCTGTAGCTCTTTAGTGAGGGAGGCGGGACAAGACTGGGACAGGGTGTACCCCGCCCTCACCCATTGTAGCTGGATTAGGCCCCCAGTGACCCCTGCGACCCTAGAGAGGATAAAGCGGGTTCAGATAATGAGACGGGACCCTGATGTTGGACAGAAGGCCTGTCTCTCAGGCCTTCTGCACTCTAATTAATCCCAAAAGCATTCTGTGGGGTTCAAGGTCAGGACTGTGTTCAGGTCAGTCCACTTCATCCATGTCTTTATGGACCTTACTTGGTTCACAGTCATGTTGGAACAAGAAGGGGCCATCCCAAAACTGTTCCCACAAACTTGGAAGCATGGAAATGTTCAAAGTCTCTTTGCCCAAAATCTCTTGTTGCTGAAGTAAGAGATGTTGGACTGTAGGTCAAAGGTCAAGGTCACAGTCACCAAAATGTGTTTTCACATTGATAATGGTGCCTGGCACCGCCTGTTCTATGTTAGAGGTATTGTACTTACAACCCACGCCACACCTGCCAGACATTACTTAGCTGTTGTATTAGTGCAGATGGTTGAAATTCAACAACATATTGCTTGAAAAACTACATGTTTAGTTATTGCATTCCTATGATGTGATTGTTTTCCATCTACAGTTATATTAATCCTACCACTGTTTTTTTTCTTTTTGTCCCCTTTCCTTGAATCTATTGGAAAAGTTCCATCATGACAATGTATGCTGTGTCTACACTGTATGATGTTTAAGGACGTCCTACAGTATGTATGTGCTTTCATCCTGTTCTGTCATTTCTGAAAACTTTGATGGTACCGGTGAGTGGTCGTCTGGTTCTGCTGTCATAACCAAAGAATGTCCTGTCAAGGATCAGTTCTATTCTATTCTATTCTATTCTATTCTATTCTATTCTATTCTATTCTATTCTACAGTAAAACGAACGCTTAAGTTCACAAACCTTTCACCTCCAGAACATTAAATTCGTGAGAATATAGTCTCTGCTGACGAACTAGTTTTCGGCGGACGAACCAAACCACGTGGTCGAACAGCGCCACGGTGGCGGCCACGAGAAGCTGACGCATGCTCACAGCGTCCCAGTTTGTGTTTGATAGACATTTTAGACCATATTGAGTGTACTTTTGCTATTATGGGACCGAAAAAGACCCCACCACAGGCTAGTGTTAAGCCTAAGAAAACATTAAAGAAAATGGTGATCGAGCAGAAGAAGGAGATCATTGAAAAACACGAACGAGGTGTGTGTTCGTGTGACTTAGCATCCCAGTACCAGTGCGCTAAGTCCCTCCCTCCTCCTCCCACTCCATTCCATCAAGCCACAACTACCATCACAAAGGTAAATAAAACAACTTTATTATACAGTGCAGTTTATTTCTTTAATTACAATAAAATAGTACATTTATTATACATAAAATAAGGTATATTTTTTGTGTAGTTTTAAGGCTTATTTAATAGAAAATTATGTTTTATGGGGGCCTGGGAAGGGATTATTCTCATTTTAATGGTTTCTTATGGGAAATAAATGTTCGGAAGACAAACTTTTCGCCTTACACACATTTTGTGGGAACCAATTATGTTCGTGAGCTGAGTTATCACTGTATTCTATTCTATTCTAAATATGTGCTTTTTAAAAACCTTAAATTCAGAACCTTTATGTGTCTTTTTATAACTTTGACATTTTCCATATAGGATCAGAAAAGAAGTGAGTGAATACTGAAATGATTTTACAATCTTATCTTTGGTTTCTATTTTACAGTGGTGCCTACGTTACAGTCATACCCAGTCTCCCCTACTTCATACCTCCAGGCTATGTTAAAAGCATTGCAATGTCATAATAACATTGGAATAATGTGTGTAACCAGAAGTGAGTGGACCATTAGAATGAGAACAAAGGAAGAGGTTTGAGTATAGTTTACAGTCATAGGGTAGTAATGGTACAAAGGTTCTTTTGTACCAAGGATTAATGCTTGGTATATAAACAGATGTGGCTCAATTATTCCTTTTTATTTTCTCAGTTTAATGGCAGGTGGGTTACTAAGAAAACAAAAGAGTAAGTAAACCACAGGGGACATCCTTTTAATGTAATATATATGTTTAGGGTTTTCATTTCAAGGACGGTTGTATCATGGGATTTTATTCTCATTGTATTCTGTTCCAGGTATACACCCCCACAGAAGCAGATGGGGACATTTTCAAATCAGCAGTTCAAATAAAGGAAGGTTAAATGGCATTTTAAACTTCCTCTTCTCTGATCCTGTGGCTCATCTGTTTCATGACATCGTCACGGTAACGGTTATATTAAAATACAATATGTTGTTGTATGTTATGATCTAATAACTGGTGATGGGAAAGCAATGGCACTTTTAGAAAGTAATCCATAAATATCCAAACATCCACTATCTACCTCAATCATCTACTGATATAAACTGTTTAATCTGTGATGATCCACAAATACATGTAATAAACAACAACAACAACATAAAATACAGTTTGTAATATTTTCCTGGTTATTATGAGTCATTTGGATGTTCACAGAATCCATAGTGAACATGGAAACACTGATATTGTTTATAATGTTGATTCACTAATAAAACTCATGGACTTTGATCCAATCCAATCCATTTTTATTTATATAGCACACATTTACCAACATAAAGTCTCCAAAGTGCCATACAGAATACAAATTAGATTTAAAAAAAAAAAATTAAAAAAAAGTTCATGCATAGTGGTCACCAGAGCTGTTCAAAGGTGTTCTCTTGTATATTTATGGATTTTGTTGTTTTAATTCTATCTCATCCAACACATTGGACACTTATCACTTATCACATACACTGTAATTCATACCATTACTGTAAATTTACTGTATGAGATAGACCTGATCTGCAGTAACATGTTTGTGTTTTAGACTGTAATTAATAGTTTTGTTTTACCATATTATCTCCATGTAAGTATGTTTGAAATGTGAGGAAAAATCGGATTAGCGGTATTAAACATGTTTGGTTTTTTTTATTTTATAGTTTTCATGCAATATATCAGTAAATGTGTTTTCTTTACTTCCAAATTTAAACACACAGTGCCCAGCTAAGTGAAAAACAGGTTAATACAAATGTTTTACATGATTAGGTCAATTAAATGTAGGAAAATAGCTGATTTCACTGAAAAAAATAAATAAATACAGAAGATAGTTTTACAATAATTGGAAATAAACCACTTTAAGGATGGTTAAATATGCTGAAAAAATCATTTAGGAATTTCATCAAATGTCACACTGGGTCCTTATGTGTTAATATGTCATTAACTGGAAAACTGCTGAATGTATAAACATATTAACATGTAAAATAATATAGAAATGTAATCAATAAATATGGCACTGGAAATTAATTTAATGTTCAAATATAGGTGATATTTAACTTTTTTCACTTGTGTCCATTGTGTATCAGTAGAAGAAGTCTATCAGTTTATATTTGATAACTTATCAATACCAAGTAAGTTTAGGGAAAGATTTGAATTTAAAAATTTTACTTTGACATTAACATTTTGAGGGTGGGGAAATTACATAAATAAAGACCTAAAGACTTTTCAAAAGAATCAAATATGTCTAAAACTATCAGTTGAAACAAGGGACAATTGAATACATGAATCTTTCTAACAAAGATGAAATATTTTATTTAACTTGTACTAAAGTTGCCTCTGATATCTACCCTTCTTTATAAATGTAGTCTCATAAAATGACTGTTACTCTTATTGGACGAGTTCTTTACTCAATAAATCTAAATGTTTTCTCACAACTTCTTATATCAAAAAAGTGTGAGTCTTATAGTCTTTTTTTTTCTCCCTTCATAATATCAGACATTCTTGTGCATTCACACTTTTTCTCGTGGAATTTATATTATTGCATTGTGACTTTTTTTCTTCTGAAAACGTAGTGTCTTTTTAATCTTCAGTGGATGATCCTGATTCTCTTTCATAAATGAGCTGCTTTATAGAAGGGCTTAAATTTCTAACAAATGTTCACGTGGATTCAAGGAAGTACAGATCAGGTCATGGGTTCCAGGAGATAGAGGCGAATGTAACCTATAAAATAACCTACTGGCCAACCAGTAGGTAAGACAGCCTTTTAACCCGCCTCCACTGCCTATGAAGCGCCCCCAGACCCATAGTGTGGCCGTATAATTCTATTATATAATTCTATCACAGTTAAGTTAGTTCCAAGTAGTTGGTAGTTGTTCTACCAACTGCACATGCAGGTCGATCAATGACCAAAGGTTTGGTAGTTCAAACCCTGGTTCCAATTGTCAAAGTGTCCTTGGGCAAGACACTGAACCCTAAGTTGCTCCCAGTAAAGTCTGACAGTGACGTGCATGGGAACAGCCACCTAAAGTGACTGTAAGGACCTGTAAAGAGCATTGGACACCATGGGTACATATACATACATACACTGGTAATAACTGAAAGAGCTGCATAAAGACATTATAATACAAAGATGGACAACTGAGGACTGACTGAAACTATGGTTCGAGTCAGTCTTTTATCATTTTCACTCCAAGTTCAGCCTCGTCTCGTCTCATCATCTGAACATTATCCTCACTAGGGTCACTGGGGTCTGTGGGGGCCTAATCCAGCTACAGTGGGTGAAGGTGGGGTACACCCTGTATGAGTCTCCAGTTCATCTCAGGGCTGAACATATATAGACAAACAATCACATTCACACCTATGGACAATTTAGATTAACCAGTTAACCTATCAGTGCATGTGTTTGGATGGTGAGAGGAAACTGGAGTACCTGGAGAGAGAGTACATGCAAACTCCACACAGAAACGTCTGGTGTGGGATTCGAACCAGGGTCCTTCTTGCTGAGAGGCATGAGTGCTAACCACTGCATCACTGTGCCGCCCCAAGTTCAGCCTATATCAGTAATTTAAATAGCATTCAATCTGTGCAGATGAATTAGTCCACTGATAATATGCAGTAAGTAACTCCTTCTGAGTGTCAGTTATCTACTCTGGACTATGTGAAATATTTCCTTCTGTACTATAGCCATATTAATAACAATATTGTGCAATAACCTTTACTCATTTTCACTGTGTATATATTGAATATTTGTTATATTTATTGAGATATTCTTCTATATTCTATTGTAATTTTTATTGCTTAATGTTTATTTACAGTATACTGATTAAAGTATAATTATTATACTTTAATCAGTATACTTTTTGAAGTATAATAATTTACACTTATTTTAACAATCTCATCATGACTAGTTCTTGTAATGAAAAATAATTGATTATTTTAATATTATAATATATTATTATTAATTTAATTCTGACTCTGATAACACATTCATGCGATACCTGCTGTTTGATAAATGGCAACGCTAAGTAAAGATCCATTGTTCTCTGACTTTCACATGTTCTAAACAAAGAAAGCTTCTCTAAACAGGAACAAGAAAGTTCATGGTGTTTGGTGACATTCACACCATTCAATGAACTGATTAAAGACTCACAGCAATGTTACAGATGCTTTAAATCTTACTGCAGGGGTCACATTCAGTCCAATTTTATCTACAGTAAAATAATTACATCTGAAATTAATGACAATTCCAATATTTTGTCTACTTTCATAAAAAAAGACAACACTAAATTATGAAAATACTTACTTTTAGAAACTATTCAACCACAAAAGATATGAATAACCAGAAAAAATGAATTTTCTGAAGAAAAATAAATGCAATTTTAACAGCATTATGCCTCTACTTATATTTATACTTGTGTATTATGGATGAGATCTACAAAGATACTTAAGTGAAAGCAGAAAGTGGTTAAAATTGTGCTTCCTTTAGACATTTCAGATTTTTCATATTTGTTCACATTTTGTTACGGAATAGTTTGTAAAATTGTAAAGATTGTTTGCACTAAAAGACCAAAATTTAAATTTTTCACCATTTATAGGCATAATATAATTACTTTTCACATCAAAGCAAGAGGAAAATATGGAGTTGTTAATTTTGTAGATTATTATACTATATTGTTTGACTGCAGATCATATTGGTCTGTATGTGGAACCTTAACTAAAATTAATTCCACAGCGAAATTCATCCCACGAGCCGCATTGGAACCTTTTGACCCCCAGGCTGCATATTTGAGACACCTTTCTTAACAGATATACATTTATCACAATAGAAAGTGACAAAAAATAAAAGGTGATCACTTATTAAGAATGTCATTTTTAATAAATCATCAAAAGTACACATATCTACAAAAGTGTAGATCAATAAGATTTATGAAACTACAGTACAATCATTGTAGATCTTATTTACAATTGCTGAATTATTTAATATCTTCCCCTGTAATCCATCAGGAATAGGTGGCGAAATATGAATTTAATTGGGGAAGACCCGAAGATATGTCAAAGACAACCACAAGCTTTAGAATGGGAAACAAGAACATGACTCCAAAAGTAAAGCTGACTTTCCAGAACAACATCAAACCAAATTACAAGTATGTCACAAGTCACACATGCATTTTCATTATATCATTTACTCGGCGTAACGTGTCTAAGAGCCAGTTTGGTCAGAATTATGTCAAAAAAATGGGCAGTTTAAACAAGCTGATGATACAGATCCACAGGTTTAAAAGTCTGTGCAGTTGGACTCCACTGTTCAGAACCACCCAGGAGTTATTTGCTCTTACTGTGCATCTGAGGTGATTGGATTTTTATCCTTAAATTCAGTTTTTCAGTTGTTTTCCTATTCTCGAGCCCAAAAAGCTCAACACAGTAAACACAATTTGGAGTGATGGCAAAAAAAAACCCCAAAAAAAACCAAAAAATAAAAAAAACAGCAGGGATCCTTTGCACAATGTCTAATCTCAAATAAAGCTGGTCAAGTCTCAAGTGCAAAGCTTTTTGAGGTTTTCTATGGACCCGGACTGCATAGTTCAGATGGCCGTAATACGGGGCCAAAAATAAGATGAAGGGTAAGGTGGAAGAGGAGAAAAGTCAAGGCATCTGGGGTTCCCAAAAGCACCGACAGTGTTGCAAATGTATAAAAAAAAACTTCAAGAAAGTGAAATACAAATGGTACTGCTTGTGAGACCAAAGACCATTATATCACCAAATCTTACATGTTATGTTGATCTGAACTGCTCATACTTTAAAAATATATAGATTTCAGTGCTCAGATGTTTTTAGGAAGCCCAGATGAGGTAACATGGAAAACCTGTGCAGGAACAGTGTCTGCTTTCAGGTAAGACTTGTGATAAACATGGGCAACGAATGTTAAGAGCTTAAGAGGAACATAGGAAAAGTGCATAATCAATACGAACATAAAAAGGGCACTTTGTCATTTTGGTGCTATGTTTGTTTTCTCTCCATAAATATTGCTACAGCACAGCCCCTATCTTAGGCCCAGGAAGCAGACATTTACAAGCCCCCCCCCCCCATTGGAAATATCAAGACGAAGAAGGACAACTGCATAAAACAATGTTTTGATCGTCACTGTGTTTCCTCATGTGCTGCTGCTGCTGCTCTGTCACTGTGCTGTACTGTACTGCCTCCAGGTGTCAAAAGTCAGGTACTGCTTCTCCACCAGGACAAGTCCATTAGATTATCCTCTTCTGTATTCAGACTCCGCTGTTTGATCCTGTAATACCAGAAGTGATTAACAAAGCAACTACAAAAAGGAATATCTCTGTGCCTTTACAACATACTTCACGGACAAAACGGAGAAAAACCTGGGCTTCACACGCAGAAATTGCACATAGAAATTGTTCGTCAAGAGGAATGGAATGTCACAGCCTAAGAAAAGAAAGACACGCGAGGAGGAAAAATGGACACGGAACATGTAAATCCTGATATGCACTGGCACTGCTGTTTCATATGGTGAATCATCACGGGTGGTACTATTTACATGCTGCGTCTATCTACATGTGGATGTTGAAAAATAAAATACCATTATGAAAAATGCATCATCACCTCAAAACTGAAACACACAAAACTGGGATTGACATAAAAAAATAAAAATAAAAAAATAAAAGATTTGGAAGCCACTTGAACAAACAATTTTGGAAGGTTTTGGGTGTCTGTTGGTGATAATTGAAAAACAAGAATTCAAACAAAGACAAAAGAAAACATGGAGGTGGAGTCCGGGATGATGGAATGGGAGTTAATTAACCTTCAGTATTAAAACGGTGTACGGTAATTGAAAAGACTGTAAGCATTTGCAGACGGTCTTTAAAAGTTGATAAAAATCAAAGAGATTAAGTTGAAACCGTCAATCGAGGCATGTTACGCAGATCTCAGTTTAAGGTGTGAAACAGAGGCCACTGGTGTCGAGGAAAAACTGAAAGGGAGCGTTTGCTTTCTGAAGACGGGTGGAGCAGAAGAAAAGTCAGATGCAAATAAGGAGGATAAAAAGAAAGATCAGAATGTGCAGAGTGTCCAGTTCTGTCCAGTGGAAGGGGGAGTGGGCACAGTTAAGGCGATGGTGGATTTCATATGGTCCCGCCTCCTCACAGGAGAACACAGCGGAAGAAACTGCTCTTCTTCGGCTGCTCTGTAATCTTTACTCCTTGATTGCTGCCCTGGGGGTTGTTGCCCTCCTGGAAAACACACAAGATGATAAAGTGCATGTTAAGAAGATAGGAAAAAGAACACTTAACAACTCCAAAGATAAGACCGTATCGGCCACCGATAACTGCACCAGACTGTTGTGTTCATTTACAGGAGTGAGGTTTGGTCTAAAACATCTACGGTACAACTTTCAAGTGTTTAGAGCGTGATGAGGTTCATAAAAAAAATTATATGAATATCATTGAAGGATAACGATAGGCAGGAAGTGTTGGAGCAAACAGGAAGCTGCTTTGTAACACAGAGAATCCAGGAGGTGAGATGAAAAGGAAACAATCATGAAAATGTGACACTGGCAAAGTCACTCTGACACCAGCAGTTTGAAGGAATAACCTGTCTGGGGGGGTGGGGGGGGGGGGGGTCCTTGCCAACAAAACATGCCTGCTCTCTGCCCATCATTTGGAGTCTGAACTTTGCATGTTTTTTTAGGGAAAAAGCCAGATGCAATGGACGTGGCTGTGAATTTTGAAAAGAAGTGAACAGTGTTGGAGAGGAAAAAAAAAGGGTTTGGGAAATTTTTTTAAAAGTTCCTTTCAAAAATGGATTAAAAAATTTAAAAAAAATTTAATTCTGCCATCAAGCTGTGCACTGCACCTCTCCTAGTGGAATGAATGAGCAGTGTCTGAGAAATCAGAGAGAAAAACCTCAGACAGATGCCAGAAATTCCTGTTATGTGATTTTCCCTATTTTTTTTCCCTAAAACTCCAGTTTTTCTGACTAAACAATGAGACCTCACGTGATTCACACAGATCCCGCCTCTTTCTCACTTCTCAAACCTTCACCTCTGACCCCTCTGCTCATATGTCTGGTGGTGGGGGTGGGATGTGTGCATTGTGGGAGGGGGTTGCAAAAACAAGCCAGGTCGCAGGGATTTGTCTTTTTACAAGGGTTTTATGTTTTTCTGACTCATCATTTAACTGCAACGCCTTTATAAGAAATGTTCCTAAAATACAGATTACTGGACTTGAGGTTGTAAAGGACCCCGTACATCACAGTTCTTACCAGTTTCTTGTCCATTTTTGCTTTGATGTCTCTGGCCAGAGTTAAGAAGGCCTGCAGATATAAGACAGATTACAAGCACTTTAGTAATAAGGCATTAATACATTTTACTCTTGCATAAACATATATAAACCCAAGCAAATATTACTCCATGGGATTAAACATAAATAACAGCAACAATCAAATGTAACTGTGAAAAGGTATGAGCTCACATTCTCCACATTGATGTTTGCCTTTGCACTGGTCTCCATGAATTTGATGCCATACTCCAGTGCCAGCTGTCAGAGAAACACAGAACAAGAGAATAAACACATGCAGCAAAAGACCAAGAACCCAAAGTCCTTTTGTCAGTGTTTCTCATTTCCATCATCATACCCGCTCTCCTCTTTCTTTGGACACCTGTCGCTTGTCGTTGACGTCACATTTGTTCCCAAGTACCATCCTTTCCACGTCAGCTGAGGCATGCTGTTGAAGGGAGCAGGCAAGAAAACACACATTATATTAATTTAATCAAACTGCCAATCACTTGTAGAAGTAATCAAAGAAGTGAATATAAACCTTAATAAAGATTGAGGTGAGCTACTTATAAAAATATCAATAAAATATTACCTCTTCTATATTTCGTATCCAGTTCTTGATGTTGTCAAAGGACTTCTCGTTGGTTATGTCATACACTAACATAATGCCCTGGAGAAGTCACAGAAGCAAACATATGAACATTTCAGCAGCCAGACAACAATTACGACATTTACTTCATCTTGGCCTATTAATACAGGTGTAATAAACATGTATCCATTTTGCCCTCACCAGCCTTTACTAATGATAGATCATAAGACTTTGCAGCTAACCCTAAAATGCAGGCACCTTGAATACTAAAGGCAGCAATGATTAATCAGGCATTTCAAGGTCAAGGTGATGCACTGAACAGACCTCTGACTTCCAAGGTATGTGATAAAACCATTAACCACGACTCAGGGTGTGGTTGGGTGCATTTCACAGTGCTCGCTGGTGTGGTGACCATCACTGTACTCAGATAACCGATTATATAAGCATTAGTGAGACTTACCATGGCTCCTCTGTAGTAAGCTGTTGTGATGGTCCTGAATCTCTCCTGCCCTGCTGTATCCCTACATGGGGAAAAATAAAAACAATTGCACGTTCAGCTCGCTGAAGTGAGACAAAGTCATAAACCAGTCTGATGCATTGACATTGCAGGACTGTAATTATAAGCATTCGGTTATTCAAACCAGATAGAGTGATTATCAAAAGTCAAAGATATAAACATAAGACAAAAAAAATAGAAAACTCTCTAGCTGTCATTTGGAGAGTCAGCTTGATTACGTTGTCAAAACAGGAAAGAGCAACCTTCACTTTGACAACACATAATGGAAGCCAGCCAGATTTTATTGACTCAGCTTCAGATCTATACAAACAGGGTTAAAGTTAACAAATGCAAAATTAAAACAAACTGCAAAATGTTCATAATGTTGACAAAAAAAGAGAAAATTCTCCTAAAAAGTGATAATGCAACTTTTATTAAACTAACAAAACTGTGGGTAAAATCAGCTAAGTGTTTGCCTTGTACTGTTTTCAATGATTAATGGTGTTCAAGAGTAAAATAATGTTTGATATGGAACTTGTAATAAATAAATAATGCTTACTTCATTATGAATTCTTTCTACCTAACATGTTTAGTTTATAGAATGCTCTCCACATAAACTCCATTTCTAGCAAAATGTCTTCCTTCTTTATGCGATTACTGCACACCTGGAGTGTAAAGCTGGGCACCAAATATGAATAGTTAATTTTATAACAGATTTTATAGATATTACTGAATATCAGAAAATGGCCTGGTATTGTTGCAAGACTGTCCTAAATTCATAAACACAAGTGCCACTTGAAAATGAAAAAGCATTGTTATCCTAAGGTGTCATAGCGCATTACACAGAAAGTTGTGCTTGTTGCAGAATAGTCAGCCAAACTATCCATCTATGAGGCTGCCTCTTGCCAGAGTCAGACCCACTGTAAATGAGAACTGGATGCCAGTAGGCCTAAGTGGTTGCTTAAATGAATGAATAAAAATACATATAAATCCCATTGCATTATCATATAATATGAAGAAAGTGAGCCAATGTGTGAGAAGAACAGAAGTGAACAAGGGACTGTTTTCATGTGTTACTGTCACAGAGCCAAAGACAGAACTAAAACCAAAAGTGGTTATCCTGTGTCCCTGTTTCAGTTGTAACCTCCCAGAGCTGAATGACAATGGGATCTGAAGTGATTCCTCTGTGCCCTGACCTCACCTGTGACCCCAGACTTCCTCACCTACCCTCACCTGTCTGCATGGACTTCATCACCTGTCTCATGTGACAAGATGGACCCCTTCATGTGCCCTCACCCTACTGTATCTTTACAGCCTGGAACTACATCTGTAAATGGGTTT
The DNA here is from genome assembly GCA_020466265.1 of Siphamia tubifer. Lineage (NCBI taxonomy): Eukaryota > Metazoa > Chordata > Actinopteri > Kurtiformes > Apogonidae > Siphamia > Siphamia tubifer. The sequence continues at coordinate 40,671,534 of CM035786.1, read as the reverse complement.
CATCTACAGCCTGTCTGTCCATGGGGGTGGGTCTCTCCTTCACCATGGTTCTCCCAAAGGTTTCTCTTTTCCCACTGAGTTTTTTGTTGTTGTTTTTCCTTGGAGGGTCTAAGGACGCAGGATGCCCAGAACATTAATCCATTCCCTTGTTTGTTTTCATATTCAACTAATTTTGTAAAGTCCTGTGTCTTTTTTCATGTTATATACCCGTTGTGATGCACATCACGTCTGCCTTGTACATTAAATGTGCTCTATAAAGCTGAATTGAACCGAATCTGCAAAAATATTCAAACTCACTAATAATTAAATCCCAAAATTCTACACCATACTACAATGCTGCAGGAAGATCAAAGGATAGAATTCTCTCACTTGTGACAATTAAAAAAAATAAAATAAATGCTGTCCTGACTCATCTCTGATGGCAAAATTTAGAAAAGCGAGTATGTATTTATAACAGCTATATGACCCAAACAAAAACTGATTTTTCTTCATCTTTGTGCAAATCTAAAAGCAAATGCTGTTAATAAAAAATTAAACCCCTTTAAAACTAACTGATGAATTCAGAGATTTTAAATAATATATGTCTAAGTATTGTACTGCTTCATGAGACAATACCACAAACAACAATTTGTGGAAAAAATACATTACAACTGAGACTCAATATATAAAAGTCTGAGTGGTTGAGAGTCCTGTTTGTTTGTCATCAGCCCACATATTTTAGTGGAGCAGGTCAGGCAGATGACTCTTTGTGATACAACTAGAGGCAATTTTAGAAAAAGCCATTTTTCAATTGAAGTGGAGAAAAATTTGAGTCTCTGTGCTTGTAGCTTAAGGACACCCCATCAGATATCATAATTTTATTTGACATCATGTTTGAGTCCAATAAAAATTTTACTGACAAAATTGGCCTTTCAAGAATTGATCTCAACAAGTGTCAATTCATGCAATACACACAAATCAAGAACAATTTCATGATATACTTACATACTTAGCGTTGTAACTGTCAGGATTACAAGTTTGACTTTACACATATTTAGCCTTTAGGCAGGGCGCTTGCTCTGTACCCCCCAAAATGTTCAGACCTTGACAAAATCCTTGACTTTATGTAGTTTTATATTGGCAAACCTCCATTTTTAGTTGAGATTGTACTATTGTGTAGCAGAAAATTTCATTTTAATAAATGAATCCGTTTTTGAATTTATAATTTGCAGTAACTTGTGTTTTGCTGACAAACACGTTTCAAAAACAAGTGAACATCACAAAAGTACATTGATATCACACATGAATTTTACTAGAACCATTCTAGTACAGCCCAGTAATCCAGCAATAAATTCATATATGTTTTTTTACAATATGTGCCTCTGTCTTTACTTCAAAATTCCAAAATGACAGAAATGTTTTCCTACATTTTGTTAATATTTTCTCACAAATCCAGATTTTTCAAGATCTGGAAAATGGCATTTCAAAATTCCACACTTTTTAAGACTTTCAAGACTTGCACAAGCATCCTGTTTAGGTGACCAAACAGCCTGTACCGACTCATTTCACACAATATTCAACTAAATACACATAGTGGGAAACTTCACTAGTGCTGTATTTACTAGGTAAATGCGGGTTGTGAATGTTCTTACCATATCTGTAGCTTGATCTTCTTTCCATCTAATTCTATTGTTCTGATCTTGAAGTCAATACCTGAGGAAACACAAACGTCAAATACATCCCCCAATTTAGATAAAGCAAGGTTACCTGACGTTGAGCCTGACTAACAACCAAAGACCAAGACATATTTTTGAAACACAAAAAGGTTGCTGTGATTACTAACGCACTGAAAAAACAATAATGTAAGGGGTACGAAGTTCAGTGTCCTGCTCTTATGAACACAGCACTGGCAACTAGCTCTGACAGTTTTGTAGCCTGTTAGCCAAGCTTGTCATAATTTATGTATAGTTTATGTAAGTCTTATGTTACATCCTGGGTATAGTAGTCACGCATACAGGTTATGTATTGCTGAGGTTTCTGAGCACAAAGACTGATTAAAATATAAGTGACAGTTTTGGAAAATCCCGGTTTGACAAGTCGGTTGGGCTGCTTCCTGACTAGCCTCTACAAAATGAATGCTAGCCTGAGAAGTTAGCAACAAATTAGCATGAAGGGATGGGCTGCTCCGGTACCAGTTTATCACCAAACATATACTCAAAGTCCAATCTCTGCTCACCTATAGTGGAGATAAACGTTGAGTTGAAGGCATCTTCTGAAAATCTGAATAACACGCAGGTCTTTCCGACGCCCGAGTCGCCGATTAAAAGTAGTTTAAACAAGTAATCGTAAGTCTTCGCCATGTTATTAGCTAGGTTACTACTGCGGAAATCCCGCCCGTGGAGCAGCTGCAGACGTCACCGCTCATGAGAGGCTACAGATGTCTATTGGTCAGAAGAGCTGTCACTCACAGCTGCCATCGTGGCTCCGGAAGTCCACCGTTGCGGGGAAGGGAGCGCTCCATTCGGTGAAAGAGTACGCCCAGTCCACAGCAATTTTATACGGGAACATGTGTGTGTCATCTGAAACGGGGAAACCTGGTATTTAAAAACAAACAGTCTTTCTTTTCAAAGGTTGTCAAAATTGGTTGCTCCGAGCACAGTAAATGATAGTAGGTTGTCTTCCTTGTGCCAGTATCATTTCCTGAAAATGTTACCCAAATCAGTCCATCTTGCTAACAAGCAGACACACGCCGGCAAAAGATATCTTCGCCGTTCCTTGGTGGAATAATAATAATAATAATAATAATAATAATAATAATAATAATAATAATAATAATAATAATAATAATAATAATAATAATAATAATAATAACAATAACAATAACAATAACAATAACAATAATAATAATAATAATAATAATAATAATAATAATAATAATAATAATAATAATAATAATTTGGGTTACGGACTTAAGGATGCCAAAATCTGAAATGTCAAATTTCTAGTCATAAAAACAACGTTTACTTAAAGTCTATGAAAAATATGTAAAATATATGTAAATATACGAATAATAAAGGCTTTAAATGCAAACATCAGAAAATGTACAGAATTTTAAGCTTTGAAATTGTTAATCTGAAAATGAGATAAAAATAGTTGTAAAGACATGTCAGAAGTTTTTCTTTCACTTTTTTTTTATCTGAAAACTGAAATTAGATTCAGAAATTGGCTTTCATTAAGCTAAAAGATGAGCTGTGGTAATGCAAAATATGATTTTCAATACATCAGACTCAAATCATTCACGGGTAATAATTAATATCAATAATCGACTAGAGTTATTCTGTGACCACCTAAGGAAATGATTTTATAAGGGTTCAAAGTTAAGAGAAGTTTAATTGATGTTGATTATTGCATAGATTTTGCCTTTATAAAAGGCTAATGATTTTGACAATAAGTGATCTTGAAAATGCATCTGACTCATAAAACTAAGAGTTATCACCAAACACATCTGGACATCTGTGATCATGCCTACTTTCACCTCTCCTAAAATCCAAACCAAAACCCCACTTTTATGCATTAAACATTTTCCTCTCCATAGGTTTCCTTTCCAAAAGCAAAAAAAAAAACAACTAAACAAAAATCAATGGAACAAGTGATAATCCCAGAATGCACTTGTCCTCTGCTGATCTCGCTGGACTGGCAGATAAATGTGTGCATGTCAAGTTCCTCTTTCAGGCATTTTGTGGTCATGCCATCAGAAAGCTTCATAGACTGCAGGGCCCTAAAACAGTGATGTCCAAATCCAAAGGTGGGGATGTCTTAATTAGCTATTCGTTGATGTATTAATTTTCCCCTATTTATCATTTTGGGATTATCAATACCGTTATTTCTATTAAATTAATTTTGGTCCCATGTGTGGTCATTTTCCTTCTCAAAATATACAAAAAGAGAAAGTATGGTAATTAATCATTTTATTTTACTTATGTCATTTAATTGACTTATTTAAAATCCTCTAAGGATTTCTGGTCTTTGCACATTCATCTCTTTTTGACTCTCTCTTCCTTCAGTTTTCATCTAATTATTAATATGATGGCACAGTGGCTGCGCTCTTGCCTCACAGCAAGATGACCATGAGTGCAGATAGGGGGTCAGGGGGCTATTGACACACCCAGATTCGAATGCTCTTTGATCTGCCCCCCTCATGTTTATTAAAACAAAACAAAAATGCCTTACTTTGGATCAGGCAAACATGTTGAGGCGTGCAGTAGTGCATGCTTTGCAATATCTCTCATAAAACAACTGATATTCGTTTTTTTGAGCTGGGCAGGCTGCGTCAACTCAAGCTTGGTAGCCATGGTTACCCACAAATAGTTTGACAGGCATCGAGACAGCTCCTACTTCAGGACCACATAACCAGAGGTGGTCAAAATACTCACAATTTGTACTTAAATAGAAGTACAGCTACTTATGTGAAAAAATACTCTGGTAAAAGTAGAAGTACTGATTCAACTCCTTTACTTAAGTAAAAGTAAAAAAGTACAATTTCTCAATTGTAATAAAGTACAAAAGTAAAAAGTAAAAGAATTTTTTTGTCATGAATGCAATAATACTTATTTAACCAGGAAAAATCTGAAAAGTTTAAAAAGTATAAAAATTAAACCCTTTAAAAGTGAGCCAGTGTGTTGAAATTGTGTTTGATCAGGTCATAGTTACTCAGTTTTGTGGGTATGGACAGGAAATTTAGGAAAAATTATATAAATAAAAAAAAATATCAAAATTTGACATTTTAAAAAAGTTATAAATATGAAATAAAAAAAGTGCATAATTTTAAGATAAAATGTTAAAATTGTGAAATTAAAAGTCAAAATTGTAAAATAAAAAGTCAAAACTGTGAGATAAAAAGTCAAAATTGTCAAATAAAAAGTCAAAATTGTGAGATAAAAAGTCCAAATTATGAGATAAAAGTCAAAATTGTCAGATAAAAATTCCAAATTGTGAGATAATAGTCATATAACTATAATATATAAAGTCACAGTTTCTCTTCGTCACTGATTTTCCCTCTGAAGTGACTCATTTTTGTACTGTCACATCTGTTTAGTTTGAAAAAGTAACGCATCTATTCTGAGAATGTAAAGAGTATAAAGTACAGATATTTATATAAAAATGGGGAGTAAAAGTAAAGAGTTGTCAGAAAAGTAAATACTCAAGTAAAGTACAGATACCTAAAAAATCTACTGAAGTACAGTAATGAAGTACTTTTACTTAGTTACTTTCTACCTCTGCCCATAACCAACACAGTACCAACACAACAGGCAGAAAACTATTATATTGTTTTTTTCAAAAGCAAGTGGTGATGGGGAGGTGCACGTGTTGGTGCTGGAGTAAACTGTCTATTTTCTTCTGCTCAGTTTGTGGTTAATAAACCTTCTGACAGTTCTGGCTTCTTGTGTGAAACTCTCCGTGGTGCTACAATATTACACATTGGAGGTTATCACACCCTTATTGATAAATGTTGGAACTGGATAATTATAACATCTGTTGACTTTACCGTCATTATCTTCATCTTTTCAGAGATGTGACAAATACTCCAGCTTTCACAGACTTCTGTCTAAAGTACAGTGTTCAGAGTGATGAAAACTTATGAAGATCTTCTACAAAAAGGAAGACATTGCCTCAATGTTTGATCAACAGGATTAGACATTTTATTTTCCATGAAGTCTGCAACATTTAAAACTGAACACTTCTGGAATCACACACATGGTTCCCATTGTATACAGGTTAGGAATCACTTGGCTGGGGGTCTCAATTCTAAACCGACCAGGGACAAATTGGGTGGAGGGCATGGTCATATTCTTGGGCTTCATCACAGTGAGAAAGATGGGAACCATGAGGAGGGTGTCCACCTGGATGTTGACTGGGACACAGTTCCTGTTCCAGAACAGTTTTCTATGGAAAACAGACACAGAGTTTATTCATTCTAGTTTGACTTCAACACAACTGTACAAACTCTAGAAAATTCTCACAATCTAGAGGGTGATAAGTTTATAAGAACAAGAACTGAAACTAGAGCCACGACAGGAAGACATGTCCCTCCAGCTTTGACAATCATTTTGGTTCATTTTCTTCAAGTTCTTTCATTGATGGTGAATGAACTAAGTTGTTTAACTTAATTGACACATTGATAAATTCTGGAATGTCAGATAAAAAAAAGTGTGAAAAAAAATAGGAGTGGTTTTCCAGTTCTGTAAATCCAACATGTTTGAGTTAATTCTATTGATCCACTGTAGTTCTCAGAATGCAGAGTAAAAGGAACCAACCTAAAACATTGATTTTACACCAAAAATTTCCACCAACATGTTTATGGGAAACATGTCAGCAGCGCAGTATAACATTACATTATAACATTATAGTATAACATTACAGTATAACATTACAGTGTAACATTACAGTGTAACATTACATTATAACATTACAGTGTAACATTACATTATAACATTACAGTATAACATTACAGTATAACATTACAGTGTAACATTACAGTATAACATTACAGTGTAACATTACAGTGTAACATTATAGTATAACATTACAGTGTAACATTACAGTGTAACATTACAGTATAACATTACAGTGTAACATTACAGTGTAACATTACATTATAACATTACAGTATAACATTACAGTATAACATTACAGTGTAACATTACAGTATAACATTACAGTGTAACATTACAGTGTAACATTACAGTATAACATTACAGTGTAACATTACATTATAACATTACAGTATAACATTACAGTGTAACATTACAGTATAACATTACAGTGTAACATTACATTATAACATTACAGTGTAACATTACAGTGTAACATTACAGTATAACATTACAGTATAACATTACAGTATAACATTACAGTGTAACATTACAGTATAACATTACAGTGTAACATTACAGTATAACATTACAGTGTAACATTACAGTATAACATTACAGTGTAACATTACAGTGTAACATTACAGTGTAACATTACAGTATAACATTACAGTGTAACATTACATTATAACATTACAGTATAACATTACAGTGTAACATTACAGTATAACATTACAGTGTAACATTACATTATAACATTACAGTGTAACATTACAGTATAACATTACAGTATAACATTACAGTATAACATTACAGTATAACATTACAGTGTAACATTACAGTATAACATTACAGTGTAACATTACAGTATAACATTACAGTGTAACATTACAGTATAACATTCAGTCTCACCTGTGGTGGATAGAATTCACACTCAACAGTCACCAGGTCATCCCCAGTGGTATAGGTGGATTCACAGAAAGCATAATGCTGTTCAACAGGGAGATAAGAGGCAAGGCAGTTTATTTATATTGCACATTTCATGCACAAGACAATTCAAAGTGCTTCACAGAAAGCATTACAGCAGAGGTCTCCACCCCTGGTCCTCAGGGCCCACTATCTGCATGTTTTAAATGTCACTCTGCTCCAACACCTGATTCAAAGCAGTGGGTCATTAGGCTTCAGTAGGGCTTGATAACAAGCTGATCATTTGAATCAGGTGTGTTGGAGCAGGGTTGCATCTAAAACATGCAAGACTGTGGGCCCTGAGGACCAGGGTTGAAAACCTCTGCATTACAGCAGTAAGAAAAAAAATCTATGCACAATCACATTTTAAGCTTAAGTGCAGGTATGATTCAAACAAAATAATTTAAAAGCAGTGGAGAACCAGTGGGTATTTAAACTGCATCAGCTGATCCGAGGCTTTCTGGGAGTTTAGTTCCAGACATGTGGAGCATAGACCAGATCCAAATGACCTGGGGGTGGTCTGGTAAGTTCATACTGGGTCAGGAGGTCACTGAGGTACTTTGTCCTAAACCATTTAGAACTTTTAGAGTCTGAGTTTCTTCAAAAGAAGAACACTGGTGTGCATTGCATAATTTATACTGTCCAGCCTGGTGCATGGATCCAAAAGTGATGCGATAATTGCCAAGGATGGCATCTTGTACCCCCCACACCCCTCCAGAGGAAGAAGCAGTTTGGAAAATTGTACAAACACTTTTATGTATAAATCTGTACTTTCCATTATAAGTGTCAACAGAAAAGATTAAATATAGTTTTAACCAATTTCAGGTTCATGAGTGTTGTACTTACAGCTTGGTCTGGGCTGAGGGGTTCACACGCATCACTGGATAGTCTTGGACAGTTAGTTTCCACAAGGACAAACTCTGCAAAGTAGCCCATCCCTGCACTAAACATGTACTGAGACAAACAGACAGAGGATGGTGTGAATGGGACAGTACAGATGAAGACCTTACACTGCAGAATACATCTATCACAACAGTTGAGCAAAACAAGTCAAATGCCTCAAAGTTCTGATTGTCTGAAGTTTTGTTTTTTTAAACAAACTTAATTTCTCACTGGCCTAGCAAAGATGAAAAATTTAAAAAAAATCCTAGTTGCTGCCTTTTTGTCTTTTTACTGGGGTTGAAATGTATTTCTACAGCTTCTCATTTAGCCTATTATGCCATTGATTTGATGAACAAGTTTTTCAAAAGTAGAAGTCAGCTTTTCATTTTAAATATCAACGGTAGAAAAAAAACAGTAACACAGCTCTGCTTACCATATGCATTTACAAACACATTTTAACACTGCACATTAAATTAAGCCTGACTGATGCAACCTATGGTGATGGGAGAAGGACAACATTTAGGAAAGATTATGAGTGAGAATATTGGGGTCCGAGGCTGAGCCAATGTTATTCTGCAGCAAAACAGCTCCAGTGACTGAACCCTCCATGTACTGTAAGAAAGCTTCCAATTTTACTGCAGATCCACCACTTTGTTATGTCAGTAAAAACTAAACTCAGTCACTCAGACCATGTGATGTATAGTCATATTGGCACAAACAAACTTACATCATGTACAACCCTAAGCTAGCTGAAAAACGGATCTACAGCTTGAATAAATGCATCTTAAATATTGCTGATAATATTCATGTCAGTTGTTGCCGATTATAAATTTCAACTAGTTCTTATTTTATGAATCAATTATATTTGTTACATACATTTTAACATCCAATGAGAAATTTCCAAAATCTAGTAGAACATTGTAATTGTTAAAATCACAAAAAATGTCTCAATACATAGTCTGTAATATAAACACAATTAAACTTCTATAACAACTCATTTTCATTACTGAACACTTGAATTCAATATATTACAAAACTTCTATGCATATGCAATCTAATATATTTTATCATATTCTCTTCAACCCATAAAGATCCAAACAGTCTCCAAAATCTAGTTCCTGTTTATCCACTAAACTCATCAATATATGCAAATATAAAATGCAGTGTGTCATATTGCCACAGTCAGACATGACCCATTTGGACATTCAGAGGCTGTAGTTACTATAAAACAGCCATCTTCTACAATATTGACTCAGTGAAACCCATGGAGTTCTACCAGTGATCGTGAATAGACACACTGAATGTTATGCCAATGAATTGTCCTTCATCTTCACTGGGGTAAAAAAAAATAAAAAATTCAGTTCAGTTTTGAAAATGTATATGATCAAGGAATTCAATAAAAGAAAATACACAATTTATCCTGAAAGAACACAAAATGTCATCCACAAATTGTGATGAATAACTTAAGGTTAAATGTAGATAAAGTCATTGAGGAACTACAACAGTAACACTGGGGTTTTTAATGGGTTAAATAAACTACAGTCTTTAGAATGAAACACTGGTTGAAGAGTTTCCTGAACCCCAAAACACTGAAAATATACTTTACAGAGGCCATTTTTCAGCTTCTAGATTACGTTTAAGTGAAAGAGACATTTTCTGTACCCCCACGTCGATCCGTCCAGTTTCTTGTAAGGCATAGTAGTGGGCGTTACTGGTATTCTTGTTAAACTCTGCCATGGCTTTGGCAATGGACGACTGGCCCGTTTGATCACAGAGGTCAATCATTACAGGACATTCTGGGCAGCGAGCAGTTTCTGGTACTGAAAGACATTTGTTATGATTGTAAACATGGAGATTTAATTTTTTTTCATTGTCATTTTCCCCTTTTTGCTTGTTCCCCATACCCTTTACTGCATCTATTCACCACATACAGCATTACAGGTGATTTGTGGCATCAGTGTAGTTGTATTTATCTAAACACTATGCAACATGAGCTATAATGTAAAGTATAAGACACTGCATAGAAAGATTTAAAGACTGAAACAAATTACCTTCAGTCTCATTCAGCATGTGCCAATAAATTATCTTTGAACATAAAACAAAGTTGAGGATTTTTTTTTCAGGTAATGGAAGTGTTCAAGACTCAAAATGATAAAGTCTATAAAGTAAAGTTATAAATTGTAAAAGTGATGACACTCTATAAGTATATTAAAGAGTTAAACATCTATATCTACAGTCATACTGTATGACACAATAAGACAGTCTATACATGATATATTGTTCTGTGGTTATGCTTAGTGTATATAAATGACAAAAAAAGGGATTTTGAACTAATTCAATCAACTTAATACCTTAAAATTACTGGATATTATGTTAATAGAGAGTTACAAGTTAATATTGGAGATTTAATACATCTTTACCTCTGTTCAGAATAACCTGTCACAATATTGGCTTGAAAATAATAATAATAATAATAATAATAATAATAATAATAATAATAATAATAATAATAATAATAATAATAATAATAATAATAATAATAATAATAATAATAATAATAATAATAATAATAATAATAATAATAATAATAATAGTCTGGGACACAGTTAAAGCCACTTTGCATGGATACCTCATTTCCTATAGATCTCAAAAAACCGAGAAGCAAATAGAAAACCAGGCTGGAGCAAATTTAAAGGCACTATCGTCACTGTATGTCTAATATTTGGGCATTTTTTTTTATCAGCCCTTATCTAAACCAATTTGAATCCAATTACTCCCCTCTAAGTCTAGAGCTTATAAATTATTTAACAAAATCTTTGATGGGAGTGGAAGACTAAAGACCTTAAACATCTGCCGTTTCAGATTCACTGAAGTGATTTGAACAATTATGGCTGATTTTGACATTTCCCACCAAGACTTAACCCTGTAAGACCCAGACATAGTAAAACAAAAAAATAAATTCAACCACTTACATGGTCTTGTAGGAGGCCTTTGGGGATGAAAATTAAGTGTTTGCACAAAAAAAAAAAAAGTTTTTGTAAGGTTCAATATTACAACGTTGGGTCAAATGGGTAGCCGAATTTCCTGTCGGTTATTTGTACTCATTGTCTGAACAGAAAGGTACAAGTGTTTGTACCTCAGTAAAACCAACTAAGGGTTCATTTGTATGCTTGATTGCTTATTACTTAACCCTAGAACAGTATAGAACATGGATAATAAGAACAACATCAGTTATATTTTTATGAATGGCTACAATTTCCTGAAGATGGTCGTCCCCTGTTTGGAATTTTGACTGTGTCTACCAGAATGAGAGGATGCAAGCTCTGCCTGGAAATCTTTCATGTTCAGTGTCTCTTTCTTAGCAATGTTGAAAGGTTGCCAGTCCTGCTTGTAGAGCAGACAGGTGTTGACCACAGCAATGGTGATGGTGTGCCAGAAGATGTACATGTAACAGTGGTGGGATTTCAGGGGGCATTTATATTTGGCTGTAAACAAGGCCAACAAATCCACACCTCCCATGTATGTGTTGTAGGTATCCACAATGTAAGGCCTTTCAACTTATTGTTGGTTTTGTCCCAGCATTGAATCTTCTGCACCGGTTCTGTTCCAGCAAAGAATGACACAAGCGTCACCACTAGGGATGCTACCTGTGTCTGACAAAAATCCTGGACATTTGGACCATCCAATCGGCCTTTGGGTCGGAAGCAACGCAGCTCTTTGCACATCTAACCCAGAAAAAAATCTAATAAAAATCACTCTTTAACACTGAAATATTATTGCTCTCAATATTTTATTTCTCTTCTACATTAATAATTCATTAATTAACAATTAATTTCCAACTCTTTCTGGAGCAGTACAGTTTTCATTTTCTTATCTCAGTTATCTTTAGATAAACATTTACAGTACATGAAGAATTATAAAGCAGAAATGTTTCTTTTTCTGGGGAAGACTGTATTTTCCTGTGGCATAAGACAGACAGAGTCTCTCTCTCTCGCTTCCTCTTCACTTCACCATTCTGAATAAACCTGCCCACCACTGACTGAGTCAAGCAGCAGCACATTATAACATGAAAACTTGCTATGTCATTAATGTAAGTAGGCACGTTGCAAGTTAATAGGCCTATTGATCTGAGATGCTGAGAAGTTTCCTGAATCCTGACTCACCCCCTCTGATACAGTGTGAGGAAAAGGGAACGCCCCCTCTGGTGAAGTTTGATGAAATGCTGCCAGAACAGATGCAAGTCAGTCTGGTTTAGGCCATGTATAAAAATCTGGGACATTCAGTGTCCTGGGTTTATTTTTATTTTTTTTCGGGACAGACCATGAAAATCCAGGACATGTGGCAACACCACCCTGTTGTCATACCATTTGACAGCACAGATGTTGTGTTACACTTCCACTCTGGGGTCAAAGGTTAGTCTGCTTTTCTTCTTCAAGCTCTTGTCATCATCCAGGTTGCAGTTGGGCAGGTGGACCTACCTGACTGTTCCCACAAAATAGATTCCACGATGAAGGTGAAGTAGTTGTCTGCATAGGTTTTGTAGTTCTGACCTTCTGGCAGTGTTGAAGCAAACTTCATCACAACATCACCTGACAAACCAAATTCAGATTTGGCTCATATTCCGTTGTTGCTTCCTTGGTACACCATCAAAGTCACACATCATTGCCAGACGTTCCAGCTCTCAGCCATACTTTGAAGCCTCATCGGTGTGTCTTTCCTCGCATATATTGTTTGAAGCTGCTGAATCTCCCCTTGAAAGGAACCATCATGTCTTCTGGTACCACCCTGTATCCTCTCTGAATGAATCAAGCCATGGTCTGATTTTCCAAAGTTTGTCCTTTTTTTCTGTCTCTGATACCATCAAGTTATTGACCAGGTACAATGATGTCAACAGAGACTGGAATCTGTTGTGTGGCAAAACATCAGCAACAGGGGCAATACCGTGTGTCTGACTTCCGGTCCAGTCCATTTGAACTAGGCCCATCCTGAGGTACATGCACATCATTTTCTCCATTTCTTTTGTATCGGTGTTTACAGATCTTCTCAACACTCATTTGTGTTCACTGCTAAAGACTGAATCATGTCTTCAGACACAACACTGTTGAAGGTGTTTACTATATCATTATAAGCAGTAGAAAGCGATAGGCTATTGAATATATTTTTGTAATTCAGGCTCGACTATAATGGATTAAACATTAAAGTAAAAATAAATATACAGCCTACATAATATATATAATAGGGTCTGGAATGTGTAGAAAATGTGTGTAATTTAAAATATATTGTTAAAAAAAAATAACTAAATAAAAAATAGAAGGTTCCTGTCAAAATGTATATTTAGACATCACTTAGCCAGGTATGTTATAAACTTACAACATGGTCATTTTGCTACCACAAAGGCCCAGTGTTGTAAATTAACAAATATACAACATGCTCTAATTTACAATTGAGGAATGCATTTCACAAAAACTACATATGTACATGTTCTATACAGTGTAATGATCATCAAAAAAATATTTAAGACATTTTACTTACTTAAATCTGATAGATCTGGTCCAATGAAACAAAGCGTTGTTGCTCAGCCAAAGTTTGGGACCTGTGGGCTGAACTTACAAATGTCCTGTTCAATAGTATTGTGAGACTGAACAATAGGACCCAATGTTTATGTTAATGTGAAAAAAAAACCTAGAAAAACAAAATTTTTATCTAGTTTTTTTAGAAAAAATGTTTAAATATTTTTGTAAATTTACAACACTGGGCCTTACATGGTTAAGCGTCTTCAGATTAGTCACTTCGCAGGGTCCCTCTTGAGGTCAGGTGAGAGCTGTATGAAACTATCAAAGCTTAATAGCATAGCTCAGACAAAATCTCCCAGAGGACTGATTCCTAAGGTTTATATATCATTACTGACTCCCCATTGTGGGAATGTGACATTCTCCTGTGAACAGGGGCACGATTTGTAGCAGCATTTTTCCTAAATATACCCCAGTCTATACATGACAAGAACTTTACATTCTTTCAGAGAACATATTACACTCCTGTTCACCTCCTCTGACACCTCCAACCTCTGTTATAAATGTAATACACTAAAGGTACATTTATTCACTTGTTTTGGTCATGTTCCTAGTCAGGGCCGTTGCTAACCATTTGGGTGCCCTAAGCACAAATGCTCTGTGGTGCCCCCCCCCCCCACCTAAAAAAATAAATAAAAATTAAATTTGAATTTTCAAAAATGTTGCATTTCTCAGTGCAATTTGTTTATTTACATAACACTGCCAACAAACATGAGAAATCCAAAAAGGTGTGTGTAAAAACTGTAAACACAGACCAAACACAGAACAAAGAGCCTGGCAATAAAGTGCAAAAATAATAGTTGAACAATAACAATTCTCAATAAAGAAACTTAAATGAGAAAAATAAGAATGAGAACACAAAAGGCACTTTCCTTAAGTAACTATGTTAGACATTTTTTACAATTATCAGATGACCTAGAGAGGTACACGCCTGCATTTCTTTGTTGCAAAATCAGCTATCAGGTCATCATATGACAGCTTCTGAGCCACGTCCCTGTGGCATACAGAGCCATGGTTGGGTTAAAATAAATAAATAATATATATATATATATATATATATATATATATATATATATATATATATATATATATATATATATATGTAATAATTTAAATGTTTAACATGTTTTTTTAAAAATTTAGTGTAGTTCATGTTCAGTGTGGTGAGAATGCTATGTGTAGGTCAATATGCAGTAGCCAACTCCGACCAGCAGAGGGCGCGTTGGTGACACTGGTCAAGGGCACGGGTAGTGTCGTGAGACAACAAGAGAACACGCGAGAGGCTGTTCTGTGTACATACTACGGTGCCGCAGTGTCAGTTGATTGCCGTTGTTTTTTTCCTTTTTATCCCTTACAGGTAAAGAGCAAGTGTCGGAGTTGTTCCGTACATGTATTAGATTGTTTTATAAGTGTAGTTCAAATGTGAAGTGTTATTTGTTTGTTCTACTTGTTAGAAAACATAACGGTTGGGAAAGTGGCTAGGTCGTAGCCCGGGTTTAACGTCTCACGAGCGCGAGACGTTAAACCGACCGTTAGAGTAATAATGTTAATTCATATAATTATTGTATTCTGTATTGTTTTTGTGTGTTTAATGTGTAATATGATTGTTTATGTGTATTATTTTGGAGACAACAAGAGAACACGCGAGAGGCTGTTCTGTGTACATACTACGGTGCCGCAGTGTTAGTTGTCTGTCAATCCACAGATTGGGATATACCTCTGGAAGCTGATTGTTGTGTAGAAATGTCAGCATCTCCAAGGCAGACGTCTGTGGTGGAAGCTGAGGAAGGTTGATGATTTCCTGCATCATCTCTTCTTCTTTTTTTTCCTCTTCTCAGCTCCAGACTCTTGCTGCCGTTTCGAGGCCATATTCCCACAGCACAGGTGTTCACCAAATTGCGAATGAGGCATAACCGAAAAGACCACTGGGAGGGGAGGGGGCACCATGAGACTGGAGAGAGGGGCACGGAGCAGATTCACCCCTTTTCTCGGGAAAATTGGTTTATGTTGTTTGTCTATTGTTTAAACATATTAGCGCATATTATTAATATAGTTTACACTTTTTTTCCCCCACGACCCTGATTTCTTTTGGTGCCCTGCCGGCACCAAAGTGCCCTACGCAGTGCGCGTTATGTGCGTCTGCGGAGCTACGGCGCTGTTCCTAGTCACCCTTTTATTTAATTAATCATTCTCCTGCAAATCTCCGACACCAAGTCTTTGATAATTTGTTTTTAGTTTAAAAAATGCATCTTGCTACAGTGGTCTTCTACAGTGTACATGTAGTTATCCCAGATTTCTGCTCTTATTCCCCTCCAGAAACTCACTCATTACCTTAACCATAGGACTGACCTCTTCTCTATCCCTGGAGGACTGGAACTGTTCGCTTTCATACATTTTATTTTTTCATGTATGAGTTTGTCTTTAATTTTTTTATTCACTCATTCCTCTTTATTTACATTTGTATTGCACATCGCTTACCATTTTGGGGTGGGTTTTTGTCATGTACTGAACCAATAAAGAGGATATTAAAAAAAAATCCATTGTTCCAAATTGCATTTAAGACTTCTTTAAAGTGACAGCATTTATAATTTAAGAGATCTTTATATTTTCTAAAATATGACAGAACAAGTGTCAAGTGCCAGTTGCACTCCGTTGTGGGTGTGAAATTAGAGAATAAACTATGAATGTAAGTTGTTTGCATCTCTGGCAAAGTTTAAAAGACATCTTCAGTGGAGAAAGTAGTATTTTCATTTTATGATGAGAATGGTTGAAGATGTGCAAATGTAATATCCAAGTGGTGTGTCAGCCGACAAGGATAGACAAAGAATAAGTCTCTGCTTCAGGCCCTTTCTTCAGTTTATGGTGTACTGTGTGCAGTGACGGCTGTACAAAACCAAAAACACCCACTGTTCAGGGCCTTTAAATTTTACGGAGTTGCCATTTGTAAAGTGGCTCGTGCTGAAGATTATAGCCACATTCAACTTAAAATAGTGTTTAACAGGTGCAAGTTTTTGAGACTCACTTTTTTGTCATCTTAAAAACATTTTAAATAGTTAAAGGCAAATATGAAATGTTACACCTAGATGTTTAAAAATTTATTTAAATCTAAACCTAAATGTGAAGAATCAAGGCTAAATCTAAATCCTTCAGCTGAAACAAAATATTTAAATATTTATTGTTATTGTTATTATTTTTATTGTTATCATCATTTTTGTACTATGCACTCTATTGCTATAAGATGAATTTAGGTTAATGGGGAAGTGAAGAAGGGGTAGGATTAAATAAGCTTATGCTTCATCCTACTCCTTTTCGGACATGTCATTGTGTATTATTATTATTATTATTATTATTATTATTATTATTATATTGATTATTGTTGCATTCTGCACATGTTCGAAATAAAGCGTTCAAATCAAAATATGCTAATTCAACTGTAACCAACCATGACGGGGCAGACTTTGACTAACTTTCAGTATGCTGGCTCAACACCCCCCCCCCCCCCCCCCCCCCCCCCTCTCATAATTAGTTAAATTCTTTCACCTGAAACACTTCGACTTAAATTTAACATTTAGATTTGTATTTGAATTTCAAGCAGTTATACGAAACTTTGACTCTTAACATTTAGAACAAACATTTAGGTGTAATTTAATATTTAGATTTTAGTGTCACATGTCCAGGTATATGCAGAAAAGTTGAGTCTCAAAAATTCACCCATTTTTTAAACACCATTTTAAGATAAAAAAAAGGTTATGAAATGTGGTTGTAATTTTCAGCATGAACTACTTTACAAACACCTCAAAATTGTCCAGAAGCAAAATTTAAGAATAGACCATGAAAAAAAAAACTCACCTCTGCTTGTCACACAGTCATATTTGTTGACGCTACTTTCGTTTCCATTCACCTGCATTTCTACATTACATTCTGCTTTGACCTAAAGGGAAAACATTTCATGGTTTAAATCCAGATGTCAAACTTCAATAAAAAAAAAAAAAAAAAAAAAAAATTATTAAAAGCCAGTGCTTGTGATGGTCGATCAGCATTTACCGCAGTATGGCCGTAACGTGACTCACAATCCTCATAAGGTGTGGGGTTGATAATGTGGCACTTTGTCTCTCTGAGGGTCAAATTCAGCTTCATAACGCAGGGTTTTTTAATCTGCAAGGGATTTAAAAAGTCATTTTCATTGCCCATACTAGACCAACAAGTTACAGTTAGTTACCAAAAAGGATTTCTAATTGGCTACCGTTTTACATACATACTGTTGCAAAGGACATTGTCTTAAAAAAAAGTTGAAACAAAACAGTTGAACACCATTTCTAATCAAGACAGTTTAACATAATGTTGACTTTCCTAGGCCTTAAGAGGATAGGTCTACACTTGTAACAATTATGTTGGTGGCAAAGAGATAGTTTACATGTTATAAAGTGTAGTAAGTTGATGGCAGATTGATACTTGATAATAAAAGACTGGTGTGTTCATAGTTATCAAGAAAGAAGCAATAAAAAAAAAAAACAAGTAAAAGGATTAAAGAAAACTAGCTACTACAAGATGACATTTATCATCTGTTTGAAACAGTGGATTATCACTAGTAGAAGTTTCCATACCAGGTCCGGTTGGAAGAATTTAACCTCAGTTAGGTTAAACTTGTAGCCATGGTTATGATGTTGGTTGATGTGATCCACTGCTATTTTAGTTACAGCAGTATTTCTCATGCCACACGTCTCTTCCAGCGCTGACGCTGTGCTGTAAAGCAGCACCAGGATAGATATGACCTTCATACTGCAAACAGACATTAGAGCTTCTGAACAACAGCCTCTCTTTATAGATGGGGCATGTTAGCGCACACCTGGTAAGTGATTAGTGGGTGTCACCGACAGAGCCTATACAGTAGGACTGTTAAACCCTGGTCCTCGAGAGTGACTGTCTTGCAACACACCTGATGGTCATTATCAAACTTAAGGAGAGGTTTATCATTTGAATCAGATGTGTTGGAATGGGGAAACACCTAAAACATGCAGGATTTCCAGACTATTTGTTTTCAGTCAGAGTAGCATAGCTGGTCAGATAACTGCTTCTATAGGCCAGGTATATTTTATCAGAGTAACGGTCCTTGGTTTGTTCTGATGTTCCAGTAGAAGATAACGATGCACTGCAATTAAACACTGATGCATGCTAACCCTACAGCTACCAGGGTAGAATAGACATATGAATATACATCAGTGACACAACAATTTATAGTTTTGTGTGGGTAAACACCGATCATGTTACAGACAATTTGTTTATTTTTTTTTTTTAACATTTGTCTCTTTCTAAAACCAGTAGGACAACATACCAATATGTTCCTAAAGACTTTTATTGTGAGCACTCACAGATTATGTCCAAGTAAAAGTTACTAATCACTCATTTACTCAAAAAGTAGTGGTAAGAAGAAAAACTTAGTAAATCCCACCCCCATTTTTATCATCAAATAATTGAACATATTAAAACATGCATGGTGGTGCAGTGGTTAGCACTCATTCTTCACAGAAAGAAGGATGCTGGTTCAATTCCCACACCAGACCTTTCTATGTGGAGTTTGCATGTTCTCCCAGTGTCTGTGTGGCTTTTCTCAAGGTACTCTGGTTTCCTCCCACCATCCAAACACATGCACTGATAGGTTAATTGGTTAATCTAAATTACCCATAGGTGTGAATGTGAGAGTGATTGTTTGTGTATATATGGGTGTACCCCACCTTCACCCATTGTAGCTAGATTAGACCCCCATGACCCTAGTGAGGATAAAGCAGGTTCAGACAACAAAACAAAACTTTGGTTACTGTCAATAAGGAACAAACATGTTCAGGAACAGGTCAACATGCAAACAAATGACTAACAGGTTAAATCACATGACCAATAGACCACAATAACTAGTTAATATCAAAGCACTAATACTTACTGAGAGAGAAAAAGAGAGATAAAAATCTTCTTCATTATTATCTATGAGGAACAGACATGACTGAGAATAGGTCATTGTGCAAACATGTAAACAAATAACAAACAGGTCTGAACATTATTTACTTATTTTTTTTTAAAGTGACACCTTGCTCTTCAACACTACAGTCCAGTTTTGGGATGTGTGTTTGTGACTGAGCAGGCATCCTCTGGGAAGAACAGGGTTCAGTAGATGCATACTTGTGGGTTTTCTCACATGAAAATCTGATTTTTTTTTTTCTCTTTATTTTTATTATGTTATGTGTTTATTATATGATATATGACTTGTGTGAAGCATGTTGGAAATCACAACTAAATGTATATGATTTTGTGTCTATCTTCTTCTGCATGTCCTTGTTTTATTTTGATGTTGTGTGTTTGTGATGACATGTATGCACTGTCAAATGGAAACAAATCTACCATTCAGGACCAATAAAGTCTAAGTCTGTCCAGAGAAACTTCTTTCAAGATGTTGATTTAATGTTTACATATAAGTTTGTAGTGAATTCAGATCCTGCAGAAATTAACAGTACTGAACTCCTAATTTATATAATATAATATGATATAATATAATATGATATAATATAATATAATATAATATAATATAATATAATATAATATAATATAATATAATATAATATAATATAATATAATATAATATAATATAATATAATATAATATAATATAATATAATATAATATAATATAATATAATATAATATAGTATAATATAATATAATATAATATGATATGATATGATATGATATGATATGATATGATATGATATGATATGATATAATATAATATAATATAATATAATATAATATAATATAATATAATATGATATGATATGATATGATATAATATAATATAATATAATATAATATAATATAATATAATATAATATAATATAATATAATATAATATAATATAATATAATATAATATAATATAATATGATATGATATGATATGATATGATATGATATAATATAATATAATATAAAATAATATAATATAATATAATATGATATAATATGATATAATATAATATAATATAATATAATATAATATAATATAATATAATATAATATAATATAATATAATATAATATAATATAATATAATATAATATAATATAATATAATATAATATAATATAATATAATACAATACAATACAATACAATACAATACAAGCATTTTATTGATACAGTGGGGTGCAAAGAAGGTATGGTGAAATCATCCTATTCAAGCATTGATACAGAATAACTGAGTAGTGCAGAGTAAAGTAAAGTAGTGAAGTGTAATTACAATATTCTTTGTTATTTATAGAAAGTGCACAGTGAAAGCAGAAATGAGATTATATACAGAAATATGAAACAATTACATGACTTAGCATAAGATGTTCTCTTGTTACATTCAAGTGACAGGTTAATCTGAAAAAAACAAAAGACAATAGACCATCTGCAGACATTGACGAAAAAATGCAAAGAACCAAAAATCCACAGCACTGAACCCCTGTAATTAAACTCTAGTATAAGGTTATTTTTCTTGACTTCCAGATGAAACTCAAGGCTTCTAAAGGGACTTTATGAGCTACTTTTGACGTGATATGACACAGATTTCATACTGTGCAGGTGCTAAGGTGACTCCAAAACAGTCGGGCTAGATTCTCACCGAGACAGAGCCGTTCTCCTAGGAGAAAAAACAGTCACATCTGTCACATACATTGCAGTGCTAGCACCCTGTAAGTCAAACTAATGAAAGGTCATGTGTAGTGCTCTCAAAGTGAATGCAGTAATGTGGATTAATCCACCATCATTATTAATCTGATTAAAAAAACATTGAGTGCAATTATATTGAACAGTTGTTTACAGTTCTTTGTTATGCATATATATATTTTTCCACTGTTTTTATCACAATCTTTGATGTTTTTTTCTTTATTTTAGAAGAGTTTTTGAATATGTTTTGGACATTTCATTGTTTTTTTTGTACTAGTTTATTTTTTCACGAGTCTTTTTTTGTCATCAAAAAAAAAGCAATTAATATCTATTACAAATTAATACTTAATAATGATTCTACAGAATTAATCCACAGGAACCTTGTGATTAATCTGATTTAAAGTTTTCATTATTTGACAGCCCTAGTAATATTCTCCTGAGATCCGATAATGTATTTTTTGTCCTCTAGAGGGGACACCATTTTTTTACAGTTTTACTTAAAAATTCTGTAAATTTCATTCCATTAAAAAATGAATTATGAATACTATTTTGAATAAGTAAAATGTCTGTTATAATGTAGAAGGATGTATACAGTAAGAGCTTGTAGTGATAAATGAATATTAACTATCACAACTAGGAGAATTTATCATATTAAATACTGTATTTGTAGTAAATATAAAATTAATATAAATGCACTTATAGGTGATTAAATAAATTGCATTGTGTGAGGTGTATATAGATGATTGTAGCTGTTTTTGTGTGAAAGGATAAACAGATATAAAACAGTTTGTTAAGACATAGAATGTAGACGCTGCTGGATTATTAGTTTGTAAAAAGGGGGGTGGGACTTTATAAGTTTTACTTCTTCCCACTACTTTTCGAGTCCAAGAAGGATGTTTTGCTGACCATTGTGATTGATCTATTGATGACTTTGTGTGCTCGAAATCAACATTTTTATAGGCTGTATTTTATGTGATATTGTTGGTTGACCTACATGATGCTGCTTTATTCCATTCCTCTGTTGAATAGATCTAACACCTCCATGGTAAGTTATTATTATTATTATTACTTCTACTGAAGTGCAGAATGTGAGTTTTCCCATATCCATGTGTGTGTGTGTGTGTGTCCTAAAACCTGACAGCATTCTGCATATTGACACTAGAGGGAACAAAACACAAAGGAACCACAGCCCTGAAATCCATGAGACATAAGCAGAACCAACACTAATAGTCATGGAAAAGCAGGTCAGTACCAGACATATTCATTCATGTGAAGCCTTCACTAATACATGGATCCTGCATGTTTTAGAAGCTAAACTGCAGATTCAGGAGCTGCCTGTACAAATAATTCTCTGACTGCTGTTTCTAAACATCCCAACACATGGACACACATGGATTTAAACATGCATTTACAGAACCAGAACCATTCTAATGTGCTCAGTGATAAAAACAACACACAGGTGGAGCAAACAAACACATCAACCAGATCAGAGGCGGAACCACATTTTACATCAGATCATTTCCCAGAAATGAAAGTGAAAGTTGTCAGTTTGTCAGTTAAGCAGAACTGTAGACGTGTCTGTGGAGCAAACCTTAAGCCAACTTAATCACATCTGTTTCAGGTCTCAAAGGTAAGTCCAACTGAACTGATCCACAGCTTCAACACCACACCTCAATTCCAAACTCTATTAATTTACACCAGGGGTCTCAAACTCATTCTCTTTCAGGGACAAGATTCAGCTTGATTTGATCTCCAGTAGAGTAGTAACATAATGACCAACCAACAATACCAATCCCAAAATTGTGTATTTGTTTTAGTGTATAGATGTTGGTACATATAGTCTGTAGGCTCTATCATGATAAAATAATCAAATATTTGAAGTCAAAAACTACTATACTCTTGCTTGAAAAATCGTAAAATTTGAGTATATAACTATACAAATGTCCCAGGCAGGTATTGTTTTGGAAAAAGTCTAAATCTTACAAAGTGTATTTTTCTCATTTCTACTAAAAATATCTCATCACACTTAAAATAACATTTGATCTCCAGTGAAACAGACCAGTAAAATAATAGCATAATAACTTATACTTAATGACAACTCCAAATTTTAGTTTTAGTGGAAAAAAACCTATGAAGTTATGAAAATATTAACTTTTAAATTATCCGAACACAAAAGATGTGAGTAACCTGTAAAAATGTGAAATATATTATTATTATTATTATTATTATTATTATTATTATTATTATTATTATTATTATTATTATTATGTATTTATTTTTAAAGGGCACTTTTAATAATATTCTGCCTGAATTGATCATTGTGTGCATGTACATTATGGATTGTATCTACAAACACTAAACACTTAGCAACAAAAGTAGAAAATGGTTCAAATTTTGCTTAATTCATTCATTCATTATCTGAACCCGCTTTATCCTCACTAGGGTCACGGGGGTCACTGGGGGCCTAATCCAGCTACAATGGGTGAAGGCGGGGTACACCCTGTATGAGACGCCAGTTCATCGCAGGGCTGAACATATATAGACAAACAATCACTCTCACATTCACACCTATGGACAATTTAGATTAACTAATTAACCTATCAGTGCATGTGTTTGGATGGTGGGAGGAAACCGGAGTGCCTGGCGAAAACCCACGCGGACACGGGGAGGACATGCAAACTCCACACAAAAAGGTCTGGTATGGGATTCGAACCAGGGTCCTTCTTGCTGTGAGGCACTCGTGCCAACCACTGCACCACCATGCCACCCATAAACACTGATTATGTGATTTAAATATTTCAGTGTTTTATCCGTTATTTTGGTCCATAGATATGGCTGCTGCCCGTCATGTCCGATCTGAAGATCAGCTCCTGTGTTCCACCTGTCTGGATGTCTTCACTGATCCAGTCACAATACCATGTGGACACACCTTCTGCAGATCCTGCATCTCTAAACACTGGGATTATAAGGAAAAGTACCAGTGTCCCATGTGTCGAAAAGCTTTTTACCCAAGACCTGAGTTGTATGCCAATACTTTAATCTCAGAGATTGCGGCTCAATTCAGACATGAAGCTCAACATGAATCAAACATCTACAGCTCAGACCAACAAGCAGTCAAACCAGGAGAAGTTCCTTGTGACATCTGCTCTGAACCCAAACTGAAAGCCTTGAAGTCTTGCCTGGTGTGTCTGATCTCCTACTGTCAGACTCATCTGGAAACTCATCTGACAGCTCCACGATTGAAAAGACATCAGCTGATCCACCCTGAGGAGAACCTGGAAGACAGGATGTGTAGGAAACATGACAAACCTCTGGAGCTGTTCTGTAAAACTGACCACACATGTATCTGTCTGCTCTGTCCTGTCGTAGACCACAAGAACCATGAGTTTGTTCCTCTGAAAGATGAATATGAAGAACAGAAGGCAGAGCTGAAAAAGACAGAGACTGAAATTCAGCAGATGATCCTGGAGAGACAATTGAAGATCCAGGAGATTCAATGGTCAGTGGAGGTAAGTAAGAATGCTGCAGACAGAAAGACAGCAGAAGGTGTTGAGGTCTTCACTGCTCTGATGAAGTCTATTCAGCGAAGTCTGAACCAGTTCAAAGAGAAGATCCAAGAAAAACAGAGAACCACCGAGAAACAGGCTGAAGACTTCATCAAAGAGCTGGAACAGGAAATCTGTGAGCTGGAGAAAAGAAGCACTGAGGTGAAGCAGCTCTCAGTCTCTGACGACTACCTCCACTTTGTCCAGAGGTTCACATGTGTAAAAGCTGCTCCATCCATGAAGACCTGGACAAAGGTTAGCGTCTGTCCACCATCATATGAGGGGACTGTGGAGAGAGCTGTGTCTGAGCTGGAAAACAAACTGACAGAAAACACAAAGAAGATGCTTGAAGCTGAGCTAAAGAGAGTCCAACAGTATGTGGTGGATCTGACTCTGGATCCAAATACAGCACATCCTAACCTCATCCTGTCTGATGATGGAAAACAGGTTCATGCTGCTGATGAAAAGAAGAAACTTCCAGACAAACCACAGAGGTTTTCTTACTGTTATTCCATTTTATCAAAGCAGAGTTTCTCTTCAGGCAAGTTTTACTTTGAGGTTCAGGTCAAAGGAAAAACTAAATGGACTTTAGGAGTTGTCAGAAGGTCTATCAACAGGAAAGAATGGATCCCACCAACTCCCCAGGACGGATACTGGACAATCTGGTTGATAAATGCGAATGAATACTATGCTTGTGATGATCCTTCTGTCCTTCTGTCTGTGAAGCCTGGTCTTCAGAAGGTGGGGGTATTTGTGGATTATGAGGAGGGTCTGGTCTCCTTCCATAACATAGATTTTCCAGAAGTCATCTACACCTTCATTGGCTGCTGCTTCAATGATAAACTCCTCCCATTCTTCAGTCCATGGCCTAATGCTGGAGGTGCAAACTCTGCCCCTCTGATCATCACTCCTGTCAAACACTGAGTAAAAAATTCATCAAATGTACAGACTTTCTCAGATTTCCTGCAACCACTGAACTTAGTAATGATTACGGCTGGGATGATATACTTTAATGCCGATCACGATTTTTTGTGTGACGATTCGATTTAAATGGCGATTCTTCGATATTCCTGATATTTCTGATTTTCCATTTGCCTTTTTAACACCACACCACATGAAAAAGCTGAATGATGATGCCTACAGATCATATCAGGAACCATATTTCCCAGAAAAATGCACATCATATGTGAGTCAGTTCAGGTTTATTCAGGCGTAATATATTTGTACCAGACTTTGGGAAGTAAACTGCTCCATTTATCTGCACACAACACAACTAGGAGTTTTTAAATTAACATACTTCATAATAAAGTGAACATGTCCAGCTCTGCTCTTCCCTTCTGTTAGAAAGCCCACAAACTTTAATTGTTTTTGATTGTTTAATTATATTTATTCAGGACCAACTCATTTTCTCTAAGTTTTCAGATATCCCGCACTGTTGAACGCAGCAGAGATGTTACGATGGTTCTGAATCCACCACCTTCGTGTTTACAATTAGGTGCTGTGTTGATGCCATCTCACCCTCTTTTTCTCAACTCTAATTCATATACTCCTGGTTTATTACTGTGTGTAAATGACACAAGGTGAGATTAATAACACAATACAGTTTTTGGGGGACTAAGGTTTACTTAAGCTAATAGATTGCTTATTTTTACGATATTGACTGTTGAAATAGTAATGTTCCTAGTTCCCTAGTAAAATTCAAGACATTGTCCCCGATTCACCCCCACTCCAAACCACGCTGCCTTTGAACTGAGAGTCATGTGCACTATCCAGTCCACTGACTAGCATGATTTTTTTAAATGTTGGGGAGTAAGGTTTACTTAACATTCTCCTCTGTACCAGCTGGCATCCAGTACATAAGCATATTTTACAGACACTAAGCAATGGGCAAAATTTATTTAAGAAATTAGTACTTTAACATTTATATCACAAAATATCCAAAAACAGATATTTTTAACACTTTTGTATGTATACTACAAGTGTTCAAGATTAAAGTGTCAGTCCTTAAAATTCAATGCAAATTTATGAAAGGGTCAATTACACATTTGACTCATTTCAATGACAGTAAAGTGTGAAAAGTGTACAGCCAATTTGGTTAATTGAAAATGTGTATCTTTTGCTGTTCTTGTATGTGTGCATGCTGTATATGCTATTTTGCATGCTTAGTATATTGAATGCTCTAGTTTTACATAGTGGCTCACTGGTGTGAGTGTATACTTGCTGTATATAGTTCTTTTACATAGTTATTGGTCATTTGTGTATGTGTGTGTGTGTGTGTGTGTGTGCATGCTATAGTTCTTTTGCATGCTGTATAGTTTTTACATAGATATTGATCATTATTTTGTGTTAACTGTAGAGTTTATGGAATAGAAAGGAACTCGTTCTTTTTGAAAGCCATGGCTTGGACCTTCAAGGACAAATTGAAGTGAGACAATCAGGAGGTCTGGAACATGACGGTCTCAGATTTTTGTGGTTTATTTACAGCACATGTAAAATGCACAATTGATTAGCACTGGTCCACAGCCTACAGTCTAATGTCCATTGATTTACAATAAATTTGGTAATATTTCGTGTTATGTCCATTTCCCCACCCACAGGTGAAGTTTGAGGCGGCAATTATTATCATCATTATCACATTTTATGTATTTGAATGGCAAATATAGAGAAAATGTGAATAACTGTCAGATACAGCCAACTTGGTGCATTTAATATCAGTATTTACTCTGATTTTTTTTTTTTTTTTAATAATTTTCTTCCATTATTTGGGCATATAGAGCATTAAAGGGTTAATATATTAAATTGCCCAAGGGATATCACTCTTAAATCTTGAAGAGCTACCTCAAATCTATAAGACAAAGAAAAAAAATTCCGGGTCTGATCACATGGCAGCCGGACTAAACTGCAGGTTCAAATGGCCCTTTGGGTGTTACAGGTTGTAGACCCCTGGTTTAGATGCTGCACGAAGATAACTTTTGAATGCTGAAGCAGGACAACCTTTTTTCTCAATATATTGAATTACAAGCAATGACATGAAATTTTAACACAGAAATAAATGCAGGTATGTGAATAAGGTCATTTGATGTTCATAAAGACCATTGGCTACTCTTTAAAAATGCAGGTCGGGCTAGAAAATAAAGGATGGGTTGTGCGCACATCACTGTTAGGGTTAGTTGACCTTGCACACTTCTGCTATGTGCCTGCAAACAAGAAAACATAAATAAACTACTTGATTGGCAGGATGACATGAAAAGATAATTCTGCAGAAACGCACGCCAATAATTATCATTTATTATGAGGTACAACATATGTGTGATTCAGGGAACATGACAAAGCAGATACGATTTTTTCATTTTATTTCCCATTGAGTATCATTCATTAATTTTCTGATCTCAGTCCTCATGAGCCTCCCAGGAGGGGCGGAGACTTAAGCTCCCCATAAAAAATATTTTCCTCGTCAGTTTTCACATAACCCGCTTCCTCGGAATACCCCAAGGATATGACGTATTTATAATAAAATCACTGGCTCTAATTGGTTGTTTGTGGAACGTGACTTCCGGTTTGATTTAAAGAACCAATGAACCGAAGGAAAGGACCTCGTCGTGTGTGAGCATCAATGTTGTTTTTAATTTATTAGTCATAACTTTGAAATTAAAGTTAATTATTGTATCGTACATTTAAAGCTTCTACGGACAATGTTTTTGTAGTTTGAAGATTTGGGCGGACTGAAAATTCGCTGTCTAATTGTGATTTCTTGCTAACGGCTAACGGCTATACCAGGCTAACCGAAGCATGTTTATCAACAAACTGCTCATTCTGAGCTAACTCCCTCTTATTGACAACGCTTAGCTAGGCTATGGACACACGTCAGTATTCCATTGAATAAGATTGTCATGAAAGTAATTAGGTAAAACGGTTAATTTCGTAACTGAACTTTGATTTGTAACTGGACCGGACCTAATGTTGTTTTATAATCTGCTGTGTGTGTGTAGGGGTTATAAGGCATGATTGGAAGTTATGCATCATACAAGAGATTGGTAAACTAAATACACTGTCTATAAGAACTGAGGGACAATGTTTTTGTATTAAGGTATATGTTATATTTTAAATATGTCTTCATGCAGAAGTTCTCGGATAAACGTTATGCGTGTAATGTTTTTTGCAAAGTATTGCTTAAAATGGGCATTTTCATAAATGTATTGAGAATTCAGTGTTAATGAGCCAAAAACTATTACGCTATTTAGTTGTTTCTTAGAAAACTTCTAGAATTTTTGCTGGAACATCTAACCTTCAGACTTTAAAACAATATCTGCAGTGCTTTGTGGGCTAGACAATGATAACTGTTCACTAAGGGGACATCATGCCATTCACATTTTTGAAAAAGCTGCAGTTGTCAGTATAGGGGGTTCTAGTGTATACATTAAAGCCTTTTACTAAAACATGTAAATGGTAAAACACTGCTTATATACACAAGTGGTTTGTTAAGTAAAATACAACAATTTCTTCTACTTGTATTTTTTAACCTTGGTATTAAGATAGATGTGATATTTAAAACATTTCTTCAAGCCAAAGTGTTAGGATAAACTTAATGCATTTGATGTTTTAGCAAGGTATTTATTCAAATAATATCCATCCTATGAATCCTCCACAGTGCTTATGCTCAAAGAAAAGGTGATTCAGCAGGAGAAAGGAGATGGAAGAATCAAAACCAACGTCAAGACCAAGGGAGTGCACCAGCAAAAGACACAGAAGAAACTGTGCAGAAGGGAACCTGCCAAACCATGTGCCCTGCTCGAGAAATGCAGGACCGGGAGTCACAGAACCGGCTCCACCGCTTCGAGATGTTGGCTGGCACAGAAGGGCATCGTAAACCCAGAGCAGACCCCTCTCGTATTGTCAAGGAGTACTCCAGACCAGCAGCAGGCAAAGACTCAACAAACCCCCCTGACCTCCGTCTTCCTGCCGTGTTGCTGAAAACTGTGTGTTACCTTATTGATGATATTGCTGCATCTCCAACACTGCAGCCTTGGTCTGAGGCTAGTATTTATTTATTTTTTCTACAACATTCCTTAGACAGTGTGTAAATAATTCATACACGTGGCAATTCACATTGCTTTACAAAAATGGAAAAGAGACGGGTGAGGACTTTTTTATGTTTAATGCCCTGAACCTTGTCATTAAAGAATACTGCACAATTCCTTTTAAATACATCTACAACCTGTGATTCCCACTTGGTTACATATTAGTCTGATATCAAAATATTATACTGCGTTTGAAAATTGTATCAATTATGTTTGTGAGATATACAAAGATTTATGCAACTGTTTATCCACATGTCCACAAGTACGAAATATAAGACTATTATATCGTGTGTAGATACATTTTAGATTATCAGTCAATATATAGGCTTTTTTGTACCCTCCAATATTGGTATCTGTATCTGCCCCAAAAATCCAATATTGGTAAGGCTCTCCTTTTAAACAATACTAAATATAATACAATCGTGTCATGTCTCATAGGTGTACAGCTTTGTCTTTGATCGGCTGCGTGGTGTGAAGCAGGACATGATCATTCAGCGGGTGTCTGGATCCGAATGTGTAGCGATTCTGGAGAGGACAGTCCGTTTCCTCATATATGCTTCTTATCGTCTTTGTGGTGAGCCTCTGCGCCTGTATGATCCAAAAATTAATGACATACACCTGCAGGAGAATCTGAGCTGGCTGTTGGAGTGTTATGCTACTGGAACAGGACCCCGCACCAACCAAGATGAGTTCCAGGCACTTGGTCTGCTTTACAACTTAGGTAACAATTTGATTAATTGCATAACATCAAAGTTTTCACACTTTGTGTTTGAGGTATTGCTTGAAAATGTGCAGTTTCATAAAGACACTGATAATGCATTGTTAACGAGACACAATATATTTATGCCAAGCCTGTTTCTTAGAAAAGTTCTAGAATTTTTGCTGAAACCTCAAACATACAGACTTTAATATAATATCTGTCGTGCTTTGTGGCCTAGACAATGATAACTGTTCACGAAAGGGACATGATATCATTCAAATGTATGTAAAAGCTCCAGTTGTCAGTATGGGGGTTCAGGAGTAGATACTAAAAACCCTATACTAAAGAATGTAAATGGTACTGGTTATAGATATAGGTACAACTTGTTAACAGCTATTTCTACTTAGTTTCATTTACAATGAAAATCACCATAAGTAGAAACCTTGAAATAGATAGGTATTTGACACGTGTAAACAAAAAAAATGACTCCTTTTCCTAGTGATAGAAATAAGTTTTCCATTCTGATATCTACCAAAATTCCTTCAGTAACTAAAATGTGTAGTAGTATCTAAACTGGCAGCCAGCAGCGTATCAATAGCCACATAGCATCATTACCTAAGTTATTTTTTTTCCAGATCATAGCCAGTGATACAAAATGATACAATAGTGTTACGAAAGTAAATTTGCTTGGGTCATTTTATTATGAGGTTTACAGTATCTAAACCATGTGGCACATTAGAGTAGCATTCTCACAACATTTGTTTGCTTAAATGTAACAAGACTCAGTGTCCAAAGTAACTAAGAAAATACTGTGTTTCTTCAGATGTACTCTATTCAACTCTCACCTCTTGGATGCTTATACACTGTCCATTTTCCAGGAGGCTTTCAAACATACATCCTACAGGGATATGTTATTATTCCTACTTCTCATTAAATTTCAGCAGGACAGTGTGTTTTGTGGAGTCTAGTTCAGTCATGTTTCCTCTCCTCTTCTAGGTTCAGCTCGTGCCATGCAGCACATCATGGAGCTTCCACAGGAACTCCGTAGCACTCCTCCCATTAGTCTCGCTCTATCAGTCAATCAGGCTTTTCTCGAACGTAATCCTGTTCGCCTTCTACGATTGGCCCAGAAGCTGAACTTCATCCAGAGTTGTGCTCTCCACCGACACCTGGTGACATGTCGCAAGGACCTGCTACTAATATACAGCCATGGATTCAGCAGCCGCAACTGTCAGTTTCCACTGGATAAACTGTGCAAAGCCTTGGCGTTGAACTGGTCACTCACAACCCAACTCTGCCAGGTCTATGGAATTGGGATTAAGGACAACCACGTGGTGTTCACCAAGACTGCATTCACGGACCCTGAACAAGGAAAATTGCAGTGTTTACAGTATCACAACATAGTGGAGGAAAAACAGAAAGACCTCACTGTTAGGAGTATTATTCATGGTTCCACTTAATATTCACGAGAGGAGTGATAAATACTCAATTGTTGTATTGGTATTCAGAGGGAAATATTGTGTTTACCCACAACCTTTTGCAGTACAATCCAAGTGAAATGGAAGAATGCTGTTAGATTTATCTACATACTAAAGTGGATCTTTTTGGGTTTGATCTGCCTATACTGTTTTGTGACCCTATCAGATGAATACTGTTAAGGTTGCCTTCCCCATAATCAGGGTTCAGGACCTAACATAGTCACGAGTTGCCCATCTGCAAGAATATGATATATGTACAGTAAAATACTTTGACTTTTCCCCACTTGATGCTACTTTATACTTAAACTCTTTAGAGTCACATAAATGTTGTGAAATAAAACACATTTAAGTCTTTACATAAAGGCCTTTTCCTGTTTAAGATTGACCTAAAATTGCCCCCACAGACTACAACATTAAAACTAAAGCATTTGATATAACCAGTAATATACAGTATATCATAAAGTAGCCCATGTAAAACAGTTATTTCTACATTGGAAGAGTCTGTAAAGATGCTATGACAGTCAATTTAATACATTTAGAAATAGCCATTAGTTAACTATTATACTATATTTTGGACTACGCATGTGCCACAAACTGCTGTAAATTCATATTTTGACATGGAATAAGTGCCTGGATTATTTAATATTATATTGATGCCATATTGTGTGTGTGTTTTTTTTTAAGTGAGTCCTTGAAAAGATGAGTCATATCCCAACAACAGTCACATAATAAAACAACAAATCAGTTTGTTATTTGTATCAGGCTTTCTGTTCATAGTTGAAAGATAAAAGCATCGTCCTGTACTTTAACTATGAGCAAGAGGAAAACCTGAAGATAACATAAGGTGTTGGAATTCAGACAGATATACACCTTGGGGGGGGGGGGGGGGGCACTGCAAAATTATTACTTTCTTTAATTTTACCACTTAGAGCAGTGCTTCCCAAACAGTGTGCTGTGAGATATCATCAGGTGTGCTGTGAAAAATGATGTAATTTAATTTCGCTTTGTTGGTACTGTAAGTGAGCAGCGTGATTATAGATGCACATCACTGATCTACACAGAGCTGTTAAGCTGTGGTTGTCTTTTAAATTCCTGCCACAGTGTTAGCTTTGTGTTTAAACA
Organism: Siphamia tubifer; assembly: GCA_020466265.1. Taxonomy (NCBI): domain Eukaryota; kingdom Metazoa; phylum Chordata; class Actinopteri; order Kurtiformes; family Apogonidae; genus Siphamia; species Siphamia tubifer. The sequence goes on along the minus strand of CM035786.1, from coordinate 40,638,155 downwards.
GACTCAGGTTTTGCACTGAATTAGTAAATCAAAACTAGATTTGCATTATATTTCAATAAATGTACTTTTTGTGAGATTTTTCTTTGGTATTGTGCCTTGTGATATTTCTAATGTAAAATATGTGCCGTGGCTCAAAAAGGTTGATTTAGAGGTATGTGTTGGAGTAAAATGAAAATTTTTTGTTTTATTCTCAAAAGTGCCAGCAACATTTCTCCCAAATTTGAAATAAAAACTTATTATTTTCAGCATGTATAAAAGTTACACTAATGTTGTAACGTTCATAAATCAATATTTGGTTGAATAATCCTAATTTTCAATGACAGTTTTCATGTGTCTTGTCTCTCCATTACTGTTGGATGACTTTATGCAGCTCCTGATAGAGAAATTAAACAAGCTCAGCAATGTTCAATAGCTTGTGGCCATCCATGTTCCTCCAAAAGTTTTCAAAGTGGGTTCAGGTGTGCAGACTGGTCTGGACATAACAGGGTCTGCATTTGGTGGTCTGTCATCCACAGCTTTATATGATCTACTTGAGTCCAGGAGCATTGTCCTGATAGAAAAACCACTCATCAGAGTTTAGGGAAAAATGTCAGAGCAGAAATCCAGTAGTTTTCAATAGGTCGTTTTAGATTCAATTTACTTTTACTGAACTAATGACACTGTTTTTCCCTGTTGTAAGAAGATAGTGATGGGCACTGTAGTGGTGTTTATACTTCTTAAATAAAACATGGATCAGATGTTTATTCAGTAGAATAAGGTGTTTGTGATACAGGAATGGATTGGCTGTCATACATGCAGGCTGCAGACATGCTGAATTCAGTGGAAATTCCAGAGGTCTCTTAATTTTTTCCAGAGCTGTAGGTAATGCTTATCTTCAGAAGTAACATCCCTTTTATCAAACAAGACCCAATTTTTGCCATGAACATAATATTTACCACAATTAAACCTCTTACAGTGGTTCTGTGTGGGCACCTGAATATGTGTATATATATATATATATATATATATATATATATATAGAGAGAGAGAGAGAGAGAGAGAGAGAGAGAGAGAGAGAGAGAGAGAGAGAATTGAATGTGCAGCACTGTTCATTCTGTTGTGTTTAATGGTTTCAATAAAAAAAATTGCTGAATAAGAAAAGTCTGACACATCTTGGGTTGTCGTGTTGTGTGCGCATGCGCAGGTTCGCCACTTGAGGGCAGCAGAGATCTGTATATAGTATTAATGTAATCTGGCAAAGATAAGATAAGATAAGATTTCCTTTATTCGTCCCGCAGTGGGGAAATTCACATGTTACAGCAGCAGAAGAGGGCATCAGTAAAAAGAAACAATATACATTAAATATCAGTAAACAATATAAACAAGTAATATAAACGGTAATATACAAAAACTATGAACACTATGAACAGTTGGGCGGTTAAGTGCAGAAACAGAAACTAGCAGCTGAATGTAAGAGGGAATGGGAAATGTAAGAAATGGTAGTGCTACAAAATATATTGCATATGGTTTTTGAAAGAATTGGGAAGAGGGAAAAATTGCGACTATTTTAGACACTGCTGCTCAAAGTCTTAGAATAACTTTTGAAAATGTTCTGTTTAATTTATCACTGTGGATTCCCCACTGAGCACAGATGTTTAAAGTTAATAAGAAAATGCTACCAACAAACATTCAAACAATGTTCTGCACACGAGAAGGACAGTATGACTTGAGAATTTTTTTAAATTTTAAAACCTTTATTTATTAATGCCTTTAATCATCTTAATTTTCTTATATGTTTTAGGTAAAGCACCTTGAATTGTCCTGTATGTGAAATATGCTATACAAATAAATTTGCCTTGCCTAATTCACGGGCTACCTTAAGACTTTAAGCCATTGTAAGGGCGACTGTATTTTCAGTGAACAAATTGGAAAGTAATAATAATAATAATAATAATATGGATATACTACAAAGAAGGAGAGACCATGTGGAGCAGTTAGGGAGGGTATGTAAGTCCGAAGAGATGTGTGTTGAGTTTGGATTTGAAGATGGACAGAGTGGCAGAGTTACAGAGTTGGAGAGCAAAGCGGCTGAAGGCTCTGGTCCCTATAGTGCAAAGACGGGCAGTGGGAACTGTGAGATGGAAATAGGATGAGGATCTGACGGCATGGGATGGAGTGACAATTTGCAGAAGGTCAGAGAGGTATGATGAGGCAAGGTTATGGATGGACTTATAGGTGTGTAGAAGTTGATTAACCGTGAGCCAGTGGAGTTGTTGAAGGACAGGAGTGATGTGGTGAGAAGATGGTGATGAAATTTATGGAGGGACTTTTGGGGGAGACCAAAGAGGAGTGAATAACAGTAATCTAAACAGGAAGTTATGACACTATGGACGGGGATGGCGGTGGTGTGGGGGGGTGAGCGAGGGATGGAGACGAATTCCAATATCAATTAGTGGATGACTTTGGAAGAAGGGAGATAGAAAGAAACTTAATAGAATCCATAGATATAGTAAGTTGTTGTTGTTTGTGTGTGTGTGAGGGGGGGGGGGGGTCAAACTCGTGGCCCTGGAGCCCAGATCCCGCATAATCCGGCCCTGTTTGGGGGGGGTTGTTCTGTTGTTGTGTGCACAGTTTCACCACTTGAGGGCAGCAGAGATTTGCACATAGTATTAATGTAATCTGGCAAAGAGGAACAGAAATGTGACTATTTTATACACTACTGCTCTGAGGCTGACAATAACCTTTGAAAATGTTCTGTTCTTCGTGGATCTCCCTACTGAGTACAGAACACTTGGAATAGGTGGTGATCACCCAGGTCCAGGTCCAGGTCCAGGTCCAGGTCCAGGTGACTTAGTGCAGTTCTGTGTGATTGTATGCTTTGCTCAAGAGAAGTGAGAGGGGGCTGCAGGAGTGAATGAAGCGCACATTGAAGCTGATCGCCTCCCGACGAGCGGAAAAAGACTTAGAGAGAGAGAGAGAGAGAGAGAGAGAGAGAGAGAGAGAGAGAGAGAGAGAGAGAGAGAGAGAGAGAGAGAGAGAGAGAGAGAGAGAGAGAGAGAGAGAGAGAGAGAGAGAGAGAGAGAGAGAGAGAGAGAGAGAGAGAGAGAGAGAGAGAGAGACGCCGACCGAGCAGGGATCGGACTGGCTGCAGAGATTTTACATGTCAAACATTTCTTTACAGTGGCATTTCTACGCACTGAAGTGGGAGGACGCTTACAATTTGTAATGCTGAAATATGAGAGAAGGGAACCGGGGCGGGTGAAGGCACATGGGAGAGGGACTGCCCGTGTACTGTGGGCTCTAAAAGAAGAAGAAGAAGAAAAAAAAAAACAACATTTACTTGGAACTGGATTTTGCCGAAGTGGGATGATTGCAAAAAGTTGATCTTCGGTTCCGGACGAAGCTATGCACAGTGCTTACTCCAGCCAAACCTCAATGGACACACTGATAGGACTGTAGATAACAGACGGAATATTTCATTTAAGCCTTTCATCACAGCTCTGAGGTCCAGCCTCTCTCACAGGAGGGAGAGCAGATATCCAGCACAATCTTGGTGACTGAGGCCAACATGTTGCGGTTGTCTTCTTTGACTGTTTTATGGACATTGTTCATCTGCAATGCGAGCAGAAGTTATGCACAGGAAAAACAGTAAGTAGCCTGTGTACATGTGATGTCTTTGAAGTCCTGAGCAGTTCTTGTTCTTACACTTTGGTGAAATGTTTTTTTTTTATTATTATTATTAACCCACACACTTACATCTGTTGAATAAACTTGAGTAAACAAGACCAATAATCCCATTTATATGACCTGCATGGGGTCATTATATCTGCAGCTAACACATCATTCATTCATTTGTAATACTTTCCAGGGTTATAGAGTTTCATATCAAGAATTACAATAGCTATTATTTTACTATACTTTGCAAGTAATAATTTGCAGGTAATGTTATGATATAATGTGTAATGTTATCTAGAGTTATTAGTCAGTGTTAAGTTGTGAAATGTACAAATATGTAAGACAATGACAACCTAAGACAGACACATGTTTATATATATATATATATATATATATATATATATATATATATATATATATATATATATATATATATATATATATATATGCAGTTTCCCTGTTGCCCATTGAAATGATGATCACTAACAGCTCAGTTTAATTGTTCAGACCATGGGGCCAAAAAGGGAAAATTACATTGACTTCAGATTCTTTGATGTCATCAGTCAGGCTCCTGTCAGGACTTAATGCTGACCTTGAGAGTTGTATTCATAGCAAAGTGTTGTTATCTTTGCCTCAGAGTGGTCTAGAGGTACAGATAGTATGCAGTGTATAAACAAAAATGATTAAAGATCAACATGTTATAAAGCGTTAAAAAATATCCTAAGGCAAAATCTGCAGGAAGAAAAACAAAAAAGACTAAGAATAATATGCCAGTGGGAGCACAAATCCTTCTAAGGCATTGAACAACTCTCAGCTGAAGACTGAAGTTGGGCAAAACAATGAGAACCTGAGTACATCAAGTCATGTGACTGATATGAGTATGGTCTCCACCACCTGATCCGGGCTCATCCAAGGGCTGGTTAAACTCACTGTAGATCAAACGCACACAGTCAATTTCCTCGTATTATCTTCCTTTTCCCGAAGCCTTATTTTTCAGGGGATTTTCTCATGACTTTCTCAGGAACTGCAAGTTGCCTCTGGCTGTAATGCTGTAGTGCTGTAATGCCAACCACCTGATCCTTCTCTCAAGCATGCAATTGGGTTTGTGTTCAAAGCTCAAAGCTTTGCTCACTCCTAATTTGTGTGATCTTCATTTATGTTTTCTGAACAGGCCAATCTGACTTAAAAGCACTGGAACAGGACTGAACTGGTCAAACAAAGTGATGTTTAGGCTTCCTTCACTGCCTTTACACAGTCTGACACATGTTGGACTCGGTTTGTTTTGAACAAAATACATGTGTGCATAAAACACACAAATGAGTGACAGAAAAAAACAACATGACATTTGGGAGATGTTTTTATTTATTTTAGCTAGGCTGCATTTTGCAAAGCAACCCCCCAGTGGGAGACACACCCTTTACAGACTCTCCACACTTATCCATTTGGTCACAGAGAAGCATGCTGACAAGAGCTGCCATGACCTCTGTTACCTGAGAGCTATAGTTTTTTTTCCTACCAGGTGGCATAATCTATCATCCAAATAAAACTTAACTTGGCCTTTTTCCCCTGACTGTTTATACGCATCAAACAATGACCTTTGCTCTGTGACCTCAGTGACAACCTTTTTCCCCTCAATGAAATGTCAGAGTGACTGTTTGGAATCTCAGTCGTTATTTTTCAAAACAGACGCTAAGGTTTTTTTTTTCAGAGACCACCCAAAGAAAACAGTAGAGCACAAAGCTCATCGGCCAACAGGTACGGTTTCCACAATTAAACCTGATCCTGCTGCATAAATGCCTGTGCAATGCCCCTCATTACATGTGTCCTTTGATCAGAGCTGTGTATCTGTCTAATGACATGAAGTTTTTTTTTAAAAGTGGGAATTTGAAATTATTGTTAAAAGTTAAGATTATTAACAGGATTTATGGAGTTCAAAGTACAATTTGATTGGGTGCAACCCCTCACTCTCTTAGTATCACGAGTATGTTCATTATTCTCAATGGTGGACAATTGTTATATCTATTGAAAATTTCATGCACCCATTATCAGTTTTATCAGATGTAGCTTTGTTGTGTGCATTTTATCAGTTCCAGACGGTCATGTTTTTTCCCTATATTGTTAAATAAATACCATACAGTAAAAATGTTTGGTATGCATTTCCACTTTGGTATTCACAGTGATACAGTGAAAGAAAGTTGAACCAAAATCTGTAAGCAGCATGTTTCGTGTTAAAAACTACAGTACCTCTATTGGCCACTTGAGGCTTGGGCCAAGTGAATCAACATGAACATTAGTGTTAAACTGTCCTACTTGACAGCAGAAATAAATGTTTTGTTTTTGCACAAGCACATGTTTATACCTAATAGAGGATATTTGAGTGAAACTTTGACATGAAGGCAAAAGCACACAGGTGTAATCAGTATTATTCTAATTAACCTTCCTCTTCTGTTAGGTTTTTGTTAATATATTTTATGTTAATGAGTTGGTTTTTTGACCCATGTCTTAAATCATCTGTAAGATGCACTAAAATAATTAGCTATTTCTAATCTCTTTCTCATTTATTTGTTACTTTGTTAGGTTTCCTCCATCTATTTTTGATGTGGGTCTCTGGGCTTTTTTTTTGTCAGTATACCCTTAGATGTGCCCTCTGCAAGTCACCACCTCTATACTGACTTGACCTCACATGTGTGGACATGCCTGTCTGTGCTTGTTTTGTTTTTGTGCAGGTATACTGGATAACAAGGAAAAATGAGGATTCCCCAAAGCTCACATGATTGGAAGAGGATCTGTCTGTCAGTTTGTTGGCTGACAGAGCACTTAGGATTTCTGTTTTGGCTCTAATCTTATTTTTATAACTGGGTCCAAACCGACCCAAATACAAAGGTCATAATTCCAACCAGAGCACTTCATAAGTTAGTGAAAAACATTTTTTCCATATCATTTTGTTGAAATAGATGTTTCTGACTAAGTCAAAAAGCCTTGAAGCTAAAGACAAATTTTATGTGGGTCATTAATGCATTTAAAATGTGAAATTAATTGGTGCCGACCCTGATTCAAGAGGAAGGTTAAAATGGCTTCATCCCATTCAGGTGTATTAGAATAATTATAATTAAAATGGCCTCATCCCATTCAGGTATATTATAGTATAATTCTAATTCTAATTAAAATGGCTTCATCCCATTCAGGTGTATTTGTACCTCTTTAAAACTAAATGGAACAGAGCTCTAAGTGTCAATGTTATCAGTACCTTAGCAAACCAAAGTGCCTGTGCAGGTGTTTATTTAGTTATTTTGCTTTTTTAACATAATTTATCTGTTTCAGTTTTATTCAGGTCTAGAGTTATGCATAATGAAGGCCTTAACCACTCTGACTTAGAGGTGAGGGTAATTCTTCTCTCTGTCATATTGGCTTTGATTGACAGCTAGCTTGGATGCTAAGTCAAACATTCAGAGCTTTCAGGTATTTTCCTATCAGGCATCTCTACTCTAGTTCTGTCTAAAACGTTTTAAGACAGACCGTAACAAGACACTCACAGTATTCTGTCATGAAATTATTTTTATTTAATTATAACACCCCGCCTGATAGTATAACGTTGTTATGTTAGCATCAATTTGTATGGGAATGAAAACAATGCTAGTCTGCTAATTAGGCTAGCTGATGTTCAATAGTGTGTTTATATGATACGCAAAATTGGCTGGTACTGTTAAAGTGTCAGCATTTGTTAAATAGTAAAAATGTAGTGGTAGTGCTTAACGTAATGTGAGTTGATGGTGATAATGTTTTCAGTAGTGTAGTATTAACTTGGTGAGTTTCACCACTTGGCTCTTGCTCAGTTCCATCCAATGGAACTGAGCAAGAGCCAAGTTTCTAGAAAAGTTTCTAGAAAACATCAAGTTTCTAGAAAATCATGATGGTAATGGTCAGCTCAAGGTTTACCACTATTTATATACTGTTCAAAAGTGGTATACTGAGCTTGGTGTTCTGAAAGTAAATAGTTATCAAACTCAAACACATTGTATTTAATGATAAAGAACTGATCCAGCTACTTTGTTAGTGTAGCCTATACATGTACATATGTAGTGGTAGTATTTTAGGCTAATTAACAGATTCTAATCTGATATCTGCAACATGGAGTTTTTTAATCTGGCATTTGCACATATTGCTGTTGTACATAAACTATTTATTCTGTATATTTATTTGAACTGTTCTATAGATTTTATAGCTGTGCTGAACCAATTGCAATGTAATTTTGTTCAATATTTAGCTACCATATGCATATCTGAATGACAATAAAGCCTATCTAAGTCTGAGTTTAAATCTAAGAATCTAATTCCAGAAATTTAATATTATATTGTTAATCATATTTTTGTTATTTTATAATCACACAGAATGCAAACTCCTGTGTTATTTTACAATAAGTCATTTATATCTTTAAAGGGGGAGCTTGCACATAGTCACCCATATCTACAGTAGCTCATAATGGACCTTCTCTTCTTTTTTTCCATCATACAGTGGGTAACATTAAGCATTAGGTGAACTGTTGCTACCTGCCTTACATGTGGATCAGTGTTATTAACTATAAAGCTTTGAATGGCCAAATCAAGAACTGTTCTGAGCAGGGATATAACTGTTTTTGTTGCCTCCACACATAAGGATTTGCGGTGTTCAGTTTTTTCACCTCTTGAAAGTTTGTCTTATCTTTTAACAAGTGCATCATCAATTAACTGTAATTTACACTGTAGTAGCTTTATTTAGTGAAGTGTATGTTGACTTTTGTTGACCTGGTGGAAATTACAATGTTCTTTTCTCATTTTTGCCTCAGGCTGGTGTTGGGGGTTGGATGTAATACATGATTTTGGAATTGCACATTATTGACCTCCATCTTTCTGTCACTCTTTTTCCTCTGACTTCTCCCTAATGTGGTGCAATCTCCCTCTGTTTTGCTTCCTCATCTTCTCCTCTGTGTATTTCCACATGTTCTCCATTTCCATTCCTCTTTTATTTATTTCTTCTTTCAATCCTTGTATCCCCTCCCGTTAATTTTTATTTACCTTATTTCTTTTAGGGGTTATTTGGTTGCAGCTCCTTCTGTGTTTCGAGCAGGGATTGAGGAGTCCATAAGCATAACCATGTTCAACGCGAAAGCAGAGACACGTGTCCAGGTGCAGCTGTCGGTAAAGGGGCAGGCGGTCGCCCACAGCCATGGCTCAGTGCTTGGTGAGAACAAACTCTGTAGCTAGTGTTACATTAGTATAATGCTTTACTTTTAAAAAGAAAACTTGCACCAACAAGTCACGCTACAAGATACCCCCTTTGTGTGATTTATTAAGAAGGATGTTGAGATCACACAGACAGGCGTGCAGCACAAAAACACACCCTCAGTTAGAAGAACACACACAGTGTCAGTGTGGTCTACTTCTATCCTGGCCAACTAGAGTTTTCTTGGACATTATCTATGATCGGAGGCTTTGTGGCATTAGCCCAGGCAGTTCCACCAGCTACTTAGTGTATACAGTGTGTGATTTGTTTGACAGTACCATTAATAGACAGTGCTGGCTCTGCCTCAGTGTGGCATACAGACAGCCTGCAGCTGGATTTCCTGCTAACCCAGGGCGAACATGTTATGTCAAACTCAGCCATAGTCTAATAGCTCCCATAGCTACTGAATACTAAACATTATATACCCTATTAGATAGATTTCTAAGAGCTTTAAAGTACATACTCTGTGGACAATACCCCTAATACAATGATGTCATTGTTTTTCTTATTTTAGACAAAGGCACCATCAAACTAAAGGTGAGTCTGTGTGTATAATTTTGTATGTTTGTGTGTCTGTAACTTTGTTTGCATTTGTTACCTCAACAGTGTCTCTTAAATATGCTGCTTACCAGAGATGTTTAAAATGCATGGCACTCTTTAGCGGTGACAGCTGCACAGTAGTGAGAACCCCTTGTCTGTTTGTGCACATTCCTGAGGCAACATGCAAATCAACACTAACATTATTTGTAATGCAACATCTGTCTCTGCTCATTCATTGGGAATAAGGTAACAGCCTCAATATAATATGCAACAGCTGTTGACGTGCATGTATGGTCCGCCGCCCCCAAAGGCTGGAATAGATCAATCTAGTATGCACGACTTGATTCTTCCTCTGTCTGTCTGTCTGTCTCTCTATCTCTCTCTCTCTTTCTCTCTCTCTCTCTCTCTCTCTCTCTCTCTCTCTCTCTCTCTCTCTCTCTCTGTGTCTTTGTCTTTTCCTGCTTGCTCCCCTCACTGTAACCTCCACCCTCATTCTCGTGACATGCAGTCATATGTAATATGCTATGTTATAGCTATGCATCTTCCTCTGCTTTTAAAGTATTGTTTTAAGGTCACAGTGTAGTTTCCCAAAATGAAATGAAAAAGCAGCATGACATTACAGTATCGTCTCTGATAACAAATGCCTAAAGCAGGGGCTCACAAAGTTTTTCAGCTGACAATCCTAAACAGAAACTTTGTACCACCCTGATACACAGTTATATGTAGAAAACAATAAGTACAGTAGTATATTACAAAGAACAGTATTTTTTATAAGCATACAGTTAAAATATACATATGCATTCCACTATTTTTATGTTAAAAATACATTCATATGAGACAGTAGACATAGTAGATCTGCAGATGATCAGCTATCACCTACAGAATTAATGATCACCTGAAAATTAGGTAGTCACTTACTGATTAGTAATATTAAAATGTGGAGTTAATGGACATTGGTTACAGTTTGATTCATTTGAATATTTTCAGGTTTCTTCTATATGACTAACTATTGATTTATAGATCACATGAAACACCACTTATTGACAGTCTGAGAGTATTTTCTGACATTTTACAGACTAAACATCGAATAAATTAATTAGGAAACTAACCACCAAATTAATTGGAAATTAAAACAATCAAGTAATATATCACAGCAAGGCACAATAATGCCTTTTTCACAACCGTAAGTTGGGAAAGACAGATTTGAAATTAACACTCTGTACAAGTTGGCATTACTAAGATCCTTTTTCCATTGACCTAATTTACTTGAGGTTTATCTGGACCTGATCCCTCTTACATTTTTCTGTGTTTGTGTGTGTGTGTTTCTTTACGTGCCACCAGGTTCCCTCTGGGCTGAGAGGGCAGGCCCATCTGAAGGTGTGGGGGAACCGTCACCTCACAGAAGGAGGCTACATCTTTCACAACTACACCACTGTCACGTTAGAGAGCAAGGGCACTGCTGTCTTCATCCAGACTGACAAGCCTGTCTACAAACCCAAACATAAAGGTTTCCTCATAATGCACCTGGTAGTTAATCGGTTAAACACTGCACCGTAATGCAGAGAATTGAAGGTCATAGAATGGTGAAAGTCAAATAAACACAAGATAATAACTAAATATAAATGTTAGATATTTACATAAATATTATATGACCAAAATTATATAGATCTCTGAGAAATATTATATAATATTCATATATGTATGATTATTTTCATGTACAGTACAAAGGATTGAAAACACTGCAAATTACAACACTGGTTTTGTTTTGTTTCCTTTGTCTTTAGTGTTCGTCAATGTTTACACAGTCACCCCTGACCTGAGGCCAGTAAATGAGAAGGTAAAGGCACTTTTGTTACCTTGGTCAAAAATAAGTTATTACTAAGTCTAAGCTCATAAATGAAAGTGAATCACCAACACATGTCAGAAATAAATAAGATTTAGTATTTGTGTTTAGATTTGTAATTCTATCGATTGTCTCCATTTCAAATAGTAACATCTGCTCTGTTTAATTTATTATTTTGACAGTCAGCTTTATTCAATGTAGACTGTCACAGAACACATCGTTTTCATACTGTAATTGAGAGCCTTAAGAGGGAGAAATCTAGTCAGCTAGGAGCAGTGAAATGTACAGTTACCTATTTACAGAAGCCGAGCTAGAGTCATTTCTGTTGGAATGTTAGCAATGGCTCCAAATATACTGTGCAACTCTGCAGACAGACGGTTTATTGATGGTTGCAGCTATAAAGGTCTGCTGCTGGTAAAGGGCAGCACTCACTTTCACAGATGAATGATTGTTGGATAAAGATGTAGCAGGCTGGAGCACTATAAAGAAGCATATGCTGCTTATTCACGTGTTTTATGAAGTATGTACCACCTTTGACTTATCTGTTTTTTTTCAGGTTGAAGCGTATGTTTTGGTGAGTGGAAGAAGTTGGACCACCCATAGTTGGCAGAGCCATGTCCAGGAGCAGGACAGTGGCAATTTTATTTCCCCAGCCTGGTTAAAGATTACAGAGCAGAAGTTAGGGTAGATCACCTAGATAACAGGGTGCAGTACAAGGATAAACAACATGAAAGAAATCCAATCCTCTCCTCTCCTCTCCTCTCCTCTCCTCTCCTCTCCTCTCCTCTCCTCTCCTCTCCTCTCCTCTCCTCTCCTCTCCTCTCCTCTCCTCTCCTCTCCTCTCCTCTCCTCTCCTCTCCTCTCCTCACCTCATCAAGTATGTAGGGTCAGGCCTAATAATGACCACAGGAAACATAACCTATCACCAGTTACAAATACAATGATTCTTTACCATCTGTGGAAAGAGTTGTACATTATGGGTGTGAGACAGGAGGTAGGTTCGAGGACTGTTAAACCTGTTGAAACCATCTTAAATTTACTGTCATGATAATAGGACATCTTAAATCCTTCAGGATCCAAGAGGGTCCAGGATGGTCCAATGGAAAGGTCTAAAACCTGTCTGCTGTGGTGAGAAACATTTATTGGATCTATTTACATAATAGGTTATATTTTCTACATATGTATACCATATGTGGTCTGTGTAAACAACAGAAATTCATGGATAGACATGTTGGTTTGTGATTCGTCACTCAAGCATACAGGCGTTGCCTATAATAAGTGAGTGCCTAAATCTCTCTCCTGCAGGGGTTGTGAACATGAGTTTCCCTCTGTCTGACCAGCCTGTGTTTGGAGAGTGGTTTATCTTTGTTGAGGTGCAGGGCCACACCTATAACAAATCATTTGAAGTACAGAAATATGGTAAGAAGCTGAACATACAGTATATACAGCAGCAGTTCTTAATACTCAACCAAGCAGTATTTCAGTGGATTTAATTTGACACATTGATCTTTGTGGTGTTGTTTTAAAAAAAAAATGTCAGACAGTGATATGTTGTTACACTGAAGGTACAAGTAAAAAAAAAAAACTTCTTTTATCTCCCTAACAGTGATGCCAAAATTTGAATTGATGATTGATCCACCACGCTACATTCGTGACCTGAAATCATGTGAACAGGCCACTGTGAAAGCAAAGTAAGTTACTTCAAATTCAGGATAGATTAGATGTGAAAAGCCCAAATGTAATCTTTGTCTTCAGATATAGTGCACAATGCATTATTTTATATTACCTTCACAATGGGTTTTTCTTTTTCTTGTTGCATGATACTCTGCCCTTTGCTGTGAAGTATAATCTGAAGAGTTTCTAAACTTTTATTTTAAACTATGACATGTTGATATTTTACAGGTATACTTTTGGAAAGCCAGTGACAGGCAAGCTGACTGTGAATATGACAGTGAATGGAGTGGGCTATTACCGGCATGAGATGGGACATCCTGTCATTAAAACTATGGAGGTCAGTTTTTTTAATAGTCAGAGCAGAAATCCTGATATCAAGTAGTCCTGATTATGATATGTGATATATAACATGATATGATACACTTTATTTTGAATGTAAGTGGGAATACACACAAAGGTAAACAAAACGCAAAGAGAAACCATAAATTACTGACAGCAACAAGCCAACAACAAGAGAAAAGACACACAATGTCACATCAGGAGTGTCCAATCCTGGTCATCATGGGCCAGTATCCTGCATGTTTTAGATGTTTCCCTCTTTCAATACATCTGACGGTCAATATCATTGTTCTGCAGAGCTTTATGGTAGACTTATGATGTGAATGAGGTGTGCTGGAAGAGGGATAAATCTAAACCAAGGATACTGGCCCTCGAGGCCCAGGATTGGACACCCCTGAATGACATCATTATAGTTCCTCAATAACACTGTCAATTTATGTCAGAAATGAAGCCAAGCATATATTATCCTCCATCAGTTTTACATGACTAATATATCTAAATATACAGTCATAAATAAAGAACAGGTCATTTGTAAGTTACTGGAAAAGAGCTCAAGATATTATATTCAATAGAAGACAGAGCAGCACAAAATAATACAGCTGTATTTTCTTGTTCAAACACTTCCATTACTGTTCTGGGTTCAATTGCTATTCCTCAGTCTTGTTAAATTAGATTATAATGAGTTTACCAGATTCATCGCTTTACTCCTTTTCTCAGATCAAGGGCTCTGCCAACTTCAGCCTGTGTGTCAAAGACATGATGCCTTTGGATGTTGCCGATCACTTCAGGGGCACCGTGAGCATTTGGGCCTCCGTGACTAGCATCGACGGAAGCAGGCAAACCACATTTGATGATTCAACACCCGTCCATAAACAGCTCATTGACATCAAGTACTCGAAGGACACACGCAAACAGTTCAAGCCTGGTCTGCCATACAAAGGCAAGGTGAGAGGAAAACTGTGTTAATCCACTATTATTGATTAACATTAACCTTTTTTATGTGCTATATTTTTCCATGTTCTTTTTTGTTAATGCTCTTCCTTTAGATTGAGGTGACATTCCCTGATGGGAGCCCAGCTGATGGAGTAAGGGTGCGGGTTAAGGCTGAACTAACACCAAAGGACAATGTCTACACCAGTGAACTGATCTCCAAGGATGGCCAGGCCACATTTGAGATCCCCTCCATCCCCACTGCTGCCCAGTATGTCTGGTTAGAGGTCAGTAGAAGTAATGGTATTAGTCTTTGGGTAGGCTGCAAGATTTATTTTGATGATTGGATGTTACATACAGATACCAAAGTTGCCAGAAGTGTGAGATTACAATCAGCCATTTTTTTTTTATTATGTTTGTGTTTTGTCTGGTACAGACCAAGGTGACATCCATTGAAGACAAGGCAGTAGGAGACCAGTACCTGCCCAGCTATTTGTCCATCAGTAGCTGGTACTCACCCAGCAGGTGTCACATTCAGATTCAGAGCCCAAGTGCTGCTCTAAAGGTAACTGCTAATGTCTTTTGGGTTAATGTCTGAATAGCCACCAAGTTTATTGACTGATCTGATTCGGGGTTAGGGTTACATTTGAGTCATGTTTAAACCAATGACTGTATTTTAGTCATAGTTTAACACAGAAATTGGAATTTTTTTTTTATTATTATTTTTTTAAATACATGCATATGATTCTAAACTTGTTTCATTTGGACTTTTTGTACAACATAATTTATCTCTAATACATACAATTGGTGAAAGATTGTTCTTAATATCTTCCCATGACGAAGTGTTTACATCTTATTTCCTGTATACATAGGTCGGCCAAGAGGCAGAGGTGGCTCTCAAGTCCACTTGTCCCTGCAACTTCACCCTGCACTATGAGGTTGCATCCAGGGGAAACATTGTTCTTTCAGGGCAGCAGTTTGCCAACCTGACAGCTTTACACAGAGGAAAAAGGGCTACAGTCACCTTCGATAAAAACATTCACACTACACACCTGCCTCCTGCCTCTGGTGAGTACAGCCATACATATCTTATTGCTACAACAATGTCTTTACCCACCATATTTTATAAGAATAATAGTGTACAAAGAAACTTCTGAAAAGTATTTTCCTCAGGTAACAATGGTGCTTAGTTATTCTATTCTCTCATCCTTCTCCCTGTCATCTTTATAGATAGCTATGGCTGCATTTCATTATGCTTAAATGCTTGAGTCCCTCATGTCTTTTTCCTTTCTATATAACATGTGTACATGGATACACTGAATTAATGTTAGGTGAAGGAAACTGAGCAAAGACTAAATGTTTTCAGAGAAATTATTTGATCTGTTCTGTGTTTAGACAGTACATACAAAGTAATGTACTTCATTTAGATAAACAGGAGAGCCCTTTATGTGACAATATAATTTTAATTCAATGATGCTCTGCATTTATAAGGTTATATTCTGTTTGTTGAAGGGTTGCTTGAGTCAAAGATTTATGCAACTTTTTTTAATCTTCATTCTTCTAGTAATAAGGGAATCGAGAACTTCAACATAAATGACTTTCAGGTTACCACAGGAGTGAAACCACAAGAGATAATCATTTAATTGTATGAGAAATATCCTACATGTATACGGGTATATTATATATTTTCTATGGATATTTCACCTTGGTTTATACTTACATTTCTCTATCATGTGCTTCAGGCGCTTCACCTCAGGCAGAGATGGACAGCTGTGTGTCTTATCTACGTTTCCCTGTGAACCACAGTATGGCACCTCTAAGTCGTCTGTTGGTCTATTATGTAAGAGAAAATGGCGAGGGTGTCACAGACAGTTTGCAGATCCCTGTCCAGCCAGACTTTGAGAACCAGGTTTGCATTTCAATTTCATTTCACTTTAAACTTAAGAATATGTAGCCTCATTTCATGCTTTCTCCTACAACCTCTTTCATTCCACAAGTAAGGGTTTCATATAAGGACATGATGCATGTCAGTATTTTTTTTATTGCAACAAACTAGTGTAAGATATTTGAACTTTGAAAAATGTTAAAAACATCCATATTTCAAACTTAATCAGCTATGAATATGTTCCCCAAGAATGAATTTCCCAGATATTAGAAACTTGGTGTTAATTTAGACGTAACTGAGTTATGTAACATTCATAAAACACCTGGAGAAAAGGGTATACTTTCTAAGTAAGTTCTGAAGCTGAGCCCTTGTATCCATGCACCATCTCTGACCACAGTGTGATGTCTGTAAACAAACAGCTGTGTTGGCTGGGGAGAGCTCCCCAGTTCCTGCCTGCATTAGGTGGAGTTAACTCCCTGAAGTATTTACAGCTCCCTGGTATGCCATTACAACACAGTGTGTGTGTGTGTGTGTGTGTGTGTGTGTGTGTGTGTGTGTGTGTGTGTGTATGTGTGTGTGTGTGTTGGAGGAGGGGGCTATGAGGGCATGATGAGACAAGAGGCCACGCGGGCCGCAGGCAGATGAGTGGGGTCGTGACAGGAGAGGATGACAGGTTACTGAGTGGTGAAAGGAGGGCAGAGGAACTGATTAACAGAGCTAATTTGTGACTGCATGCTGCCGAAAAAAAAAAGAGTTTTGATGTGTGAAAGTTTATGGCTGACTCTCACCATACCCCCCTCTTTAAGTCTTCTTTCTAAAGGCTGTTATTTTCTACTCTCTGTCATGTTCCTTCTCACTGTATGTTCAGTATTATTGGACAAACACTGGCAACTAGTGTTAAAACGATTAATAAATGTAATTTAAAAAAAAAAAACATTTATTAAATGAATTTGTCAATTTGCATAAAATCAATTCACAACTTTGAGTAATCCACTTTTTTTTGTTCAGAATATTAGTTATATTAAAATTTATATTAAACAGATGAGAAGGAACTGGTCAACCTATTGAATAGTTCCTTATTAGTTAATCAGTCAGTTATCTATGATCTGAAGTTACTTCAGGTGAACTGGAATCAAGGTACTTTCAGTGCAATTATCAGTATATTAATGTCATTTAATATATTTGTTTATTCTGAGGATTTACAGAATACTTACAATTTAAAAATGTCAAAATCATTCATCTACTCTCAAAAATAAGAGGGAAGAAGAAAACATTTAATCCTGCCTCCATCCTCATCATTAAATAGATTAATGTTTTAAGTACTTACTTCAAGCCAGAACAAATTAACAAAAATAGCAAATTAGAATTAATTTATTTGACAGTATTTACATTACATAACCTGGTAGTGTCACCGTGGGTAACAGTTAACTGTAAACTTATAATATAATAATTACATTCTGACAAAGTATATAACAGGTCTATGAAACAGGTCTTATCGTAAAAAGTACTAATACAAAATACCAAGTTACTATGTATAAACTGAGGTTGGGATTGTCATCCAGATGAGCAAAGCATTACTTGTACTGATAAATATTGTCCTTCAGAATAGGTGTTAGATTTTCATTTCCAAGAAAATGACAGTAATATCATAAAGTACCCAAATCACCAATGATGAAGTAATATTTAAAAATATATATTTTCAAGGAGGACTGAGATATAATAGAGACCATCCTTGATACACCTGATTACATTGTCATTTTGGGGACAAATGTAATCAGGATCTAATGTTATATGTGATGCTGATCATTTTGCAGGTGTCTGTATCTCTGTCTACTAATGAGTCCATGCCAGGGGACTCAGTGACCCTACATGTTCGTGGAGAGAGAGGTTCCTGTGTGTGTGTGGCCACTGTGGATAAGAGCCTTTACCTGCTAAAACCTGGCTTCCAGCTGAGTCCAGACAAGGTTATTTCTAAATTTATGTGAATATTTTCCTGTCAGGGTGTTTATTTTAAAATCTGATGTTTTATAAATTAAGTTTTTCAAGTGGTGTACTTTAATTTGTGTAATCAGTATTCTAATCCAAAGTTAAAATAAAGTGTTGAACCATCACATCTACCCTCCTGTGTACAACTGTGTTTATGTGAGTAAATGAATGTCTTTCTTCTGGACAGGTGTTTAAAGAGCTAGCAGAGTTTGATGTTTCCGACGCCTTTGGTGTTCCCAAAGATGATGGACATTTCTGGTGGCCAGGGCTATCATCAAGAAGACGCAGGCGGTCTTCCGTGTTTCCATGGCACTGGGACATCACCAAGGACGCACGTTTTGCCTTCACAGTGAGAACACTTAGCTAATGAACCCTCAGTTATGGCAGATGAGTGAAAAATAATAATCTCAGTCTGCATGTGTGTGTATGTTTTTATTTCTTTGTGTATTTAACACAGGAAACAGGGCTGGTTGTGATGACAGATATGGTGAGTTTAAACCACCGGCAGAGTGGAGGCATGTACACAGATGAGGCCGTTCCTGCTTTTCAACCTCACACATCCACCTTAGTGGCTGCCATGCACTCACGTCCCCCGTCTAGGTAAAGACCCTGTTCACATATCCGAAACATCAAGTAACAAGTTGCATTGTTGCAAGTTACACAAAGTTAACAAGGTGTCAGATGTGTAGATTTTGTATCTAGTTTGAAGTTGGTTCACACTTCATTGATGCAGTCATTGTGTACCTTGCAACACTGTTGGGTTGTTTCCATTACTGTTATGTAGGGCACATACATACCTTTATGATGTCAGAGAAATGATGCAGTGTGATGTGATTTGCAACTTGGATTAGTATAACATGGGAAGCAGGGTTAGCAAAAGTACACACCTTAGTTACTCAAGTATGTGTACAGGTGAAAAACTTAGATTGGATTAATAAAAGTAGAAATATAACTTCTCTATTGCAATCAAACTGGAAAAGTGCAGGCTCTGAAATGTTTACAACTTTTACATCATTTCTATCTTTTTTTTTTTTTTTACAATGGTTTCATGTGATCCTTTAATTCTTTTGGTGTAATGTTACAAAAATCAATGATTTGATGATGTTACAACAAAATAAGCATTAGAATCTGAGTTTACTAATACATATTTGTTTTATTATGTCTTGTAACATTGTTTTTGTCCTGTTAAAACTTTCATGCCATGTTGCTAATGTTGTGTTTTCAATTTTGTCTTGTACTATTTGCTGTGTGTATTTCATATCCATATATAGAAAGAGAGATGTCAACCAATATAAATGGAATTGATAATTTCCCTGAAAAAATTTTGAAAAACAAAGTGATAAGCCCATTTTGAAAACCTGAGTATAATATATAGGTATTCATGTTAAAGTGTAGGGAGTAAAAGTACAACATCAGAAAAATAAATAACTACTTCTCCTTGAACACTCAAAATTACTATTGCACTTGAGCACAAGAACAAAGTATTTATACATATATCCATCTCTGGTAGAAGAACAATGCTACAAATTTGCCTAAAGTGTACTTTTAAAGGAGTAGGAAAAGTTTCTTTTTCACAGACCAAGCACTTTGATTCTAGGAGGAGGAAAGACTAGATTTAATTTTAAGATTTTAATCACATTTTATCAGGCAAATTAGTGTTTAGAGGATTTTATTGTGTCTTGTAATGTTTTGGGAGGGGAATATTTAAGGAAAGGTTGTTGATGCGTATCTAGTGGATGTTTGATCCAAGCTCAGGACCCTCCCGTGTATAAGTAATTCCAGTCTAGTAAAGCCTGATTGTCAGGAAACAAGCTATTGATGAAGATTTACTATGATATTTAACTGGAACACACACAGTTATATGGGCATGCACTCCTCTGAACACAAAGAATCTGAAAACAAAACCATGAGGGAGCCATAAGACGTATGACTCAGTATTTATCATGCTCGGGTTAAGTAAGGTCTTTGAACTGGGAAATAGACATCCGAGAAAAACATGACAAAAGAAATTAACTTTCTTTCATATTTTAGGACCACATTCCCCAATACCGCAAATACCTTCTCATTCTAGTGATGAACATTAAACACATGACGTGACTTAGAGAACGTCAGGAAGGAATTCGGAATAATACATTTTCCAATTATGGTGTTGTTTTATTGTGAGCAGCTGAAGCCTTTTATTGATGTCAGCTTGTGTTTTGTTTGCAGAGCAGAGAAGCGTAGGCGAACATTTTTCCCAGAGACTTGGGTGTGGCACTGCCTCAATGTCAGGTATTGAAATATTCATAAATATTTTGTTTGGGAGTATATGTATATAGTTCTATGTGGGTGTGAATTAGATTCCTGCAAAACGAAGCATCATGATGCAATGGAAACATTGGTTACATTTAAGAATTGAAGGCAGAAGAATACAGTAAATGAGAAAGAAGAGAGAGCATAACCAAGAAAAAGATAAGATATGAGAAAAGGCTACGATGTGAAGAGAAAAGGAGATGAAGGCATATCAAAAAGGTTAAAGTTGTGAAAAGAAGTGAATGAAGACGAGGGACGGCAGGGAAAAGAAGGGAGAAAATCCGAGAAATCGGATGTACCTTCGGTCCAGCAGCTTCCAGCATTTCCCCTCTGTGGGTGCAAATGTGCCTCATTTAAATTGGGTGATCTTGGACTGGACTGTCATTTTCTCAACAGCTCCTTCCATTCATTATCAGCCAATATAAATGAACTGCCCATAGATTTCCATACGCTTGAATCCTTTGGATAGGACTTGAGCTCTGCCTAATTTCCTGTGAAGTCCAAACCTCTGATTTCCTTTAAAGCCTATTAAAGTGGACTTTGGACAAGTTTGATCAAAAGGAAGGGCACACATTCAGTTTTTAACTTTATTATGCCCTGTGACACTTTGCCAAGACCAACATTGAGTATGTGTTGCCAATAATGATCTCAGCTCTTTACTTTATTCGAAGAAACAGAGTGGGTCAACACCTGTCTGTCCCTCACACCTATCCATGTTAGAGGGTTCTAAAGGGAAATTGGTGCAGGTGTTGCTGTTGACACAGGTGTCTAACATAAAAGTAATCTTCAGTATTTCATCAAGCATGCCCTTGTCGTGTATGAATTTTTATTGCGTGTATTAAATGAAACTACTCAATGATACTAAGTTCTTTGAAGTGAACTGTTCAGTAAATCTTACCGTATGTCTCAACATGTGTTACTGGCAGTGCTGAAACTGGGGAAGCTGAGCTGAGGCTGGACGTGCCCGATTCCATCACTTCATGGGTGGCAGAAGCCGTCAGTCTGTCTGAAGAAAGCGGTCTGGGCTTGGCAAAGAGGGCAGAACTTCGTACCTTCAAGCCATTTTTTGTTGACTTCACATTGCCTTACAGCTTAATCAGAGGAGAGCAGACCAAAGTTCCCCTCACTGTCTACAACTACCTACCAACCTGTTCTGAGGTATGATGAAAAATAACACGCAAAGTAACCACATCCTTTAGAACAATGAGTTTTTTTATTTTATTTATTTATTCAATTTATTTGAACATAAAAAAATACTACTACTACTACTACTACTACTACTACTACTACTACTACTACTACTAATAATAATAATAATAATAATAATAATAACAATTATAATTATAATGAAAAAGAAAACATAGTAAAAAACAACCAAGCATGATCAAAAGGAGTGTGTGGAAGTTAACACTTATAAAATCCCACCCCTTCTTACAAAAATCCCTTCCTCCAAAAGAAAAAGAGCACTACAATGGATCCAATGGTTTCCAAACTGTTTTGGTTTGTGACCCCAGTTTAACATCACAAATTTCTGGCAACCCCAGACATTCAAAACAGCTTTCTTTATCATGTACTAGTTTGCTATTGTATGTTACAAATAAAAGTTAATTTGAGATGATATTTAGGTGCTATATAATGTATATTTTTTATGGATGAAGGCAGATGGACCCAGGTGTAGATTATTACACAAAGTGATCATTTTATTTTCCTTGGTCAGGATATGTACAGTCAGTCAAGCCTGTATTTATAAGGCTGCCATTTAATACCAATTAATTCTGAACAAACAATAACTCAAACTAGAAGTTATGAAAGAGTTGCAGCATTTATTTGTATAGCATAATCCATACACAGGACAATTCACAGTGTTTTAGAAATAATGGAAAAGGGACAGGTTAAATACACACAATTAAAAATCCCCCCACAATTATTCATTCATTCATTCATTCATTCATTCATTCATTCTCTGAACCCAGTTTATCCTCACTAGGGTCATGTGGGTCACTGGAGTATATCCCAGCTACTTAGGCAAAGGTGGGGTACACTCTGGAAATGTTGCCACTTCATCACAGGGCTGACATAATCAATAAAACATAAATAATAATCAATTACAATAAACCAAAAGGTCAGAGGTCAGTTAGAACCCTTTCAATTGTTATGTGCACAGTTGAACAGAGTCATTTTCAGCATGGACTTCAGCCTGGTTTCAGAGTTTACAGTTGCTGCACGGAACTGAAATGCAGCTTCACTATGTTTAGTCTTGACTCTGGATACTAGCAAAAGGCCCGTACTGTAGGTTCTCAGGGTCCAAGATGGTTCATATGGGACCAACATGTCACAGATGTACTCTGGTGGGCAGACTTATGGAGAAGCAAAGCTATTTTAAAGTATATTCTCTGAGCGACAGGAAGCCAGTGCACAGACCTGAGCACAGGACTAATATGGTCATACTTCCTACTTCTAGTCAAGACCCAAGCAGCAGCGTTCTGGATGTACTGCAGCTGTCTAACAGTTTGTTTACAGAGTCCAGTCATATGGCTGTTACAGTAGTGTAACCTGCTAGAGATAAATGTATGCGTAAGTCAATATGGTAAAAGGGTGATGATGTTATTAATGATGATAATGTGGCTGTTAAAATTTATTTCCCCTAGGTTTGTAACCGGAGTCAGCATATATTTTTTCTTAGTTTGTTTGTTTAATTTTGTTTTTTGTTTTATCAATTACTAGACATTTCAGGTAACCCCATTTGAATTTCAGGTGACCCCAGATGGGATCCTGACCCCAAGGTTGAAGGATATTTCTGTAGTCCCATTAACACTCTTCCTTTGCCATCATACTCCTGTGGATGATAATGAAACAATTATTCTACATAGACCCATATATCAACCGTTTTGTTCAAGAGTTGAAGTTTTTATTCTTTTTTACGTGTGAAAAACACAATGTGATTGAATTAGTTTTAGATATGAACCTATTTTTCCTGGAATTACAAAACTGTCCACTCAGCTGGACAACATGTGTTTCATTTATGAAGCAAAGTAACATGTACCAATCATCAGAATGTGAATAAAATAATAATTCATCTAATCGGATGTTTTCTCACATTTTAACATACTCTAAAACTAGTTTTACCTGCTTTGGCAGAGGTCTGCACCCTCAGAGCGCTTTTCTAGTTACTTTAGTTATTACTTCATGGAGATAATATACAACAGATGCAAATTTTTGATTATTTTGTTCATCTAGAATAGCAACAATACAGTAATGGTATGAATTGCAGTATATTGGATTAGTACTTAACCCACAACCCCCATGAATATATAATATAACAGCTGTGGACTAGCTGTCCACTGTAGTAACCACTATCTATTAATTAATGTCTATTTCTACACTATGCATAATTGATCCCACTAGTTAGATGTTGTGTGAATTTACATTACAACTGACCACTTATCCATACTTAATATTTAGATAATGTATTTTAACATCAATATAAAACATACTAGTTGAAACCTAAAAATATTGACATAATAGCCACAGTTAGTATATATATATTTATATATATATATATATATATGTGTATGTATATTTATATATATATATATATATATATATATATATATATATATATATATATATATATATATATATATATATATATATATATATATATATATATATATATATATATATATATATATATATATATATATATATATATATATATATATATATATGTGTGTGTATGTATATATATATATATATATATATATATATATATATATATATATATATATATATATATATATATATATATATATATATATATATATATATATATATAATGTACATGTACTAAACACTTTTAATACTGATAGATTCTAAAAAAAAAAGTAGCCCAAAATATTTTTATATTTATATTAATGTTGTGTTTTGGCATAAGTAGAGCTACAATAATTCACTATCTGAACTCAACAGTGATAAAACAAAATGTACAGGTTGTTCTGCAAACTAACCAAACAATTTAGCAGATATAAAACTGTTTCTATAAATAGACATAAATACATTTGCTACTAGAGTAACATCAATGCTGTGAAACCATTATGCAACATTTTATGTATTCACATTGGGTCTTGGTGAATAAAAAATTAATATTAGTGGATTAGGAAGGTTTGATTGGCAATTTTATTTACTGCCATTGTTATGATTGTTTTTAAATGACAAATCCTGATAATCATTCTCTGGGTGCATTTGTTTCCTTGTGATGAACATAACATCTGTGTTATCGATGTGAGCCATTCTCTCTACTTAGCTTTTTAATCACACAGTATTCCAGTTTTGCAATTACTTCAATAACCCTACCTACATTAAAAACTGAGCACCTTCTTCAACTGTCATAGTTTTCCCTGTCCCTGATAATACCTTGTAAACTAACCATATAATAGGGCGCAATGGATTAAAAGACAGACTGTCAATGAATGTTTTTTTTTTTCATATATACAGTATATATATATATATATATATATATATATATATATATATATATATATATATATATATATAAAGCACACTGGACTATAAGGCAACGAAACAAAACAGTCATATAAATCAGTCAGTCAAATTTTATTAAACACGTTCACAATAACTCTCACCTTTCTTCAAATCCAACCTTGTTGAGTTGTAACACGTAACAAAACACACTGTGTTACCGCTAAATCAAATGTTAGTATATTCACAATAACTGTCAAAATTGTTGAGTTATAACACGTAAAATACAACACAGTACACTCACTTTTTCACTTCAGTCCTTATACACACACTGTAATATTATGGCAAAGTATAGTAGGTATTACGCAATGCCGTGCAACACAAAATCACTTCGAAGTCACTAAGCACAACCAGAATTAATTCATATATAAGGCACTCTGGATTATAAGGTCCACTGCCACTGCACTGTGTTTGAGAAAATTAAAGGCTTTTATAATCCAGAAAATATAGTAAGATGTGCAATCCATTAGTTTTTTTCTGCAAAAATAAAAAATCCTACTTCTTATTGACTACGGTGTTGACCCTCTTCTGCTGTTTAAGAGTAGAGATAGTGGGGTCCACAGCAACAGACAAAACAGACTCTAGTCAAAATTTAACTTGAGTGTTAAAGGGCACAAACGATCTTGAAGTAAAGCCAATCTGGAAGTGTCTTGTAATGTAATATTATTGATGGCTACTGGATGCAAAACAAAACTTCCATCTAAAAACTCTTTTTTCCAGGAGTTATTCTGTGTGGTCTTGTTCTTGTTCTTTTTCTTTTGACCTTTTAAGTCATCTGGATGTCCATGTTTGAATGACTGCTTCATTAATATGATTTTAAGGCTGATAGGTTGATTTGTTTGTCCGTTGTAATGGGCTTTGATTGACAGATGTGTTTTGCAGTTTGCTTGCCTCCTGAATCTGGCTTTTGTATCTCCTATTTCTTGAAAAAAGCTTTTATTCCCTGACAGGCAACTTGACTGTAGATGTGATTAATAAGTTACATAATTGTAAACTTCATGGTGAAAGTGCTCTGTTTTATTATGTCACTAAGCCAGGATTTAGCTTATCCATCATCCCTTACATTCCACAGTTTCAACCTTTTTGTCTGAATATGGAAATTTCTGGCTTCAAGAAGACAAGATGGATAATTGAACATGTAATCTACATAACTGATTCAAGTAGCTATAATAGGCTGTAAAAGAGAAAAGCCACCTTGTTAAGTCTCCTAACACATCAATAAAAAGTTGCATTATGAGTAATGTTTTTTATGCGATGAACAAAACATGCCATATTTCTCATGCCAGCGATAAACAAAGGTAGATACTGGATAACTGTATGGAGGAAGATATAAGATATGTAGGCCCAGGGACACGGAGGGAGGGGAAGTGAAGCACAGGTTTATATCAGGACGATATGAGATTAGCTCAGAAGCATGTTTTAGCACTTTCTTTGAAGAGCCATCTAAGCTCGATGTTGGACTTAAATGGGTCCATCCTGCACTCCACAGAGATGACATCATGATGTTTGCAGATGAGCTTGTTAAATGGCCTGTGCGTGTTTAACCCTGATGTCACAATAGGTGAATATGCAAACCAGCATCGCCCACTCTTTGATGTCCACCGCAGCAACATGCGATTCCTATATTCTCTACTTGGTTATTTATGACTTGTGGCATGTGGATAAAGATCAGTTAAAAGATCCCTAAGCATTACAGAACCCTCTGAAAATTGGACGATGAGTACAACTTAATCCTTCAGGGAGCTTGAGAAGCATGAGTCAGTCAGCATGGAAAATTCACAATGTGATTTAAAAATTCTCCCTCACTTTTAGAGCTTTGAGGTAGACACGCTATATGAGGGAGGGGCATACTTGGCAGAAATTATGTCATTCTAGACTGTCAGTGGAGGTCGTTTGCTGATTTGTATCTTCCTCTCTTTTAATCTCTTCCTCTGCAGGTTCATGTTAAAATTTCTGTTCCAAAAGGCATTAAGTTTGTTGGCCATCCTGGAAAGCATCATCTTACTCGAAAGAAGTGTGTTGCTCCTGGGGAGGCTACTCCCACATCCATTGTGTTGTCTTTTACTGAACTGGGGTCTGCTAATATCACAGGTACTCACAAATTGAACAAAAGTCAAACTAATATATTCATATAAATGTCACAAATACTCAACTATATTTTCCAGAGTAATTTTAAATGCTCTTTTGTTATGGTTTAGACAGTATAAACATGATTTCCTTAAGGTTTTCCATAGATAATTGTATTAAAAAGACAGGTGTGATTAATATTAAAGCACTGCTATAACCTGGTTTGTGTGTTCAATATAGAGGTGATGAGACAAGCTCCTGTCAGTCAATGCTAGACCATCAGTAATGAAAAAAAAGAAGAATTATGTTAATATTAAAGTTGGGAATGATACCCATCCCACAATATTGAAATTATGCTGCACCAATGTCTACACAAATTATACCATGATAAAGCTGTTCATATTAATCAGCATCAACGCGAGTTTTGTCCTGAAATCACCTTGTTTGAGTGACACTGAAAAACAATAGCAGCTCTTTACAAGGATGGCTGTCCTCGTCATGTGACACATTACCAAAAGGCAAACCTTTGGCTTAGGAGAGCTCTACTGGCCAAGGAGCTAAGCTGTGTGTGATCTGGTCACCCACCCAGAGTTACAAACAGTCCCCTCCAGAGCGCATGTGAGAACAAAGCAGGCTAGCGGTGGGGGAGCAACCAGAGCTGTGCTGTGACACTCAGTGGCATGTTGATGAGTTTGCAGGTCACTGGCGGTCAATGGGCCCCCCATGGCCCCTCTCCTAGTCCACTGGCCCCTTGTGTTTCCCTCTCAGTACACACACACAAAGAGGTACCACTGGCACAGGGCCACATTTCCAATGTGCTCCCCAGCAAGAGAACTAGAAGTCCTCTTACAGACATGTTTGTCCTAATCGTGTTATAAGAGATGACAGAGAAATCACCATTCAGCCATTTAAGCATTAATTTCTAAATTGGCAGAGATCAAAACAAATAGCATAGAGGCAATTAATACTGATAATTATAAACCATTTCATGTTTCATAACTATTAGGACCCCCTGGAAATTAAGTAAAAGCAAGGGACCTGAATTAAAAGATGTCTATGGGCTCTGCTCTGCTCTGACCTTGTCCTTAAATATCAGGCTGATTTCTGTCAGCCATAGGTTGTTTGGATTTGGAAGGACCATACAGACAACCAGAAGTGATGTTGCGAGAAGGAATGAAGGAGAGCTGATTATTTTTCTCCCTCCTGTATCGATAGCCCGAGCCATAGCGTACAGTGAACCAAGCTGCTGCTCAGATGGATTCCAGACTGGCAAGACAGGCAATGATGTGGATGAAAGAAGGACCCCAACTGGATTGGACTTTGTACGCAGGACTGTTCTGGTGGAGGTAAGGAAGTTTATCAATGCCTCTCAAGTAGGAGAAATCAATATTTTGATCAGATTTGGTAAGACAAATATATGACTTTCCTTTCAATATGCAATTGTTTTTGTCTTGTATATTGGTTTCTCTCCTTACAGCCAGAGGGCCTGCCCAGAGACTACACTTACAGTGTTTTCTTCTGTCCAAATGGTCAGTGTAGATATGTCTTTGTAATACTTACTTTACACTTTTTACATTAAATTTTTAAGAATTGCAAGGTGTTCATCTGTATTTTTAGAATCAGAAATATTGCTCAACCTAAATTTGTAATTATAGTTAATATTTCCTTTTTCAGAGAGGATCCACATTTCTACTCCCAACAAGTATGAGTATCAGTACGTGAAAAAGCCAGCCAAGATGAACCATTTCCAAGTGGCAGTGAAGACCCACAATGATGCACATTTTGCACTCTCTGCCAGTCCTCATGATAGTGCAGAGATGATAGAGATTGTACTTGGAGGTAGACAGAACACCCGCTCTTGGATCTCTATGGGCAAAATGGGGGAACCCCTGGTCACTGCCTCCACGCCAGGGATTCTTTCCTGGGATGAGTTCCGTAGTTTCTGGATCAGTTGGAAAGGAGGGGTGGTACAGGTAAGACAGAATTGTATTCGAAAATGTGTTGAGAATGTACAAAAATGTAACACTTATAACATGCAGTGGATACATTGATGGTTAATATGTAAAGCTATCTAATATTGGCTAATTGAAAATGTTTAAAGAATGCTAATGTTAGCTACCTAACTTTACTATTGTTTACAGTAAACTTTTTTTTACTATCTGTGTGCTGATAAAAGCTTTGACCTTTTTTCCAATCTATATTAATATTTATTTATTCATTCATTGAATGAATATTAATATAATGTTTGTTAAAATTGAATAGATTAGATTTATATAGCGCTTTTCTGTGAACACATACTCAAAGCATGTACAGTGAATCCATTATACATTCACTCATACATTCTCACTCTAGTGGTGGTAAACTATATTTGTATCCACAGCTGCCTTGGGGCAGGCTGACAGACTCATGGCTAACAATTCACAACTACAGACTCTCCAACCATCACTGAACATTCATACGTATTCATACACCAGTATATGCACGGGAGGCAAGGAGGATGAAGTGTCTTATTTAAGGACACAATAGCACATGACTAGGTCAGAGCAGGATTTGAACTGCCGACCCTTCGCTTATTGGATGATCCATCCTGAACCACAGCTACCAAAAATTTACATTTTTGCCCAGATTACAACAGATATGAACAGATGCTATTGACCTTTCTTCCTTAGGGGATCAATAAAGTTTTTCTTATTATATCGTATCTTATCGTATCTTATCTTTTTTCCTCACAAGCTTTTAAAATATTGCTAATTCATTGATGATGTGGAATTAATATATTTTCAACAATATGTGAGAAACTATGCAGCCATTTATTGTCTTATTAAGGTAAACATTCCTTCAATACACATGTCATTTATTTCATTAATTGCTTATTTAATTCTTATTATTCTTATTTAAACCAAGTTAATAATAGATAATAAACCAAGATAATATGGTCTATTCTGTAATAAGACCAGGACCTTCAAAAAGAATGCTCTTGTGTACCATGGGACTACCTGTAGTAACTGGTGCAGCAAACATGTATTTAGATTGTGGATATCACACCAAAGGGGGAGAGTAAAAGACTCTGCAGGCCACAGGGTCTGTGTGTTAGGAGGACTGGCGCCACTTTTACTGGCATGCCTTCCTGTAAGGTCACGCTTAACAGGCTGCTGTCGCTGAAGACACTCTGTGATCCATGGCCTGATGCTCGCATGGCACTCAGTGACTGGCACACTGCTCCCGGCCCCAGCATTAGCCTCGCACCATTCACCAAAGGGAGCAATTAAAAGCCCGCTGTAGTGTACAGTATATTACAGCCCAATAGGATTCATTTATTTTCTTGGGAGACCGTGGAATTTTGAGGAGGATGAGTTGTGGAGCTCTGCACTGGATTTATCTACAAAATGAAGCTTTGAAATACCAGAGAGTGTGCTCACACCAGCATCACCATCACTTGGCAAATGGTCTATATTAATGCAGAATATGATGGAATAATCCAACAGCACTGGTGACTTTATAGAAAGATTATGTAAGTTATTGTGTTAAATAATAAACAAGTGATGCTAGGCACCACAAACCCCACCCCTTGCAAATGTTTACCTGATTTGCTCTATCTCTTATCATTGTGAAAGCAGATTTTGGTTACCTTGACCTTGACCTTTGACCTACATTCACCAAAATTTAATAGGGTTTATTCTGGACCACCTCACATATTTCCTGAAAATGTCATGGAAATTGGTCTAGTAGTTTTTGCGTAAAGTTACTGAAAAGCAAACAGACAAACAAACAAATGGACAATGGTGATGAGGGGCTACTTACAAATGTTTTCTTCTCTTAATGTTATCCAGGTGGGTCATGGATTGCACACATCCAATGAATCAGTGATCCTCCAATGGGCTGGACACATACCTGGACAGGTTTGCCTTAAATAATAGTTACCTTCTTGGTGTAATAATTTAGACTAATATACTGTATAATGTAATCTATACTTCGTTTTTGCAGGTTCGTCACATAGGCTTCTCAACAGGTTGGGGCTCAGTTGGGGAGTTTAAGATCTGGAGGAAAGAAGACTCAGATGAGAACCACAATGAAGCTTTTACTCTGGGGGTCCCACACAATGTTGTGCCTGGTTCTGAAAGGGCCATGGCATTTATGATTGGTATGTGTACATGTATAATGTATGTAAATGTATGTTTGGGGTTGCATTTTGGGTACACTAGCTAAGACGTCATCCTAAATGGTGAAATTGAATGAATATTATATGGATATGTTTAGGGGATGTTATGGGGCCAACTCTGAACAATCTGGACAAACTATTAAGGCTGCCGTTTGGGTGTGGGGAGCAGAACATGATCCACTTTGCACCCAACGTGTTTGTCCTCAAGTACCTGCAGAAGACCAGGCAACTCAGCCCTGAGGTGGAGAATGAAGCAACTGACTACTTACTACAAGGTAAAGACACTGCACAATCAAGTTTGTCACTTAGACCAAACCACATCAGATAGCTTCTGTATGCCTGTCCTTCTGTCGGGACCATTGGTGAGATAATTAATGACATATTTCATTCAATAATGAAGTTAAAGTTCAATAGTTCGCAACCAGCTGTTTAAGAAAAATAAAACAAGAAATGAAAACAAGATCATCCATTAAATCCAACAGTGTGTTCTGAATTTCAACAACTCAAATCCCTCCTACATCGACTATGTAAAAAATGGCTTCATACAGAGCGGAAGGAATGTCTTCTAATTGCTGGCAGGTTATATACAGTTGCTGTGTTTTCTGGAAACTATTGCAGTGAAGTTTACCTTGGATAATGGAGTTTGTTTGTGGAACAGTGGATTTCTTGACAGAGGGGCCCAGGCTTGGCTGGCACTTAATTCTTGAGATCATATATTGGAGCATGAACCTGGATGTTGTTACTCAGACTTACCCAGACGAGTCTTTACTCCACTCCACTTATTTCTCCACTTATACCCACACAATACTCTAATCTAGTTGAGGAGAACCTTACCTTTACTAAGTCTTCAAGTGTGTTTTGCCAGGGCAGTTTTAGTTTAGGTTATTAGGAACCCCATTGGCTACAGCAAGCCTGCAGCTACAGTGTATTTAAAATAACTCTGTACAGGACATTGTAATAAAAAAAGAAAAAAATGAGCAATGGTTTAACCCAGTGGTTTCCAACGTTTTTTAGCTTGCGAACCCCATTTTGACATCACAAATTTCTGGACTTCAAAACTACGACAATTTGCTTTGCTAAAATCATTTTGGTTTTGATTATGTAATAGTTTGTTATAGTGTATTGTAAACAAACTTAAATTTTAGATGACATTTAGGCTATATAATGTATATCAGAAAAGTCATCAGATGTAGGTTAATGCACAAAGTAAAAGTTTTATTTTCCTTGATCAGGATATGTACAGTCAGTCCAGCTTGTATTTATAAAGCTGACAATTAATACTGAACTAACAATAAGTCAAACTATAAATTATTAAAGAACCGCAGCATCTGAAACTGACCAAAATGAACATTTGACAGCTTCATAGTTTCAGCTTCACAGTTTGTCATGTCTTTTATTTTTTGGGATTGCCTCTCCATGTATTTGAATTCCAGGGGGACCCCCTGTGGGGTCTAGAACCCAAGGTTGATAAACATTGGTTTAACCATTGATGCAGCTAAAGTAGAGTTTATACTTACACGAGCACACATTTCAGATCCCTTTTTCTTACGTCTTAAACTTAAACACATAACCTCATGTCAAACAGAGCTGCTTAATTAACCAGACTAAAGCAGT
Source organism: Siphamia tubifer (assembly GCA_020466265.1). Classification (NCBI taxonomy): domain Eukaryota; kingdom Metazoa; phylum Chordata; class Actinopteri; order Kurtiformes; family Apogonidae; genus Siphamia; species Siphamia tubifer. Next base: position 40,605,374 of record CM035786.1, on the reverse strand, counting down.
AATGATCAGTTTGCCTCCATTCGCTGTAGATGGACCTAAGAAAGTCATATGTAAACTGTAGTACATGAAATGAGAGGAAGTAGTTTGTCTCACCTTTGCAACATCTGAAATGACGTTGAGGTTGAACTTTATTTGCATAGTAGATTGAACCAAAGCACATTTTTGTTCTGCCTTTTACTGGACAGATCCAGACAGTTTTGTAGCTACAACACAACATTTAATCTCTTGACTAAACATGGGACAGGATTTGTTTTAGGTAGCTGTGAGCTTTTCACTCTTTAAGTTGTGTAATTCATTTTAATATCTCTCCTGTGTCTTTAGAGATTTTACTATTGAATTGGTTTAAGTGCTCTCTTCAATCCCTTCCTCTCCTTGTTTATTCTTATCCAGGCTACCAGCGACAGCTAACCTATAAACGTCAAGATGGATCCTACAGTGCCTTCGGAGAAAGGGATTCCTCTGGCAGTATGTGGTAAGTCAGTGCACTTGTAGCTGTTGAAGTGTGTACAGCATCATGAAGTTTTTATCAGCATCTCAGTCCGCTATGCACAAATTAATCCATTCCTGTTGGTGTGTTTAAAAACACTGGTGAGTTTTTCCTGAATGTTTACTTCATCCTCCCACTCCCCGGGAGCAGGCAGGCAGAAGGACCCATTTCAAAATATTTATAAAACCAAAATCAATGTTCTCAATGAGGAGCTCCAGGGCTTGCATTTTATGGCCCACGCACAATGTGCATACCATTGGCTGATTTATGAGCTGATGTGTACATTATGATATTTAATAGAGCTCAAATTGGGAAGCACCATAAACAAACTATACGACTGAATCCCAGAGGTAGGCAAAGCTGTTGGAATATATTTTCAATTAATCAGGTTCGTATCCATCGTACAGAGTGGAGCAATGCTGTTTGCTATTATTGAACTGCTGGATAAGTTGTCTGGAGCTACTTAACCAAATGGCTTTTTTGTGGGGGACAAGTGAGATGTGACTTTGATGGCTACCTGTGTACAACAGGTAACATTAAACTGACTTAGAAACCTTGAACTCTCCTCCAGGTGACTGAGAGTATATGAGGATGTGAGAAGCTGCAGTTTTGGAGTTTTTGCTTGAAGCCCAGGGCAACAAATTTTGGTTGTGGGCACAACACAGATGGTGAACTTTCAGTAAACCTGCGTCAGACACTTTATGAATCCATCAACAATGTGTTTGCATCCAAAACAAGCTCAACGTCAACTTAAGTTCCAGAGTTCACGGATAGAGCAGTACATTTACTGCCGGCTTAAAAGTACCCTTAATGCGGTGTTAATGTATTCCAGCTTGTAAAAATGTAACCGGGTGGAAATTGACAGGATCTAATGAAAAGATTGAACATAATGACAAGAGCTGGCAGTAATGACTTGGTTTTTGGTGTTGGCCATTTCTGATGCCAGGGTTGTTAACACTGCATTGAGTGGGCTCAAAGTTCAGTAATTCACTGAATACATGTAAGAAGCAGAGACACACCAATGAAATTGTGGAGATGTTTTTAACGTCTGTTCCTTGTATTGACTTAAATGATAACTACTTACTGTTTTATTTAAAGAACACAGTACAAAAAGCTAATCATTTAACGACACAAACCTGCTTTTTTGCATTCATGGCTTTCACATATGTTCCAATACCTGCCAAGGTGAGATGTAATAAACTGTTATAGGAGTGCCTGAATGAAGACTTGGGCTTTGTTTCCTAGTTATAAAGATAACACTTCAGTTCATATATGTCCTCTTATATTACAGTGGCTTTAACTAAGAAAGCTCAGGCTGTGAACAAACGACATCAGGTTTTTTTCTTTTGTGGCCCCTTCATTTATAATAAAACCTTTGACAGTAGGGCAGTACTTGTTTAATTTTCTTTGACAGTCTCAGTGTTTGGTTGTACATGTTGAGGCGGGCATGGCATTTCTGTCTGCCCAGAGACTGATCTGACAGTTTTTACAGGGTTTGGGGGCTGAATACCAGAGATCGAAAGATATGATATCGACTATTTGAAGCATTAAGCTAATGTCTGACACCACTGGCAAGGTAATGTTGGAAAAGCTAGTCCTTTCAATGTTTTTCTTTTACTGTTTTGATGTACAGTAATATACAGATGTGTGTGTGTGTGTATGTGTGTGTGTGTATGTGTGTTTATTAGGGCATTAACGACTTCAGTTTTTTTCAAGTCGACTTATCCGTCAATAAAGTCGAAATCGAGTCAACGTGTCATGAGGACATCATCACATTGTCAGCTGAGGAACAACACAGACACACGGCTAAAAAAACAAAACAAAAAAAAACACAACGACACACGTCTGTCCAGCAATGAGCAACTTGTATTAAAGTTCACTGCAACGTAACAATGTCCACTGACAGGACACGAGCATCAACATTTGAACCCCAACAAAACAAAGGCTAACGTTAGCAAAGAGTTTTCTGTTAAATTTAACTGAACAACATCAGTAGGGTGAACATATGTCCACATTTTGTATGGACCCACGGCTCTAAAACCGGACTGTCTACACGTCTGTCATGCGTCCTCACTGCAAAACGTTTCAGACAAGACAAGATGCCAGACTGTCCACATGTTTGGAAAAAAAGCATGTTGTCTTAATCCATGTCGTCTGCGCTGCTGTTCACTCAGGTTAGCTAGCGGATGCTGCTCTCAGATTAGCTAGAATGCCTCTTCAGATGGCTGTGCAGTTTTTTTTTTTTGTCTAAAATGAAATATTTCCAGACATGCGATGTGTGTCTGTCTTTTGTTTTGTCAGCTCACCACAACTGTCTTACCTGCAGCAGCCGTGTCTTCTTTACGTCTGGTCTGTGTTTAAGCGCCAACAGAGAGAGAGAGAGAAAGAATAACATGCGACTTGTCGACTCCTACAAATTTAACTCGACTTGTGCTACGGGAGTCGACGTGTGGACTAGTCTACGTGTCTGTTAATGCCCTAGTGCTTATAATGAACAAGTTTGTGCATTGAAATATCAAATATGCTAACATTACACTGCTATCCACATCAGTAGCACACCATTCACCTTCAGCAAAACCTCAGATACATGGTTAGCAATCCCCTTATTAGTAATTTGTTGTTATAACCTTGTTTTATGTGTGTTTAAGTGACACATTTATTTATTTATTTATTTATAAAAACAGATTCTTTCACTAATGTTTTCTCTAAGCCTGACTCACAAAAAAGGCCTTTTAGAGATATCAACTTAGGTTTAAAAATGGATCATACTCATGAATTGTTTGACATATAAAACTGGATATAAAGAGGTGATTTGGGAGTGAAAAATTTAACCAGGAGGAGAGAGAATGAACCCAGCCATTAGCCGTGTGGTGAGAGTCAGTCTTACCAGCACTTCCTTCCTTTACAAAACTAAATAATATTTACATTTTCTGGTGTCTTTCACTGGGGCCCAGTGTTTAAAGCCAGTGACACAATATTACTTAACATTATAAAAATTCTAGCAGGCCTTTGACTTCATCCCTCGTTTCATCTCTGGGGAGGAATAACATCCAGGTTCCAGTCAGGGAAGATTTAATGTTTGACTTTATGAGAGCAGGGTTCTTTTTCCTCTGCTCATATCCCCTGGTGCTCTTTCTTGCATTTGTGCTCTCACTTATGAGCTGCATTGAGAAAGTAGAGCATGACCTGTTTGTTTCTTCATTTCCATCTTGGGTTTCAGTCTTTTTATGGTAAGCAGTATGCCTCATCCTTTAAGTCAGTGGTGTTCAGGGGGCGACTGTAATAGAATCCCTCGCTGTCACTGCGAAATTGTTGGCCAAAGACTTCAGCTTTTTTGACCACTACCGGGAGGTCTGTTGTTTATGGATGAGTGTGTGTTTATTAGCTCAGCCGTGTCCCCCTGGGCTAACCCTGGCCTTTCTCTGGTACTTCCCCTGGTTGGTCTCCACCGTGGCCTACTAAAACCATAACCCATAAACTTTTACCTACACTTTTAGGTCAGTCAAAGTCACAAGCATCGTTCCAGGGATCCATGTTTGTATAAGTTGCTTTTGGGGTATCTCCAACATGCTTTATGCTGAAACATGTCTGCTTGTCCCGTGTCAACTACCTCATCCTACATCATACAGATCAAACCCTGCTGCACCTATCTGCTCCTCACCTTGCCTCCTTTCTTCTTTCCACTTCATCAGATCCATCTACATACACTGTAGATTTTGCAGTGTTAATTTGGAGACAATGGGACCAAATACACTCTAGAAGAAGTTAAATAAACTCTCTAAGTGTTGATTTAACACTGCAAAATTTACTATGTACAGACACTAGTCCTTTCTTCCACCTACTCCGTCTGCATTTTTGTTTTTAATCAGCTCAGCTTTCCATCTGTTGATATACATTAAATGGGCAGAACCAGCCAATAAACTTCTCCCAACCTCCATCTCCTTTAATCTTGAGGTTGACGGCGTTTGTGCTGAAGTCATTCGCTCAGTCTCGGGGTTTCATCTTCATTGACCCAGAGGAGCTTCGTGCAGCCAAGTCCTGGCTCATAAAACATCAGCGAGACGATGGCTCCTTTCCTGCAATGGGCCGCATCCTCAACAAAGACCTACAGGTAGGACTAGGGCTCTGCCATGTTATATCATGATCATTACTGTGATGTACATTTAGTTTACTTTGTCAGCTAAAACACCAAATGTTGCAATATTTACTTCATTTTAGTCATGCATACTTTTCTGTTATTTTATTACCTCCGCCAAGGAGTTTATGTTTTTGCCAAAGTTTGTTTGTCTGTCTGTTGTCATGATGGGTGAGGAGGAGAGAGGACTCAGATGCTCAGTGCTGAAGGGAAAAATAATTTAATAACAGACAGAACTAAAGACAGAGACAGAAAATAAACAGTAACAAAACCAAACAAAACCTGGGGGTAGATCAACCAGAGACATGTCCAGGTTATGGAGACAAGGGAAAGAGTGTCCGAGTTATGGAGGTGACAAAGCTGAATGGTCTCACACCGGCAACTGCAAGCCAAACTGCTTATATAATTGCAGATCAGGAACGACTTGCAGCTGCGCGGTGCGGTCCAGGTGAACCTGGAGTGGATCTGGGGGAAAGGTGACAGATTGAGGCGGGTGATGACATCTGTCTGTTTGTCTGTCTGTTAGTTAGCAAGATAACTCAAAAAGTTATGGATACATTTCGATGACATTTTCAGGATGTGTTGGGAGTGTCACAAGGAACAAATGACTATATTTTGGTTTTGATCCAGAAGAGATCCTGGATTCTGGATCACTTAGAAATCTATTCTCTTTTTACTGCAATGTACAATTTCAAAGTGATCCAGAATCCAGGATCTCTTCCGGATCACAACCACAATGTAATCATATTTTCCTTGTGACACACTTAACACATCCTGAAAATTTCATGAAGATGTGTCCATAACGTTTTGAGTTATCTTGCTAACTAACAGACAAACAGACAGACAGATAACCAAACTCTGGCAAAAACATAACCTCCTTGGCAGAGTTTTGCGCTCTCAGAGTGCTTTTCTAGTTTTATTTTATTTCATCTGTAGGATTTTTTTTTATTGTTCCACCTCTAGTTTTCAAAAAAAATTCTGCACTTTGTCAAGGTTTTGTCATATAATCATAAAGAATAATTAATAATGTTCATAATCATGATCTTTTACATAGTTCCATCTATTTATATAGTTTCATTTTTTTCACGTTTGTCATGTTGCAAACTTTTTATTTTGTTGTACCTTTTCTGTAGTTTCCATCTTGTACAGTACGTATGTCATTTCCATAGTGTTTTGTGGTTTATGTGGGTAGTTTTTGTATATACCACACAAAACATCTTTTTTCATGTCTCACTCAGAAACACAAATCAGACTTTAAACTTGAATGTAATAGCACTGAATGCAATAGTGATATGACAACTATTATGATAATTATTAACACTGTCTAACCATACCATAATATACCATACCACCCAGTCCTACCTGCAAGTATGTCAGAGGGGGTTTGTGTCTTTCTGTTTACAAAGCAAGATAAACTTTAAAGACAATCCATGTATTTACTCTGAGAAGACACTGGCCGATCTGTAACCTTTTAACATTTCAACATTTTTTGAAAAGAAATAGTACACAGCAAGAAATAAAGTTCAAATCAATGTGTGGTTTCTATCCACAGGGAGGGATCCACGGGAAAATTTCACTTACAGCTTATGTGGTAGCAGCTCTCTTGGAGACAGGAATAACTACAGAGGTGAGTGATCCAACAACAGCAACTCACTGCATTCTGTGCCTCATACATAACACAGCAGCAACTCAGCGTCTGGCTGTCAAAGGATAGAGTCAAAATAGTGTTTAAAATGCTCACTTTTTACCCTCTAGAAATTCTGCGGCTGAACTGCTAATCACTGTGTATTAGTATTATTATAATTTTTACTTTAGCAGCCTTGTAATTGTCATTGCACTGGTTATTATGTATTTACTTACTGTGTACTTATATAACTTACATAGCGTGTAGCACACATTAGATACTGCTAGAGGGAATGGAGAGCAAACATTTTGGGATGCACTGATTATCAAATTTTACCCTGGTAAGTTTTTGTTGTTTTTTTGCTCTTAAAAAAATAAATGTGCTGTGAGTTGTTCATGAAGAACCAAAAATTCAGTCGAACCTCTACAACATAGGTGTCCAAGTCCAGTCTTTGAGGGCCAGTGTCCTGCATGTTTTAGACATTTCCTTCTTCCGCATGATTCAGTTTAACCCTTTAACTCCTGAGACTTTAGCAGTTCCACAGTAAAAAGAATTAAAATAACCAACTAAATGAACAAAAATGGCCAAAAACATCAATAAAATGAAGAAAAATTAATCATAAACTGACAAAATAATTAGTAACATGAAGAACGTGAGACATAAATGGAACAAAATTAAAAAAAAAAATACTAAACTAAAAAACAATGTAGAAAAATAAACAAAACGAGCAACAAAATGAACAAAAACTAATAAATATTTACAAAATTATAAATAACGTTGAAAAAAAAAGAACAAAAGAGAACTACTATTGAAATTTGCCTTTAAAAGTACTTTATTTCTCCTTATACATTGTACAATGAAATTCGTCCTCTGCATTTAACCCATCCTTCATACCATTGGGGCACCTGTAACGAGCAGTGGTTAACCCAGTACTACATTCATTTTACTTTTAACACCTGTTACATGAACAAAACTCAGTAAAAACAGGAAGGAAAAAGGAAAACAGTTGAATTTTTCGGAATATTTAAACTAAACCATCCATTATAGTTCTTTTTTTTTTTTCATTTTTAGTAAAAAAATTTTTGCAAATTTTTCCATGTTATTTGTTATTTCAGAAATATTTATTTGTTTTTGTTCATTTTGTTGATAATTGTTTGTTTATTTTACTACATTTTCTTTCTTTCTTTTATTATTTTTTCTTGAATTTTGTTCCAGTTAATAATGTTGTTAATTGTGTTCAGGCTTAACTGAATCATGTGAAAAATGGAAAAATCCAAAACATGCAGGACACCAGCCCTCGAGGACAGGAGTTTGACACCTCTGCTCTACAATGACTTTCAACAAAGCACAACAAATAACACTGATCACTACCAATACTGAAGATAAATAGATAAAAAAGGCAAGAGAAAGACTAAGATGGATAGGTAGGTAGGTACGTAGATAGATAGATAGATAGATAGATAGATAGATAGATAGATAGATAGATAGATAGATAGATAGATAGATAGATAGATAGATAGATAGATAGATAGATAGATAGATAGATAGATAGATAGATAGATAGATAGATAGATAGATAGATAGATAGATAGATAGATAGATAGATAGATAGATAGATAGATAAGGATTTTGAAATAAGAATGAAGACACCGATTTGTCCTGTTTTCTTTCCTGTCTGGTTTGATTTTTCCTCACATAAGACAATATGTAGTGACATGACTTATACTGTACATATTGGTTTTGGCACAAACACCGTGTGACAAAGAGAGTTTGGCTGTGCTGTAATAAAGCCAAGAGTTTGGAATCTATTTTTTTTCTTTCTTTGATCATAGTTGATGACATTTCATGCATAGTTTGTAATAAATCAATTCACACACCTTGGAAATAGCTGTAGAGACACCAGCTGCTCATCGCTGCTGACTCCTCTGATATGAAATTCCCTAAACTCTGATTGTTACTGTTACTGTCTGTGTTGTCCATGCTTTCTCTGGCTCCTCTCCATGCATCTGCCTCTACTATCTATTTGAAAGAGCCTTTCTAAAGATCTGTCCTTTTACGACTGATAAAAACTGCAAAGGTATCCATCACATCAAAGCACAAACTCCCTCTGCACTTTCAATTTAACTTAATTAAAAGATGACTGCTGCAATTACAGTGAGTGACTCCTGAGGCCTGTCATCTAGTGGAAGAGGGGGGAAGGTCACATCTGTATGAGATGAAAGTCTACTTGCTGTTGTCTTCACTGGACAAAATGAACGTTTCTTCGATAACTGCATTTAAGTAGAGGAGATGGTGGACGAGGCAGTTTCTAAGCTATGGGACTATTAGTATTACTAAACTATTGGTCTTTTCAGCAAAAGACATCACTATAGAAACACTGATGCAGGAAAGGAAGTAGGACGTTAATTCATTTCTGAATCAGTTATAAAATATCTTGCATTCTTTTTTAATTTTGCACTATTGTATAAAACAAATTAATTCACTTTTCCCTCTTTGCCTCCATTTTGATCAACTGTAAGTCAGTTCTGTATTTCCACTTAGTCTTATATTGCAGGGCAATAGTTTTCATCAATGACTGCATTCACATGAACAAAGTATTCTAGTGTTTACTCTCATAACATGTTTTCAAGGTGAAAATGAATATTCAGGAATGTTCCTGTTTATGTACAGCAGTGCACACTTATGGCAGTCATTCCCCTGTGTGAACAGTCTGTCAATTCTTCAAATATGTTCTTGAAAAAGTGAATATTTAAAAACCTTTTGATATCCTCTGCAGGTGTGTTTCTCCATCTGACTAGAAATTTGTCTTGTTGGCCTACAACTTCACCAGAGATTATCTTTATTTACTCCCCATCTGCCCATAAATCAAGGCTAATTCATAATGTCCAAAGCAAATATGCTGTTTACATAACCCCTGATACATTCCATATATTATCACATCTGGAATAATTGTGGAATCTTAGTGCCTATGTAAACATACTCATTGCCTCGTTTTAAAAACAACCAGCTCTAGTCTAGATTAAACATTATCCATAACAAAAATCCTAACCTTGCGTAATGAAAACGGTTATAAAGTTTAATATGTGCATATATATATTTTGTCACCTCCATATAATGATTCATATGGAGTATTTGTAATGCAGAGGTGAAAATATTACCTGCTTACCACTTACATTTTTGGTAATACACATGAATTCCACACACAATTATCCTATGTCTTAGATTTAGTTTTTATGATGCTGTACATTCATCGTGATTTCTGTGTGTTGCTGTCTGTTTCAGGAAGAGAAGGTGGCAGTAGCCAGAGCCAAGGATTTCCTGGAGAGCAACACTTACTCTGCTGATGACCCATACACCACAGCCTTGTCAGCGTATGCTTTAGCTCTGCTGCGGAGTCCATATGCCCCGCTAGCTCTGCGCCGCCTTAACCACATGGCCATTACACAAGGTAGCTGTTAGCAACAATTTCATCTTTAGTGACAACAAAAGGAGGCTCATTTAAACTGCTAGTGCCTGGAAAACAGACAATGATATCTGCTCAGTAAAATATCATACACATTTTAAATAACTTACTTCCTTTCAGGAAAATAATAGAATGCTAGTTTGTCAGATTAGATTTAATGGTGAAAGCAAATTAGTCTAATGTGACTATGGAAGATCTCACAACAAATTATATTAAAGGTAGATACAGTCATACAAGCTCTAAACCGTTAGAAAACCACAACAGTCATTGTGTTGTTTATGTCACTGGGCCTTTGGCCTGGTTGTTTTAACAAACAGTAAGACTGAACATATAGGCAGGAAACAATTGTGTATGGAATAGCTGTAGCTACACACTCCGCCCTTTTCCTCCCAACTTCCTTATCTCACTGTCATTTTCCTTTTGCCATTTCCCTTTCTTCCCCCAATGGAGGCTTTCTATGTACACATTTTATGTAAACGTAGGGGATTTTGAAAGACAAATGTTGTCATTTAATCATAGTGATTTTAACTGACAGGTACCGTAAGGGTAGGATACAAATGTTAGTCCCCATGTGTTTATGTCACTTTGCTTTGAGATCAGATGGACACACTCACTGGAGTTTGACTGGCAGCACTATGACTGATGAAGACACTTTCATGGGGTTTAGTGATGGCCTTTCACAGTCAGGTATTATATAATGTTTGATTAAGTAATAGCTAAAGGACCACTATAGGGATCCAACTTTAAACATTGCTGGTTTCTTTTGGGCTCACAGTGGTGTCAGCAGAGGTGGAGATGACAGCCTACGGTCTTCTGACCTACACTTTGCTTGGGGATGTGGCCTCTGCACTGCCTGTTGTCAAATGGCTCTCCCAGCAGAGGAATGCCTTGGGCGGCTTCTCTTCCACACAGGTATCTGTGTTTCCCACCTATTTTGTAGCATATATTAGTAGTAGCATGTTTTTTTTATGATGGTGCAAGGCTAAATTACCTGAATAATCAGTTAAAAATAGTGATTTTTGAGGAATTCAGTCATTAATAGGTCCACAAAATAGAATGAAACTTAGCAGAAATTATTTTGATGTTTATATTTTATTGTTCATGGTTTACAATGCCTGTGAAATGTTGCCTAACGTTACACAAACTCTTGTGACAGGACACTTGTGTAGCTCTTCAGGCTCTGTCAGAATATGCCATCCTGTCCTATGTTGGAGGGGTCAACCTCACTATCTCTCTGGCTTCCACCAACCTCGACTTCCAGGAGACTTTTGAACTCAACAGAGACAACAAGAAACTCCTTCAGAGTGCCAAGGTAATCACATTCATGGAAACAGTGCAAGTACAAAGTACAAATTATTGGTATTTTTCTTTTATGGCAGGACTTTTCCACTGTGCTTCAGTGAGGCATGATGTGGGGAGCTACAATAATCAATTTGTAATGCTGCAGCTATTGGATTTTCTGTCGAATTTGGCACAACACACACTTAGATTAAAGCTACAGAAGATTAAAATACACATCTCCAACTTTCTCTTCTCTGTTCAAAGAAAAGCCTAATAGAGGTAGATGATATATTATTTTATGAGTATAGGAGCTGTCATTCTTTCTCCATGATGAGCCACAGAATAGAACTTTATACTTGCATCTGAAACTTAACGGTGGTTTGTAATTAAAGCTGTTGATCACATAACTATTCTAGAGGTTTTGAATCACAATGCGCTAAAAGTAAAATAAAATGGTAGTTTTGTCCATTGTCACAGTAAAGTATTTTGCACTTTAAGTAGCCTTCTTACTGATACGGAAATATTTTAGTACCACAAATTAAATTAATTTATAGCATTTCAGTGGGGTCATTTGACTTAAGGGAAACTTGTGCAATTCAGTGTAAGTCAGGAATGTTTCCCCCTTGGTCACAGTACCTCTGTTCCTATGTACCAGTCACACTTTGGCATTGAACATGAATATCTTTGTTTCCATCTCCGGCTGTGTTGTAGCCAACAGCTTTTAATTCTGCCAAACTAAACTAAGTTTAACAGGGCTGGATTTCCCAAAAGCACCTTGTTGGTCTGTTGATTTAATAACTGTGCTTAATGGGCCTGTTTGCCCACACATTACAAATTTGGCGGCGTGGATACAAACTACCTTGGCCACGGCACTGTGGCGTCAAATCAGCCTCCGTATGTGTGTGAAAGGACCAGTGGGTTCAGGTGAGAGTGCAGTATGTTTTCTCTGCCGGGCATTTTGCTCTGCTGTGATTAGTGGTGTCAGCTTAATTGGGGGCAATTAAGGCCTGCTGGTTAGTAGCCAGGGAACCACAAGTGGCAGCGCAGCAGCCTACAGCATTCATTCACTTGATAAATGACTCATTCACCTCTCCCTGCCCCCTCTGACTCCCTTTGTTTCTCCTCTTCCTTCTGTGTCTCTCTTCTTCCAGATTCCCAGTATCCCCACAGGCCTTTTTGTCAGTGCCAAAGGAGAGGGCTGCTGTCTCATGCAGGTATTGTAGCTCACAAAGTTCACACTTTGCAAACACTTTTGCAGGCTTGAGCATTGTCTAAAAAGGAAATGTAATTCTGTGCTTACTTCAGTGGCTCAAACTATGACTACAAGCAGCGAAGAGTCAGTGGCAGTCACTCCATAACGCCCAAATTCCTCTCTGTAATTTGGAGCAATCTTAGCCAGTTGTTTAGGAATGTGTTGATCATTCCTGTTGATTGCTGCTGTCCCCTGGACAGGATGCATTTTACTTCCTACCTTGTCACAGACAAACAAAAAAACTCATTCATAAACACAACAACTTTTTTTACACTCTTGTTTTCTTATTGTTTATGTTTAACATGCCAACATTAATTAAAAGCAAATAGGGAATAAATTTTTAAACAAGTATACATAATCAAAGATGTTTAGAATCCCACTTTGGAAACCTCAGTGTGAGTCATTTCATTTGACTGAACCTGAGCCACAACAGTAGATGTTGTGATCTGCTCTGCCGTTGTCTCAGATGTCTTCCAACTGGTTCTCTTCAGCAGTTCTCTCACACACAAAAACACAACTTTTTATCACACCTCTTGCTCTCTTTACTTTCCCTCTCTCCTCTTTCCTTCCATCCACACCTCTGTGTGTGTCAACACACCCATCTGACAGCCCCTCAGGCCAGCAGCACCTGGGCTCTAATGAAATACAAGAAAAGGAGAATCAGAGGGAACTGCTGGTGTGTGTGTTTGTAGACTCTACGTAATGAGTATATGTCTTGTGCCTCATGATTAGTAAATACTTCACAAAAATAAAAAGTCTCACATTAGAGTGAATGATTTATTCACAGTGTATACAATTCAGGAACTAATAATAATCTTCTGTGAAATTAAAGAGCATCAAAGCAGTGAGCTGTTAGTCCTAAGGCCGAAATACTCGTCTGCTGAGTGCATGTCTCATGTCTAGTAAATATGATTAACAATTCTCTTTTTTCTGACTTTCAAGTCTCTTCAAGGCTCAAGGTCCCAATTATTTATTTTATACATTTGCATTATATGTAGCTTGTTGCCAGTTTTTCATGCCAAATTTTTTTTTTTATACAGTAGCCATCAAGATTAGATCTCTTTTTTTATTTTTGGATGCTGCCTTCAAGTCAAATATCTGTCACAGTTTTTGATAGCATGCATTATGACAAACACTCCTCTGATATGACATTTTCTACATTATTTAGACATATATAGATTCATTGATCTGGCAGATTAATTAACACTAGTTAACACTTGACACATGATGAGCTAATGGTATTGCCAGAGCTTGGCTCCAGTAGTGGCAAATACCTTCACACCTGGAATTACTGGCCTGGAGGCAAAAAAAAAGTCATCCAGATTTTTTGCTCTGATGTTTTTCAGCTCCAGATTAATTAATTAATTTAAGTGTGATTTAGAAGTATGGAGTTTGTTGTTCCAATAGCAATAAATCTTTATGAAGTCAAAGACTTTTGTTGCTGGGAATATCAACTGATTAATGGGCATTTCTCCCTTTCCAAATTATCTTTATTATACTGCCTTTTAAAAATTCACTAGTGGTTCACCACAAATATATACAACAGAGCTGCTTTTTATTTTTACGAATCATATCTTTATAAAGATAAAGGCTACTCCCAAAATAAGATGAAGAATTATTAATGCTGTCTGTCCACAATATTAACAATATAAAACAATTCACTCTTTGTATGTTTGCAGATAGATGTGTCTTACAATGTACCTGATCCAATATCTAAGCCAGCCTTCCACCTCAGGGTGGACCTGAAAGAGCCCCAAGAACGACATCTGCAGCCCCTTTCTTCCCCTTCTTCTTCCTTTTCTTCCTCCTCTTCCCGTCATTCCAACTCACGTCCACGGAGTCGTGCTGACAACCGCTCCGAGCTTAATCGAAAGCGCCGGGCGCCAATAGATGATGATGATCCAGCAGCCCACCAGGACAAAATGGACTTCCACATTTCTTTGGAAGTCTGTGCCAGGTAACACATACATTGTGTACAGATAGAAATGCTGAACACACATACAGTATGCAAATACCAGCGACTAATAACCCCACATCTTCAACAGGTGGCTCCACTCAGGTTCATCCAACATGGCCGTCATAGAAATTCCCATGCTCTCTGGTTTTCGAGCAGACATGGAAAGTCTAGAGAGGGTAAGTGATGTATGAATACACACATACAGACATTTTATGTGTCTTAAGTGGTGTGTAGATTGGTAAGTTAGCAACTAAACACGAAAGCAAATACATAGGGAGTAAATAGAGAGAAATTTGTACATATATATTTACATTAACACAGGATGCATCCCTAAGCAAACACTATGACATAATATACAGTGTATTATTTCTGTGGGATTGAAGAAAGCTCTTCAGGTAAATATATGCAATACTTCAAGACAGTTTCTGTAAATGCACTTTTTTTGTGAGTTGAAATTCACTTTACATCTTATGGAAGCACAGCTGGTGTTGTTCAAGGTCAACACAAATGAACTTGGAGATTTGTTTCAAAATGTCTTTATAAACATGTATAATCTATCTTCATCCATGTGCATGTTTTCGTATGCACTGCTCTCTGGAATGCGTATTAAAGTAAGAGTCCTTTCCTAAGTTATGATAAAAGAAAAACACAGTAAACTCAGCCACTGTGGAGTTACAGTGTCAGAGGTCATCTGGGCTCTCTAGGCCTATCAGACCTGACAGACAGACAGACAGACAGACAGACCTCCTTATGCCTGGTCTAGTACAGACATGAGGATAATGTGTGTAGTTATTAGAGGTCAGAGGACTGAGACACAGATACTGAAATGCCCAAGGGTTGGTTTAAACCCCTTTGATGAATGAATTGAGGAACTGTTTACTGAAAATGAAGGAAAATTTAAGAGCTGGATCCAGGTCACCTCCCCAGCCGTCCATCAGAAGAATGTCGTTCATTACTAGACACTTACAGGTCCTTAGTCTGCAGGCTTCCACCCCTAAAAGAGCCACCTCCACGGCTACCTGGGGAGATGTTAAATGTGCACACACATACTGCTGGGTGTGTGTCAGTTGAGGTTGACCTGAGTTGTAGTGGCTAACAAGCTCAGTTTACACCCATGCTGGCCTCCCTTGGAGTTTTACTGCTGCCTGCCGGACTGCCACTTACATTCCTCAATTTATGGTGGCAAGCTTGGCTTCTGCAGTCATGTCGAGTTGCTTTTGTGGATGCTGCAGTCATGAATGATTAGTTTGGTGACTGACTGGGAGCTACCGCAGCCCCAGCCTCTTATCACCCAATATAATGAGCTTTGTTTAATGACCCAGAACACACTGTGGGTATAACATTCAAGCAATGGGAGTTCATTGGCAAGTTTTAGCTGCTAGATAGACAAACAATGCTTTTGTAAACAGAAAGACCAATTGTATCGTGTGTGTAAGTCTGTGTGTAAGACTGAGTGTGTCTCAGTGGCGCCAGCTCAGGCTGAGCACCTCATAAACCCCTGCTGTCCAAAGGCTGCCACCTTTGACAGAATGAAAAATCCTCCTGTGGGAGGAATTAACTCTGCTGGCTCTGCATGCACATACTCAGATTTGCAGTAAACAGCTTCCACATTAGTCATTCATAGACTCATATTTACTAGATACGCTCCCATGTGTCTGACCCAGCTGTACATTTTTGCAAAAAAAATACAATGACTATACTCAGTGGAAAACAGTGAGCAGGTGATCCCAGAGGAAAGTAATGATCTCCTGCTGATTTCATTATAGGCCAAGTCCATGATTGGTGACCAGTACATATTCCACCCCGGCCCTCATGTTATGGCAGAATGCATATGGTTTTCATTCAAGCTGTGGCTCACGGGGTGCATTGAAATGCAGACCATGTGGATGTTGACAGTTGGGTGGTAAGGGTATCATACAACATAATGCCTTTAAAAACATAAATAGGTACAGTCATGAGCTGTACATGTTGACAAAGGCTCAAGACATTATGAAACATAAGATCCAGAATTGCTCAAAAGTATGTGCTTATCAATATAAATCTGTTTGTCACATTACTACTGAGTTATCATATTTATTACATTTGAAAGGACATTTTATATCCAGTCATCTGTGATAATAAAGTTTGGTTATCAACAAATGGAGCTATCCAGTCCAATGTGGTGCTGATTACTATTCATGTTCTTGACTCCAATATCTTAAATGTCACTTTGGTGCTGGTTAGCTGCCTGCTAGTGTTTTACTTTGACAAAGGATCATCTTTAAAGATGTATAAATCCCTTATCCCTACCTGTGTATTGTTATGCTACAAGAAAAGTTTCCATGTTTTTATCATTTCATACCAATCATTATATTGATAGTTAGAATGGTAACACAATTCTTATTTCTAACTGGTCAGTTGGTGGCGCAGGTAAAAAACTGATAATCTAATATATCATCATTCTAATGTAATAAAGCACAGCCATAGAGCTACTTCTCTGGTTGCCATAAAAGCAATTTTCCTCTTTTTATTTATATATTTTACATCTGTTAAGTTAATCATATTAACAAGAGAAGAAAGGTCATTGTTTGTTCCATGATAGTACCAGTGTGTATTAGCAGAGCCACACCTTTGTTACGTTGGACTGAAAGTTGCCATTACAAAAGCATCTACTTGTTTCTTTAGATTATTTGCCACTGGTTAATGTATTTATTTTTATTGATTGTTAACCAAGGATCTTATAATAAAAAAGAAAACATCTTGCAAAACACTAGAATTTCAGAAACTTCTCCAAAATTAAAGTCAGCACTTTTGCTTGACCTATGACATCCCTTGTAGATGTACGACAATAACTATTCACTGTACTGAGATCAGTTTCCTTTTATTTTCCTTAACAGCTACTGATGGACAAGAGAGTGGGTCTGAAACGATATGAGCTGAGTGGAAGAAAAGTACTGTTCTACTTTGATGAGGTGAGTTTTTATGACAGTTGTGAACCACATAGAGTCAGGTATGAGGTGTTGGTAAGCAAAATGTTACACAACAGTCCTTGCTCAAGGCGGGAAAAATTGTCTTTGCATGTAAAAATACATACTTGTCTATCTCCATATTCACATATTTGAGTGTTACTGAGATTTTTGTATTTATTTTTTTTTAACTTATGTTTGTCACCCCATCTTAGATCCCAAGCCAATGTATGACGTGTGTGGCCTTTCAAGCTGTCAGAGAATACATTGTTGGCAAGACAGCACCTGTTCCGGTCAAGATCTATGACTACTATGAACCAGGTGTGCTTCTGATGAGTATTATTCTCTTTCAAGAGTTACGAAGCAGGAAAACTTAACCATGATTTATGAAGTCATGTCTCCTTTATGGAAATAGGATTTTTTTTTTTTTTTTATGTTTATGGCCTTGCTATGTTGAGCGTCATCATTGTATTGTGTCTGTGGGTGTGTGAACGTACCGGTGTGTATCTGTGCTCGTGCAGCTTTTGAAGCCACCCGTTTCTACAATGTCAGCGAGAGCAGTCCTCTGGCACGGGAGCTGTGTGATGGACCCACTTGTAATGAGGTGGAGAGTTCAACCAGTCAGTGGATAGGTAAGATTTCTGCTGCGTGCATGTGCTCATTTACAAGTGACCCACTTTCACTCACCTCTTAAATGTTCTGATTTTTGCAGGTTTTGTGCAAGGCAACCAATGCAACAATGTGTTCGGGTGTCTGGAGGAGGAACAGTTTGAGCGCTGCACTTGCTATAGGGACTGCGGGTATGATGGAGAGCCCGTTTGTGGGTCTGATGGGCAACTCTACCAGAACCAGTGTCAGATGGAAGTGTTCGCTTGTCGAAATGGGACGCGCATCAAGCAGGTTCCAATGTCCCAGTGTCCACACAGTAAGCATCCTCACATCTCACGACAGCTGATTCCACTCCACTCTGTGGGCACCTGCCTCCTAAGTCAGAATTTATGTCATTTATGAAGAAGCTTGTACATAGCTACGTTTGATAGAATGTATTGCTTTCATCAGGGTCTGTTGTGTGCATCCATGTAATTTCAAAAGTGGAAATACAGACTTTGCCACATTTATTAATTTAGTTATTAAATTATTAAGTTATTTAGTTATTTAGTTTCTAATGAATTCAAATTTAGGAAATTTAAGACACTAAAAACAACAAATGAATACAAAATTTTCAGAAAATCACCACAAAGAAAAGCAAATGTCTACCCACTACGACTTTACTAATATTAATGGTTATAGATACTGTTTTCTACAATAAAGTTATACCACAGTTGCTGAGTAAGGAGTTCATAGATGTAAGAGGAAACCTTTATTTGTCAAAATATGAATCTGGGTTTCATTTTTACACCATCTGAAGCAGTGGTCTGAATTATACAAAGTTGTATAAATCTCTTTATAATCTGTATAAGCCCTCTTTCTTTCATTTTTATTTTGTTTCTGGTGCTCTTCACACATCATGGTATTGAGTTCCACGAAGATCCCATTTATGTCCGTTAACAAATTACTACTACTTCAGTGAACTTTATAGACAGACACACTCACAACATTAATTGTTGCTTAATCGTTAATACACCAATTTTTTCTATTTATCTTACTGTAGAGACATCTATGTAAATTTTTTAGTATTTTATTCTAAAAAATACAAATGAAAACAGCACTAAATGTTCAATGTTTTTCTTTTTTTGGGGGGTAGTGGTGATAACAGCTGATTAATCTGCTTTTTATTGCTCGTAATTACAATGTCCTTCAAAGGTTCATGATCGATTGATCTCCACTCAGTATCAGTATTGTGCATCTGTGCTTTAGGCTGTAAATCAGACACACTGGCAGCACATCTGAGAACCCTCTCTACCTTGAGAGGAGACAAGTTTGTACCTGTGAGAGTGCTCTGAGAAACACTGACCTTTATACGATACAGTCAGTTGACTTTGCTTTAACTTCATGTAAGTGTGTAATTGTCCACATGTTTTCGATGCATGCATCTATTTGCTCACATCCACATGTGTGTCTCAGCTCACCTGTGTGGCCAATGATCTGAGCTGTCAAAACAGCTGTTCAGGTGTTGAGCTGATTACTGGATGAGTTTTTTTGAGCTGCCCGCCGCACCCTCTGCACCCTCTCTCCCTCTCCGCTGTATTACAGGGCTCTCCAAATGACAGAGTGCTTTTGTCCAGCTCTTTGAAATCCTTGTCACATTCCTTTCCGACGCACAGCCCAACAACAAAGGAGCCTTCATGTTGTGGAGCAGATTGGGGAAAAGGCATAGACAAAACTTCGGTGGGAAAAGACCCCTGTTTGTGCCAAGTGCTGTAGATTATCAACAGGATCATATTTTTGTTTAGAGATCCCTAGCCTTGTTTGTTTGTGTATGGTTGTGTGAGAGGAAATTCATGGCACCATCTCCAATTTGAAGAGGAAAAAGATACAATTTGTTTCCATACACACAGCTCGCTGGCCATGGTTTGGCCTCTGCTATTTTTGGAAAGATTTTAATGCAGGCCTCTGCTAAGACTGAGTGTACATCATTGTTTCGCCAAGTGTTGCTCAGTGGGGTGGATAATGCTTCTGGGCAGTATTTATATTATGCAACAACAACTCTGTTAAATTCACTGTTTTTAAGATGTTACAGCAGCCACATATATGTGACTAATCCAGTGTGTGTGTCTGTGTTTTTATTCCCAGTGGTGACCACGGTGGAAGATAAGCAACCAGTAGCGAATCAGGAAACTGAGCAGCCGTCTGTACCTGTGCACACAGGTAACTTCATCCACCACATCACTGAATTCCTTTCCAACTTCCATGTGCACTCAGACCACATTTCTCTATTTCAACTCTCTCTTTCTCTCCAAACTTGCATCCAAACGCCTGCAAAGGTCAGGTTGAGTTTTCCCAGCGGAAGCATTACTATTTCCCAATTCATATCTGCTGTTGTCAGCACTGAGCACATGTAGAAGCATCCTACTATACATTAGTATGGACATTTGTGTCGGCTGAATATAAATGTGGAATCACTATTAAAGGTAGATCGCCAATGTCCAAACCTGGGCAAGTTGTTGGCATTGCATTTATGTGAATAACGGTTTTAGTTTGTGTATGCGTGTTGTTGGGTGAGAATAGGTGAAAGGTGGCAGTGGGGGTTACAAGTGAGAAAGAGAGGGAAAGGATTGAGCAGAAGACAGGTGCAGAAAACATGTGGGAGGAAGAGTGAAGAAAAAGGAGCAGTGCATGGTTGGAGGAAAGATGGAAAGAGGAGATTAAAGGCAAGTGAGGTGTGACAGCACATTCTCCTGCTGCCACATCATGTCTACAGTCAGTGTGTTAAACAGTATAGGTTTCACAATGCAGGCTGGGCTGTGGCTCTGCCCTGAGTGTAGATCAGCTGCTACTTCCACAGTCAGCCAGGGAATTCCTGATAGGATGTTTGTATGTGGATGGAGGATGTAGCTTTGTTACATTTGGCAAGGAAAACATCCAAAGGCACTGCAGCCAATCCTGAGTTGCAGGTGTGTGTGTTTATATATATGTGTGTGTGTGTGTGTGTGTGGTGGGGGGGCAATTGTGTACATGGATTGCATGCAGTAATATGTGAGCTATTAAAGTCTACTTCTCTGAATGTCAGAGAAATCTACAGGTGTGTGTGTGTGCACATGCCTGTGTGTGTGTGCGTGTGTATGTGTGTGTGTGTGTGTGTGTGTGATGTGGCATAGCCTGCACTGACTTGTTTCCCAGCCTGCAGCTCCTGGTAGCTGCAGCGTACAAAGCTGCTCTCAGTCAAAGGTCTCCTTAGTACAAAAGCTAAGGCTTCACACTCACCACAGGAATGCTGCTATGCACACGCACATACACATGCATTTGTATATGTATGCACGCACACTTCCACACATTGCATGCTTACACAGGCAAATATCCTCCCGGATACACACAGTCACCTACAGTGTGATACCCCTGGGGTGATAAGATTGAATAAGTACTGTAAAAACAGTCATTGTAAACCATTAGAATGTTGACGACATGCCTGCTAAAGTGCACTCAGAGTGTAATAGTTGAAAGAAGCCTCTGCCAAGGAACTGCCAGCTTCCACTGGAACAGAGGAGGAAACTGAAGCTCTGGAATTAGCCGCTTCCCTGTGCAGACTTGTCTTATTAGTCAAGTTGTACCAGAGGATAGCATATAATGGAGAAAATAGTGTATAATGTAATGAAGAAGAAAAGTTGTAGGTTTCATTTAATGTGTTTTTGTTTTTCTGTCACATGTATCCACTATAGTCATATAATGTTTATGCATTAGATGTATAAATGTACTTTTTTTCTGCATGAGTCCACTATATGTTTACACTGTGGTACCAGTGTCTACCAGGGTCTTTAGCTGTGTGTACAGTCCAATGAAGTAAAATGTGATTCTAATCAACTCAAATTCCTGAATAAAATGAGTTGTTAAAATATCAATATCTTCACTCAAAACCTCTGAGGTTAAGAAGCACATTGTATATACTGTGAATGTAACTGCCTTAGCAGGGAGGGACCCCTGCTGTCTCTTATGGGGTATTACTGCTTATGAGCTTGGCAACTACAGAACATGAAGTGATACTCAACACTTGATTTAACCCAGTGTTTCTCAAACTGTGGGGTGGGCCCCCCAGGGGAGGCACAAAGGCTTATCAGGGGGGGCATGGGATCACATCTGGGTGAGTTTTTCCCCCTCATGTTACTAAATGTTGCTATAGTATTGGAGCACCCTGGGCTCATTTTAGGGACATACAATAAACCAGTGATCTGTGACTAAACTGGACACAGAGTTTAGGTTTAGAGAACGGACAAGAATTTTATTGCAATGTTTCTGTTTTTGCACATTTTGCACCTTAATGTTTTGAGATGTATAATGTAAAGAGACTCATTGCAACCATTGATATAGTTAAAATGTTCATCTTTTGTTTCCAAAATGAGTTTATTATTCTAAAAAAACAATGTTATAGTAATAGTTGTAAAATAATCACACATTTCCTACTTTTATTTTGAAAATATTGTCTCAGGGAGCAGTCTGGTTGAGTTTATTTGTATTATCCAACCAAATATCCAAGTTATTTGTAATTTGTACAAAAAAAATGAAAATGAAAAACAAAAAATATTTTTAATATTATTTATGTTTCAATAAAAGTTATAATTGAACCACTGTTATAATGTTGTGTAGTTGTTGATGAGGGCCTGGAGATTTTTTTTTTATCCTACAATAGGAGAACCACTGATTTAACCTACTATACTATATGTATTTATGCGTTGAAACAAACCACTTCACACAAATATGATTTATTCATTGATGTGCTTTGAAATCATCATCTAATAATAATAATAATAATACATTTTATTTGTATAGCGCTTTTCATGGCACTCAAAGACACTTTACATGCAGTAAAAACAGAACAATAAAAGTCCAACAACAATAAAAACAAACAAGAGAGAAAAAAAAGCAATCACAAATTAAAGCAGACAGAATAAAAGTAATCAAACATTAAAAGCAATCTTGAATAAATGAGTTTTTAAAAGGGATTTAAAAGTGTTGAGGTTGGGGGGAGTGAGTTCCAGAGGTTTGGGGCGGCCTCCTGTCTTGATACAAGTTTACTTTAATATTATGTCATACCACTTACATAAAAACTGAATGTTAATCCTGCAAACAATTCAGTCAAGTTTGCGAAATGATGTTAATTCTCCAACAGGTATGTCATTTTATGTCTAGTCATTGAACAGTGCACATGTTTTAAGACACGTCACAGCTTCAGTTTCAGGACTGTATGTCTTATATAGTGGTTTTCAATACTTGTATGGTGCCCAAAGCCTCACATTCACCCATTCATGCACACTATCACACATTGGCGGGTGCAGCAATTCACGGTTCAGTGTCTGGCCTAAGGACACTTTGACAGGATTTGAACCACCAACCTTTCAATGATTGGACGACCCACTCAACCAACTGAGCAACAGCTTCCCCCAAATGTTTAAATATTGTGCACATTTAAACATATATAGATTTTTTTCAGGTGATAAAACAGTATAAAAAGGAACCTTTCTTATATGTGTTCTATTTTTAGAACCTTCCATATATGGTTCTACGTAGGTGACCTTTAATTAGATGGCTCTTATGTTAGTCCTGTCCACTTTGACCGTCTGTCTTCTTGGTGGGTCTTTAGCTCTTTTCAGAAATAGTCAGTCACAGTTAAAAGCCTCCATAAGTAACAGTCATTCACTGTCATTTACCGTCTTGTTAAGTTCAGACTAACAACTTCACATCTTTTGTCTCCAGGTGAAGAGGAGCAGGTGTCCATGGCGGAGGTGTCTTACTATTCTTATGAATACGACCCAGACTCAGAGCCTTTCCTCGCCGATGCAGAGGGAGGGGACCATTTTGACCTTCCAATAGGTGGAGAAGATGTAGAGCAGAAGGTTCTCTTCCCAATGGATACACAGCTACCCACACCAGACACAAAAAACAGCCCAGAGCGATGGTACAACCTACTGCACTATTTATTTTTTATTACAGATTAGAATATTTTTTTTTTTACATATTTTTTACATTTATTGTCCACATTGTCCTTTTTTATTGATGTAAATAAAGAACATGAAGACATTGATGTTGACCAATGAAAGAACGTTCTTCTGATGTCCGAAGTGTTTATGTTGTGTGTGTTTTTTCTGTCCATAGAAACGCTGACAGAGTGAAACCACGCCCACCTCCAAATTGTACATTATTTGTGAATATGCTCGTGAATGGGAAGAGAAGAGAGTAACTGACTCAGCCTGAACAGAGGAGACGCTGGAGTTCGGAGAGTGAGAGGTCGACTGGTGTGAGTCAGTGTGTGTGTGTGTGTGTGTGTGTGTGTGTGTGTGTGTGTGTGAGAGAGAGAGAGTTTGGATGTGACTTTGGGCGATTGTTATTAAGCTAGATTCCTCCAGGCTTTTATGTTTTTTCCTCCAGACTCATAGTCACCGATGGGCATCATAACATCTTTGTTATTCACTGTACTGCCTTTATAATCACTAGAAGAAATAATCAAGTATTTATATTTGTAATTACACCTGACTTTAAGCAAAAATATTTTGTTATATTTTCTATCTGTGGTATTTATTTGTAGCTAGAGGTCATATCCTTTGTATTTTTCTGTCATTGCTCATCCATACTGTTTCTTTTTTCCCTTTTATCTTATGTTTCAGCTCTGCTATGTGCTGTCAAAGGGATTTTTTTTTCCTTTCATAGCAAGCTTTAACCTGATCATTGAAAAAAAATGTTTGATAAAATTCTTGTGCTGGTATCCTGCTGGAAGTAGACATATGCTAACCATATGTTTTACAGAAACATAAGCTCAAGTGGGTTTTTTGTTTGTTTGTGTATTTGTTTTTGGAGGGGATGGTGCCTTTTACACAGTAGAGATTGACAGGAAATATAAGGAAAGAGACAAAGAGAGTCTGACATCCAGCAAAGGTTTCTGGACATAGCAAACAATGGATTATGAGAAGACATGTATCTTAAACCACTGCTCCATCAGGACACTCCACCTTAAATGTTTCTGACCCTGTCGAACCAAGATACCAACGTCTACTCTCACATCGCCTTTGCCTGCTTCAAGATTTGATTGTACAGTTCATAAGCTATTGTTTGTGGAAAATTTTGGATTCATGAAGCAACCAAGTCAAAATCAAGAATGAAGTCTTTTAATTTCTGTAAATGTACCAAATTTAAATAAATGTAGCCCCATATTCCTATCAAATATTGTGCTTTTTTGAACAAACAAAAATAAAATGTCTATGAATCAATTTTACTTTTTTTTTTTCTTTTTTTTTTGTATGTGAACATCTTTTGCATCTGATTAAAAGTCAGATATATCTGGGTGTGGAGCTAAAGTATATCCCCTTAAATATAAACTGTACAATGGGCTGTGACAAGAACTTCTGCTGCTGTTTAGGTAGTTTTAATTTACTACATGTCAATGAATTCCACACACTGAACCTCAAACCTTGATGAGTATACAAAAGAAATGAAGTAAAGTGTAATGTAGCATGTTTTAGAAATTCAAATGACATAAAACCATAGGTCAGGGGTCTCAAACTGATTTGATGTCCAATGGGCCTGTAAATATTGACAACTACACATTTTTGTCATCGTTTTAGTGCAAAAAAAAACACCCATTACATTAAGAAAATACTTTTATAAAGTATCCAAATATTAAAAAAAGGAAAATAAGGGCAATTTTAACAATATTCTGCCTCGACTTATCATTAGTCCATGTGGTTTTTTTTTTTATGGATCAGTTCTACAAAGACATTAAACGTTTAGTAACAGAAGCAGAAAATGGTTCAAATTGTGTCTAATTTTCTTTACATATTTCAGGTTATTTACATTTTATTGTTACGGGATAGTTTATAAATGTAAATATTTTCATAATTTTATATTTTTCTGCAGTCAAACAATGACACAAATTAGAAGTTGTCATCATTTATAGGCAAAGAAAAAGCTGAGAAGAAAACATGTTATCATTTAATAGGTTATTATACTCTTCATCCCTCGGGCCACATTTGGCCCCCGGGCCGCATGTTTGAGACCCCTGCCGTAGATACTTCTGCTGATACTTCATTATCCAGTGAAGCTGCTTAACATTAGATAATGATGTGTTAACTGACTCAAAAAAGTCATGGGAGTTAGTAGCGCTGTCCTTATCAACAGGTGAAGGCATCAGGTTGACTGAGCCTCAGTTAAAATCAGCTCATCTGAAAAAACAGGGAGAGTAGAAGCAGGGAACAAAACCCATACTGACCATGAAACCACTGCATACAAACAGACCTTTTATTACTGTAACTAGTAGAAAAATAGATTTAAAAACAGAACTGTCATAGTTTTTGAGAACTACCTTTGGTCTAAATGACAGAAGAAAAAACATTATGTTGTAGCACAGTTCCTTTATTACATTAAATAAAACTTTATTGATCCCTTTGTTCAGAGCCCTCAGGAAGAAAAGGCAGAATTTATACAGGTGAGGTTTTCCACATTCGGGACTTGACAGGGGTCAGCGTCGTCCTGGGTGGTCCACCTACCTTATCATAGTCCTCCCCTGTCAGGTTAGTGTTACCTATTATGGATTAACTAGATGTTAATACAAATACAAATTAAATTTAAGCAAAAATTTAATCAAATTGTATTTATATAGCACCTTACAACACCAAAAGCTGCACAAGGTGATTTCCAAATTAAATAAAAACAATAAAAACAAGTAACAATTATAAAAACAAGTAACAATTATAAAAACAAGTAACAATCATAAAAACAAGTAACAATTATAAAAACAAGTAACTATTATGAAAACAAGTAACAATCATAGAAACAAGTAACAATTATAAAAACAAGTAACAATCATAAAAACAAGTAATAATCATAAAAACAAGTAACAATTATGAAAACAAGTAACAATTATAAAAACAAGTAACAATCATAGAAACAAGTAACAATTATGAAAACAAGTATAAAAACAAGTAACAATTATAAAAACAAGTAATAATCATAAAAACAAGTAACAATTATAAAAACAAGTAACAATTATAAAAACAAGTAACAATCATAGAAACAAGTAACAATTATAAAAACAAGTAACAATCATAAAAACAAGTAACAATTATAAAAACAAGTAACGATTATAAAAACAAGTAACAATTATAAAAACAAGTAACAATTATAAAAACAAGTAACAATTATAAAAACAAGTAACGATTATAAAAACAAGTAACGATTATAAAGCCAAGATACAAAGACAAAACAAGTTATAAAACCATAGCAACAACATAAAACAGATATGGACAGTCGACTACATGTCAAACAATCGCGTAAATAAATATGTTTTTAACTGAACTTTAAACACAGCTAGCTCAGTCATTGGTTGTAGCTGTGGTGGAAGATCTATTCCACAGCCTTGGGCCAAAAACTTCAAATGAACGATCACCATATTTTTTATACTTGGATTTGGGGACAACCATCCACCAACCAAATTAATGCATGAATTATGAGAACCTTAGTCAAGCTTTTTTTCCCAAGTGTTTTTATGCATCTTTAGTGACTGAAACCTTTTTAATGAACCTATTTTTTATGGAGTTATAAAAATGTCCACTCAGCTTTATTTAAAATGCAACATGACAACACTATGAAACAAGGCAGTCAGACACAGCAGACCTCTGCTAAAGCTTGATGTGAGGTCATATGATGTCAAAATGTAACGTGATGGAGCCGTAGGTGTTGACCCGTCTGATGTCTGAAGGTGAGATGATGTGAATGAAAAAAAACTGGTCTGAATCCTGACATATTACCACCTTGACCTTTGACCTTCATTGCTCAAAATCTACTGGGTTCTTCCTAGACGCATTATCTATCATTCCTGAAAGTTTCATCAAAATCCATTCATAACTTTTTGCGTAATCCTGCTGACAGACAGATAGACAGACAGACAGACAGACAGACAGACGCGGATTTAATAAAACATTAAAACATTTTTAATTTAATGTAATTTTGTTTAAGAAGACTGATAATTACAGTCTAATAACATTAATCAATTAATTTACATGTTAGTGCAGATCAGGTATTAAGAACAGTTACAGTAATGATATGAACTGACTGATATGAAACTAAAACAATAAAACCCATGAATATAAACCTGGAGTGACCAGTCTGCATTAAAGGGTTAACACATTAACATGAATTAATTACAGTCATAATTAGCGTGTTATTATTTTAAATCACATTATTCAAATTATTAATCTCTAATTTTACTGTGTCTGTTTGTGTTTTGCCTTTTTGATGTGTTAACTTAAAACATTTTATTTATTTGACATGATCTGAAGCACAGGAAAAGCAACAAGTTCAGTGTTCAATCAGAATCAGTATTGATCAGAAAAGTGTTCTCATTATTTTTGATGTTAATTGACAGACCTTAATATGGACCTGATGGGTTTTTTTGAAATATTTATTTTCTAATTATTTGGAGATTGACCAAAAAAAACAGTACAATACCCCCCACTGGTGGAAACAAAAGTTTACAGGCAGAACTTTGGACTAATCTGAAATACAGCAGAATGTCAATGGATTGATTCATAATAATAATAATAATAATAATAATAATAATAATAATAATAATAATAATAATAATAATAATAATAATAATAATAATAATAATGATAATAATAATAATAATGTATTATTATTCTTTAAAATAAACGATTGATCTGGAAAATCTGAAGAAATCTGACCAAGAGTATTATTATTATTATTCTTATTCTTATTATTATTATTATTATTATTATTATTATTATTATTATTATTATTATTATTATTATTATTATTATTATTATTATTATTACTAGTACAGTAGAAGGTTTTAACTTCTTCTCACTCCTTTTTTAACATGTTATTGCTATTTTTATTTTGTCTCTTTTTTTGTTTTGTTCAAAATAAACTTCAGGAGAAAAAAAAAACCCCCAGGAACACTGTTTGTCTTTTACGTCAAAACGATAAAGGTTTGTTCCTGTAAAACCCTAGAGCGCTGGACCTGCAGATCCATCCCAGGACACTTCAGTGGATCGTCTCTGCTCAGAGAAACAGTGCAGTTGTTTATGGAAGCTTATGTTGCTCCATTTCCTTTGAAAGGCTAGTTAAGTCTGCAGATAATTTCCTGTCAGCAGTGAGCTGTATTACAACCCTGCCGCTTCAGAGGGCCCTCTGCTTTGATAAATGATTCTCTAACCCCTGGCATGTTTCACATGAAGCACAAGACTGACAGTGTGTGGATGTGTACTGTATACATCCCAAAGTTTGGATGTGTGCTGTATGTGTTTGTGTTACTGCTGACAACAGATTCAGGTTACCAAAGCAGCAGCTGGGAGAGAGTTGGACTCTGTTAAAGTTTAATGTTTGTTTTCTGCACATGTCACTTGTCAGGGCCTCTGGCTACTGGCACCTTCACCTCTTTATTCCTTCAAATGGTGAGTGCAAATCATAGAAAGGATTAAAGGAGATCAAAGAGGCCTGGAGTTGTAACTGCATCTGTGTGATTGGTTTGTTACTTTCATTTCCAGAAGTGTATTCCAGCTGCGTGTTGGCAGTTCATGACTGGATAAAAGAAGCCTCCTACTGCTCCACATGTGCTGAACTGCATGTGACCCTGCATCTGTGATGGGAGCGTATGGATGTGTTTTCTAAGAAGGAAAACAAATGGTTTTCCCTGCATTCCTTATGCAAAGTCTCGCTAACACTTTATAATACCTGCACACAATTGACTATGTATTAACCATTTATTACCCATTTATAAATGGGTTGTTTATTATGTATTAACCATTTGTTACCTATTTGTTCATACTAGTGTCTTCCAATGATAAATGTAAAATTAGATTATTTTTAACCAACAGGTGCAGTGTTTGTATATCTGCTTTACAGGTAAACAAAGAAACAGTTGTAAACACTGCACCTGTTGGTTAAAAATAATCTAATTTTACATTTACACTAATATGAACCTTTACAAGACATTAATAAATAGGTAATAAATGGTTAATACATAATGAACAACCCATTTATAAATGGGTAATTAATGGTTAACACATAGTCAATTGTGTGCAGGTATTATAAAGTGTTACTAAAGTCTCAATGATTCACATTTTGGGGTAAAAAAAAAATAAAAAACAAAAACCTGTCATGGAAATAAAGTCAAACACCCACAAAATAAGACTGAAGACAGATTCTTGTGTGGAAAAATAGACAAAGGGGATTATTTACATTTGCAGTGACTGATTAAATGCATTGAACATTATTTATCACATAATCATTTCCCTATCCAGACTGTGTATTTTTTTACTGAGACAAAAATAAAGTTTAAAATAAAATAAAAAAAAAAAAGGAAATAAACTCAAACATCAAACTCTGAGCAACTAGTTCCTGCTCCTCTTCAGATCAGGTGGAACAGTTTGTCCCTCAAGTGTCAACAGTCCAGCGATGCAGGGGACCTGGCTGCAGCAAACTATCCGCAGTAGTCGCCGTGGCAACTGCATGCATGGCTGAAGAGTGATATTGCGTCTCCACACTGCAATGAGCAGAAAGAGTGAAAAGAGAAAGGGGGGACGGTAGAGGGAGGGGGGGATCTGGGTTTCATGGTTTAGTGTGGGGAGCTAGCGTTACATGGGAGTGAATCGGAGTGATGACATTGTTCCTAAGTAGCAGCTGAGTGCACCTATACATCCAGCCATTCACCTGTCCTGAGGTCTGAACAGGTAGATGGAGCAGCTGCACAAAGACTCAACTGACACATAAAGGAGGAAAAGCTTAGTGGCTTCACTCTGATCTGAGGGCTTCATGTTTCCTGATTGTTTCAGAGGAAATTAGGGATTGATTCTGGATCCTAGAGGTTTTAGTGACAGCCAAGGAGAGGATGATGCAGGAACCTGGAGAAATATAGACCTATGATGGGATGTCTGAAGAAAAAGTCCCAAGTTTGATGGATTAAGGAGCGACATGAGCTTCTGATGGATCCTTCAGTCTGGTAGAAAAGTGGAAACAACGGTGGTAAGAAGCAAAAAAAAAAAACCACACACACAAATGTGAGGTTTATGGGATCAGTCTGGTTTATTCTGAGGGATTATTTATATGATGAGACCATGTCTAATATGTCTATTATTAGCTTTACCTCATTTACACTTTAAAATGTGAGACAGAGTAAATAAATACATAGAATAACTAATTTATTTTTTTTTTATTATTATTAAATCGGCTCAAGGTGTTGTTTTAACAAAAGTTAACCCTGTGAGTGCCTGACTGTTTTCATTTTGTTGTTCATTTTTCTTTATTTATTTTATGTTGAGTTTTGCTATCAGGGTATTTAAAAGTTATCTGTTTTACACAGTTTTGTTGATTTTCACAATATTGCCAATTTGGCACTTAAATGCTTTATTTAAAGTAAACATATGTAGATTTTTTTTATTGATTAAATTTCCATTTTATTAGGAAAAAAAATCTAAAGCTATAATGTTCTGTAGACTACAGTCTTTATGTTAATTGTGAAAGATGATTTCAGTTTGCTTTTCTTTCTTTCTTTCTTTTTTTATTTTCTGCAATTATCTTAACTTTTTTATTCCCTACAGATTCAGGAATTTGATAAATCTAAGTTAATTCTGTGTGAGATATTCACTAAACTTAAATACATCTAATAATGTCTGACAGAACATTAGACTCAAAAACACATCAGATAAAAATGCATTTCATCTTTGCCATAATTATTTATTTTTTTGTTTTCCACTACTTGCATTTTTTAGTATACACAAGGACAAATGGAGAAAAAATACCCAGTCATTGCAGGAAGAGAGAAAGGTAAGAACTCAAACCAACAGTAGTTTTTTCTGCAACATCTGACATAATACTGTATTTATTCAATACTGATTTTTACCTATTTGAGAATAAAACACAATCATGTGGGACAACTTGAATGCAGACTTTATCCACTGATGCCTATTTTTTTTCAGAAATCTTAATTTAATTATGACAAGACCTGGAAAAAAAAACTATGTGATTGGACAATGTTTTCTGAACCTGGAGTTACAAAACTGCAAACTTAGCTGGAGACCATTTTTACTTTTTGAGATATAGAACTATACATGTCTCTCTCTCTCTCTCTCTCTCTCTCTCTCTCTCTCTCTCTCTCTCTCTCTCTCTCTATATATATATATATATATATATATATATATATATATATATATATATATATATATATATATACTGTATATATTTAATGAAAATTTTAAGTGTGATGCGTCTTGTTCGTTCTTTACTTATTGACTCACATTTGTATTTTGTAGTTCTAATTTGCAGCGCACTTTTGGATTAAAGAAAAGTTCACATTTTATATATTTGTATAAGTGTTATCTTATTTAAAACAGTGGTTATTAACAGTCCTAGGCTTCCAGAGGCATCTATGGGACCTCACTTTGAGAACTTAACTCATCTTTTTTTCCTCATCTCAAATATCCTGGAAAATGTGATAAAATCAATTTTTGCAGCATGTACATTTGGGATGGGGGCCCCAGGGATTTATTGCTTGGAGCCCCAAGAATCTAGCAACACCACTGAGTGACAGTAATAGCAAATATCAGTGTATGGAATGGTACATAATGATATGAAACTAAAACAACAAAGAACAGCCACAGAGTAGCTGTTCATGTCTGTGTATGAAAGGGTTAATATATGTCCATAATAAGTAAGTACCAAACATGCTGTGATGTCTCTGTCCATGTCCAGGACCTGGACCTGGACGTTATGGTCTTCCTCCCACTATTGGATACATCGGCCATGACTTCACAAAACCCACTAGTCCTGCTTATTCTTTCCACGGCAGGATGAGTGACAACAGTGAGTTCAAACCCACACCCACAGTATTTAGTCACTACTCAACTATATAGAAAAATGTTAGAATAAACTACGAAAATGTGAAATAAAACAAAAACCGGAGGGCCAAATATATATTCAAAGCAATTTTTGTGAAACACATTCTATCCAGTGATTAGGGATCAGGTAAATCAGTGATTTTAGTTTAATTGATGTAATGTCACTTTAGAGCCACAAGAGGGAGACAAACCTTAGTAATTATTCTGTAGATTAATAAACTGTTAACCCATAAACAGCCAAATATCCAAAATGACCCAAAACTATCTCCTCATATAAACTATTTAATACTTGTTGAACCATTAATCCTATTAATGCATGTAAATAATTGGTGTAAAATGGAGTTTGTCATCTGTTCATGGTTCATTTAGACATTCAGAGACTCTGTAGTTGCCATGGAAACATCATGTTTTTCTACAACATTGATTCACCATTAATCTCCATAGAGATGGATGAGTGACAACTGATGAACACACTTGGTTTTATGTTCAGTAAATTATATTTTTCCTTTTTTTCCCTGATTTGGTGTAATATACTCTGAATTTTTGCTGAGCTTTAATGAACATCTACATGATTAGTGAATTAAATATATGAAAATGCATGATTTATACTGAAAAAAATCTATTAAAAAGGACAGTGTTACAAGAAATTGTGATAAATCTCTAATTAAATATACAGAAAAAATCATATAGAAACTGCAACAAAAGTAGCACTGGATCTTTAGGAGTTAAACTGCCTCTTCAGGACAAGTACCAGTGGTTTAGTCCAGGAAAATACGGTGGCATATGGAGTATTTTTTATTATTATTTCTTCTAAATTCCCCTGATCTATATATGGAAAACACCCTGCCATATTAAAATATATATATATATATATATATATATATATATATATATATATATATATATATATATATATATATATAAAATGGCTTGATAAATGTATTTCCATACTATTCATTTATTTACTTTGTACTTATTTATTTTTTTACTCCTTTATTTTTTATCCCTGCATTTATTTCTGCATTGCTTCCTTTATGACTTTCTTATTCTATATTTACAGTAATTTTCATCTGACATATTAATCATTTTATAATAGTGAGCAAATGCTACTGATGGATTTTTGGGGTAAAATAGAGTAGTATTATATGCCAGTGTTTCTAAAATGGTTTTATTCTGAACTTTTTTTAAAAAAAGGCTAAAAATTAAAGGTATACCCACTTCTCTAGGGACTGTTATACCACTGATCACTATCACTGTAAGTAAACAAAAGCAAAAAAAAAAAAAAAAGTAAAGAAAATAATATAATAAACTACATTTTAATTGCATTTGCTTCTCTTTAGACATATTTCAGCTTCAGGTTGTTCTTATTTACATTATTAAAAGATAATTTGTAAATGTTAATATTTTTCATGCAATTTTACTTATTTACATAAAAAAAAACATATTGGATTTTTATTAATTAGATGTTATTATGATGTAACCTGGACTAACCATTGGTTATTATCTTCAGTGTAATTTTCTCATTTCACAGCTTCATCACATGGGCTAGATTGGACCTGTTTGTGGGCTGCTTTTGGCCCACGGGCCGTATGTTTGATACCCGTGTGGTCAGTTTTCTTAGAAAGAATGATCTACATCTTTAAAATAACTGGAACCAATTTACTCCAATATCACAACGTTTGCCTTTTCCATATTTTAAGTGTAGTTTGCTCTAATATAATTTTCCCTCAGTTATACTTGTGGTGAAATCACTCAATCATTTTACTGTAAAAATGTCACTCAAACATCCTAGACTCCTGTGGTGTGTTTGTGTTTGTTCCAGTGTACTGTGTCGACTCCAGTCCTGGACCTCAGTACCATATTGATGCCAAAATTACTCGCTTTGGAAAAGATGGCACTCCTGCGTACTCAATGTTGGGCAGAGTAAAAGCACAGAGTAAGTTTTTAACACTGGATACTGTTCAGGTCCAGGTTTTTCTCTACATTTAAATGAACACAGACTAATTAAAGGAAAATCGGTGACTTTTGTCAAACCTAATAATTCTTCTCTGTATTTATTTGCTGTGGCTTTTTCAAAGTTTAAGTTTCTCTTTTTCTTTGAAACAAAACAAGTGGAAAAAAGTGGTGCCTGTCACGACAAACCCCATGGGGGGGGGTCCTGCAGATTTGACATGTTACCCTCTAGAGGCCCTCAAAGACCAAAGTCTCATATCATTGTGAAAATACATTTTTGCTGAGTGTGACCTTTGACCTACATTCACCAAAATGTAATGGGATCTATTCTGGACCACCTCGCACCTCTCCTGAAAATGTCATGGAAATATACGATAGTTTTTCCTCATCAAAATAGACAGAAATTCCCAATCCAGTCAAACAAAACTTTTCCCACCTGCTCACTGGTACCCTGCCTTTATCTGTGTCTTAATTTTCAGTATTTTAAAAAGGCTTGTGAAAATTTGTAATGTAAAAAAATAAAGAAATAAAAACTAGTGGTGCCAAACACACAGCGTTGGTCGTTGGCTACCATACTTTTTTCAGAAAGTCTGGAATCGCAGCTTTTCAATGATGTATGATGATCATGACAACAGTAGCTGTTTTGAGTTATTACACATAATATGAACTAAAGTTGAGAAAATAATGTGTATAAATCAAACAGAAAAATCTATATTAGGATATTTTTTATTTTATTCTGTTTCTCTATTTACCAGTATTTTATCAGTCTTTCATTTTCAATGTTAATTCCATGAAAGTAAGGACCTGGAAACAACTTTTTCGGTAACAATTTCCATAATTTGAGACCCTGGCTCATGGTCTAGTCCAGGCATGGGCAAACTATTCCACAAAGGGCCGGTGTTGCTAGAGGTTTTTGTTCCAACCAACCAAGAGTTCACAGTTTGACCAATCAACTCTCTGAAGACTGAGGTCAGTTGATTAATTGAATCAAGTCTGGTGTGCTGCTGCTTGGTTGGAACAAAAACCTGCAGCCACACCGGCCCTTTAGGAATGGTTTGCCCATCCCTGGTCTAGTCTTATTGTGAAAACACATTTTTGGTGCCTGTGACCTTTGACCTACAATCACCAAAATTGAAAGGGATCTATTCTGGACCGCCTTCCTGGAAATGTCATAGGAATTGGTCTGATAGTTATTGTGTAAAGTTGCAGACAGACAAACACAGAACAAAAAGAACCTAAAACACTACCCCTCTCCCCTTTTGGGGGGGGTGGGGTGAAAATTAAGATGAAGAAAAGAGGGGGTCTTTTAAGGCTCATTTGCAAATACTTCCACCACAGCACCTGATCACTAGGGTAAAACACATCTACAGGAATACATACAATAATACGTGGGTTCCCAGAGACCAGGGTTGAAGAACACTGTGCTTCACATTAGATTTGGGGGATGCAGTTATAACATTATCCTATTTTACAAACAAAACAATGACATTCCCAGATTTCCCTGTCTGGAACTAGCCTTTATTCAAAAATAAAAAATAATAAATGAAATAATAAACTCTTATGTTTCTGGGTTTGAAATGATAATCTGATGCATACAGGCGCCTCCATGACCTAAGTCCTGTTCTGATGTTCTCTGTTCTAGAGGAGCTACTACAGACCCCGGGCCCAGGTGCGTATAGTCCTGAACGAACCCCCCCCTGTAACCTCCAGCGCAGACCCCCGTGCTACACAATGGGTTATCGCACTCACTACCGCAGCGTGGACACAGTACCTGCTCCTAATAAGTACTGCCTCCCTCCACTCATGGGCCCCCACGTTCCAAACAAGCCAGCCAGTGCAAGCTACACCATGTCAGCCAGTTACCCCACCGGTGGACCGTCTGTGGACCTCACCAAGACACCAGGGCCGTGCAGATACAACAGCACAGACCCAAGTGTGTATTTACCCCGACGACCTGCCTTCTCCATGCTGGGGCGCCACAGCCTACCGAAAGATGCCACAAAAAAACCTGGTCCTGGAACATATAACCCAGAGAAGGTGACAGTTCACAAGGCTCGGGCCCCAGCGTACTCCTTAGGCATCAGACACTCTGAATTTACAACACCACTAATTGTGAATGTTTCTGATTAAACACCGTCTAGAAGAATCACAAATCTGTCATTGAAACAAACGTATACACAATGATGCATTATATACATTTTATTTGTTTTCCAGCAGCACAGGACTCTTTGAATCAATAGTGACTTGTTGCTGAAAATAACTAGAAATCATATGTACAGAAAAAAAGGACAAAGAATAGCAAATGTTGAGGTGGAGGAAAATCCTAAATTTAACAAAAATAAAAATGTACGTCTGTATAATTAGTCAGTAAATAAATCAATCTTAACAATGCAACAAGACATTAAAAACATGTACGTATGTGTACAACTGACTGATGTCGTATTCACTTCCATTTTGTTCATAGACTTCACAGTGGAATCAGACTATTTGCCTCTCATTGCCTCTAAAAAATTGAGGGAGTTTGAAAGAACAAAACAATAACACTAGAGATTTTCCTAAACTATAAATTAGGAAATGTGGTGATGTACAGAATGTGGACAGAGATGTATTGTTCAAAGACAAAAAGACAAAGGCAGATGATAGCAGTTATATTACAGGTGCTTCACTCCAGTTAATCCTTGGGGAGTGGTCTTCTGAAGAGGAGTATGTGTGGCTCTGGAGAATAAAAGAAGGAGCTGTCAACACCAGCAGCAGCACAGCAGTTGCACCATGTGACAATGAAACCCTGCCCCTTCCAGTGCACCACATGGTACACAGATGTATGAATTATACCATTAATTACACATATGATGTCTGGCAATTTGTAAGATAATTTATAAGTTAAGAATGTTTTCACACTATTTGTGTGAAACAGCTCAGTGATCTGCACTTCTTGTCCACTACTACCAAAAGGGCAATCACCATCACACTGACTTGACCCTGGCTTTTCAAGAACCACTGAAAATAGTTCAACAAAGGTTGAAAACCACTACAAACCTGGTCCTATTGAGATCTGCATTCATGGATTCTGCACAGCTTGTAGTGAAATTCAGTTATATCACTTATGCAACTTTACATTGTGTTAATTGTATCTGCTTCTTCAGTGGTTTATGAAAACTTCTACCTTTGTTGAACATTTTTTTGACAATCATGTGTAATTACTGGTGTCACTTTAGTACTGTACACATTGTTTTCCTGAAATCCTACAGGTTACTGTATCTCCCAACATCTCCTTAATGATGGGACTGATGGATGGATGGATGGATGATGACTGGGAGCTCACAATTTTAACAAACATTACACTCATTTGGTAAAACTTTTAAAGAGACTTTTTCCCCAGTGGTAAAACAGGACTATATGCCTTTTTCTATTGTTTTGTGTGTGATATATATATATATATATATATATATATATATATATATATATATATATATATAAATAATAGCTGGGATTGCATTTATTTTTAAGAAAGAAATTTAAGATGAAGGAAAGTGGATGCTTTTATGAAACTGGGCCCTAATAACAGGATGTGGAGGCTAAAGATTCACACTGGATGTAGACTAATGTTACAAAACAAGTTTGGAAACACTTTGGGTGTATTTTAAAAATAAATATTTACTCATAAGAGAAACCATTATTCATACTTTTTATTTTAATTAAAATAAAACTAGTCAAAAGGACACAAAAATGATGTGCTAGTTTATCAAATGTTTTATAGGTACATTTTGGAAATGGAACTAGCTCACAAAAATTACCACCGCTGCAATATCACGTATGATTTAATTGTTTAAATGGGCAGGTCCCACACATGTGGACACAATGAGTTACACACAAAACCTTGAATGAGACTAATGAAGACTAAAAACCTGCATGTCTTGATTAGAAAACACTAGGACAGGGGTCACCAATCTCAGCCTTCCAGGGTCGTTATCCTGCATGTTTTAGGTATACCCCACTTTCAACACACCTGATTCAAATTATCAGCCTATCATCAAGCTCTGCAGAAGACTGATAACACCACCAGGTGTGCTGGCACAGGGACACAACTAAAACATGCAGGACAGCAGCTATCTAGGACCAGTCGAACACTCCTGCACTAGGAACATCCAATTTAACAGTATCATCCATTTCACGCCATATGTGCAAGATCACCTTTCATGTCCCAAATTTGGCCCAAATATTTTATTAAAAATTCATTTGTTTTGGGGGAGGCAAGGGCTTTTTTTTGCATTCATTAGGTACAACTTGGGGGGAGATGTGTCCAAATCCCTCCTTTTATTATTGGGTCTAAAAAGCTGGGCAAGTACCTGATGTTCCAAGTACCAAAATGTAACTAGTTTTATACAAGCACCCAGGTCATTGCAGCCACACGTTAATGAAAGTTGGGTTATCTAAAGAGTTGTTTTTCACCTGGTTTGTGGATCATATAATGTATCCAGCCCTCACTCTGTTGAACACCTAGTCCTCTCCACTCATTCTCTGTCATCAGGTGGGATGAAGGTACCAGTTTAGACAGCTGCTTTGGAAGTACGACGTGCCTGTGATGGGGGGGGGGGACAGATAACATACTGGGAATCTTCAAGGGTGTCTGAACATCATCACAAACGACAAACAGTGCTACTAAAGAAACTTACGTTCAGATATTAAACTATCAGAGTTTAAACCAGGGACACCATCCATTACATAACCTTGCAGTTATTTCAACAATATATTGACATGGATTGGTAAACTCCTTTAATACTAAATAAACTAGTTGACTACCTCCCAGTATATCAAGTTACTGGTACTGGGTATAATTAATGTTAATGTTAACTTCAACAGCTGTTAGTTAACATTTGGAAGTAGCTTCTACAGCTGAACACAAAGTCGACACAAATTAAAATTGCTGTTTAACCAAACAAAATATTGACACATTTTAAAATGGGGCTAAACGTGCTAGACTAAAAATGTAGCTTTACATGAAAAAATGTGACACGAAATAACTACCGTTTAACGTTAACGTATCTTCAAGCAAATGGCAACTATCGTACCTGTACTCGAACTCCTCGTCGGTGTATTTGTCAGAATAGTAAATCTGTTTCTTCGACATTTTAGTCGACAACGGTGGTCAAACTCAACGGAAATGTTTTTTGTTTTGTGAAGAGTCTTGGGTTCTGCTGTTAGCGTTGTTTACGAGCGCAATAACTTGCTGTCATCTGCCGCTGTTTTCAGGGGACTATTCAAACTCCAACTGCCGACCTCCTGATTGGTTAGAACGACGGCACGCGGCCAGAACTGTGCTCCGCCCAGAAAAACAATCGTCTGTGAGATGAGATGCTCCACCTCTAATCATTGACGAGTGGACCCGCTTTGTGTGTGTTTCAGTACCAGTGCTAACTTCACAAACAAAAAAATTACTTTATAGGTATTATGTTTGAATGTGAGATAATAGGATGTGTTTGCGCACATTTCAAGCCAATCAATTGGACTTTTCTAAAAATCTATAAACATGGGACCAACGTAACTCTCAGGTCATCTTTCCTTCCAGTCGAGTACAACTGTGCGTAACGTGATGACGTATAACCGTGTGTGCGAGGATGGTGAAGGGAACTTGAAATAAATAAATAAATAAATAAATAAATAAATAAATAAATAAATAAATAAATACAATACTTTTATACTATTTCGAAACTTGATCAGGAGAGCTTTCATTAATATAGTAGTTATAACCATGTGTATGTATGTATGTATGTATGTATGTATGTATGTATGTATGTATGTATGTATGTATGTATGTATGTATGATGTATGTATAAGTATTTGTGTATGTATATATATATATATATATATATATATATATATATATATATATATATATATATATATATATATATATATATATATATATACTTTATATTTATTAGTTTTTAGTTTTTCTTATTGTTTATCTATGTACTACCATTCTACATTATGTTCTCTTTATTTTTTTTTATAAAAGGAATTGTGGGTGAAAAAGGTTTAATAAAAAAATAAAAGAGAGAGAAATAGAGAGAGAAGAAGAAGAGACTGAAGTGTACATTTATTTCATCATTAACTTTAACATTTTTTTAAATAGGCTGTACTAACCTCTGTAAAGTTTGCTAGAAAGTACAGCATTATCATACTTCACATTTCATTGTTTTAATGAAAGCAGAAAGTAAAAAAAAAATGGAAAAATGATAGTGGAAAAGTGGAAAAATTATAAATGCATGTGTGTCTTTTTCAGTCCTTGCATATTTATTTATGTTCACAGTACATTATTTGCTGGAATGTAAAACAAAACAAAACAAAACAAAATCCTAATAATATCCCAGGTTAAATTTTAACTCCTCTAAAATCCTTGGAACTTTCCATGCTGTGAAGCTTGTTGTTTTTAGTTGTAATGCTCTTGTCAGATGGCTACTAATGACTGTTGGTGTATTCATGACATGGTTTGTTCCCTTTGTAAATGCAAATGAAGAAAGTAATGGAGTAAATATTTTAACCTCTGCACATATACAGGAATACAATGTGTTTTGCAGTTGCTTAGCAGACTTAGTTTGACCAAACAAAAGCCTTATCTGTTATGATTATTCCTGTATTTATTTATATAAAATCCAACATTTGCTACATTCACCATAAGTGAAAATCCAGATTTCATACATTTATTCTACATGTTTGCATGCTTTTGGTGGAATTTTTTGCCTTTGACTGCAATGGACAAGATGTGCACCAATAAGCTTGCTATGTCCTGTACATCTGTTAATCGATTAGGTCAACATCTGGTTTATCAGTAACTTCTTACACTCAGTAGCAAAATAAAAAGACTGTGACTGGCTCTTTAGATGGAGGCTGGGTAACAGTGAGAGGTTTGGAGATTTTCTATGGATGTTTTGTTATATATTTGTGTATATGTCTTGTAGTACAATTAGGTCCTTAGTAATGAAAATATATCGCTGTCTATTTTGGGCACAGC
The DNA here is from genome assembly GCA_020466265.1 of Siphamia tubifer. Taxonomy (NCBI): domain Eukaryota; kingdom Metazoa; phylum Chordata; class Actinopteri; order Kurtiformes; family Apogonidae; genus Siphamia; species Siphamia tubifer. The sequence goes on along the minus strand of CM035786.1, from coordinate 40,563,768 downwards.
TCCTGATTTTATGATAGCTGAACCATACAGGCACACATTTCCATTGGGCTGGATCCTATATGTGACTTTCTTTTTAATCTCTCTACAGATACTAGGTAAGTCCCGCTCAATATTGAATTAGCATGCTGCGTGAATAGTACAGTATGATTCTGTATGAATTATATAGCTGTTCATTGAGTTCTTTCTGGGGACATAAGGCGTGATGCTCCTCACTTACACAACTGTCAAAACTGATTATGTGAGAAGATAAATCCTAATGACTTAAGGGTTAATTGAATTTCACTAATTGTCCTGGTTTGACAGGAACACACTGATCTTTTCCATGTGGGTGTATGCTGCATGATTCATTCAGTTACCAGGTGTTTTTTTTGCACAACTGATGACCCTGACCACCAGCTTATTTCACAATCGGGTCAATTTTGTTTGTATGAAGAGTACTGTACCACCTTCATCTGTGTTGTTTTTGCAGTATTGAAATGACCATACATATTTATTTATCATTCTCCTTTTTTCAGGCGCATCTACAAAAGAATGTCTGTGCACATGCTTATAAGATGCACAAAAATTGAACTAAATGGATTATAAAGGTTAACATCACTATTTAGTGTGACCGCAGGCCCCATAGCAAGAAGCAAGAAGCAGCACAAACATGTGTTGGCTGAAACTTGGGATAAAACTATAAATGATGATAATGAGATAAGTGTCCTATTGTCTGAACAAAAGGGTTAAATGCATTTTAAATGCGGGGGGGGGGGGGGGGGGACGTCACACTGAATACTTCCCTGAAACTTTTGTTTTTATTTCTGTGTGTACCATTGATGTAGACTGGATCTTATTATAGAGACTGAGAAACAAATATGTGTGGTCATTAGAACTTGACCAAACCAACAAACCATATCTAGGCCTACAATTTTTGCACAGCATTGTATTTTCACGTTATTTATTTATTAATAATCTAAAGGCTTTGTTATGTTGTCACTGAAATTATTAACAATTTTCTCTTTATTACTTCCCCTAATAAATTCATCTTTTTTTTTTCTTTTGTGGTTTCTCTATCACCTGTGCATTAAAAAGAACATCTCCAAGGTGAAAAATGAATAAATAAAAGCTGTGTAGTCGGTGCTAATCCTTGCTTAACCTGCTTTACTGAGAGCCCTGATTTACTGATTGCCTTGGTACAACATGGAAAATAAATAATTAAGTGTGAGTAAGGCAGGAGAGAATTAGAAAATAAAATGGAAATGTTCTTTCTGTGTGGGTGAGGAGCTAAAAGGATTGCGCTGGGAAGGATGATTGGTCTCTCGGGAAACGGCTTGGAGGGAAGTTAGGGAGAGAATTCAAGGCAGATGGGAGAGGGTGGAGGTTTTTTAGACATCCCTTATGTGGCTTCTTTTGTTTTGTGTGTGTGTGTGTGTGTGTGTTTTCCTGGGGAGATTAAATTGCAAGGTCATGCACACAGTCACTTAATCTAATTGGATAAAACTATCTGCCTTGAATCAATTAGTTAATATTTCTGTTTTGTAAATTGTGCAACCCTGTCACTGTTGCCAGTATGTTGTTTTTGCACAGATTCCTTCATGTTAAGTTTTCTAGAGATGTGTATAGTCCCCTTATTGATGCAAATAAGGTCAGATAGTTATCTTACATGTAACAGCAAATGACATTATACTTAGTGACCAAACAGTGGGCGGTCAAGTCCTGATCACTTTACCTGGGGTTGTCTTCTGGATGAAAACTAAAGAATAGTCTGCCATTACTGTATGTTAAGATTGTTACCTAAGAAATATTAAAGAAGTGAAAAGGATTTTTTTTAAAACTAAATTTATCATTTACCAAAAGCAAATGCAACAAATCCATCACTACTGTCACAGTTTAATATATATATATATATATATATATATATATATATATATATATATATATATATATATATATATATATATATATATATATATATATATATATATATATATATATATATATATATATATATATATATATATATATATATATATATATATATATATATATATAGAGAGAGAGAGAGAGAGAGAGAGAGAGAGAGAGAGAGAGAGAGAGAGAGAGAGAGAGAGAGAAATATAGATATAGATATAGATGTATAGATATTTAGCTGTTTAATTTGCTGATATAACCCTTGAAAAAATAAACACTAAGTAATGGTTTTGAATGTCTAAGTGCCCTCAAAACCTGAGTGTGATGTTATTATGTTATTATTGTGATGTTATTATTAAATTCTGAATGCAAGTGACTTAGTTTAATATTTTATTTTAACAAAACAATTAACATATTGAGATAAGATAAGACAAGACGAGACGAGACAAGATGAGTTTACAGTTTACAGCAACAAGATTATTACACAGCACACAAGAATAGTCACTTCTATAAATAAATAATTCCATATACAACACACAATATACACATTCATATAAATTATTTAACTGTTTTGGATGGATTATACTGGAAAATAATTGATGGATGTTATTACACAGTTTATTTGGAGCAGTTTATAGGTAGCAGTTTCTGTTGTGGATTCTGACAGGGATCTTAGTTTTTTGTGCAAACAAGATACATATCTTGGTCACAAAATAAACTGTACAGACAAGATTATAAATGTATAATCTTTGATGAGTTTTGGGAGGTAAAGTCAGAGTAAAGTGGAAATATTAAATAAATTATTAAATTAACCTGGATCACTGAACATCAATATTAACATTTCATGAAAATGACATAAAAATCTCCCTAATCACTACCAAATTTTTTTACCTCTACCAAGGAGGCATTAAATTCAGGTCCGTTTGTTTGTTAGTCTGTTTGTCAGCAGGATTACACAAAAAGTTCTGAATGGATTATGATGAAACTTTCAGGAATGGGTCAAGGAAGAACCCAATAGATATTGAGCAATAAAGGTCAAAGGTCAAGGTCACACTAAAGGTCAAGAGCTAAAACACATCAGTATCTCAGGATTCAGACAAGATAGAATCTGGTGTTTTTTTCATTCACATCATCACACCTTCGGACATCAGATTGGTCAACACCTATGCCTCGATCATGTCACATTTTGACATCATATGATGCCATATCAAGCCTTGGCGGCCTCTGCCCACTCTGACTGCCTTGTGTGATTTGTTTTTTTGTGGTAGTATCAACATTTCTTGAAAATTTCATCAAAATCCATCCAGAATGTTTTGAGTTTTCTTGCTAACAAACAACCAAACAGACCCAGATGAAACATAACCTTTACCCTCTGTGACAGAGATAAAAATGTATTAGGTTCCAAGTTCAGTTGAGTCAAATGAGTCAGTAATTTCAATTAAGGTTAATATTTGCCTTCAGCCACTATCAGAGCAAAGTCAGCACATAGCAGTAGTTTGTAAAAAGTCCCACTGGCACAGATTAATCAGTGTATTTCTAGATCTATAAATGTATATGGCTTTGTTTTGTTGCCTTAGCTTATACAATTCACATTATTTTTCAGTGACATTTTATTTAAACCCTGTCTCTCTAACCTCTCAGATAATGTACAGTGACACAGGGCATTACAGCTAATTGTCCTTTGCACAGGAAAAAACAGGTGATGTGCAGAATGTGTAATGTGTCTGTGAGAGCAGAGTGGTTCTGGCAGATGTGTTTTAGCTAATACAGTGTGAGAGCAGCTGGGCAGGGCAGGGCTAATAGACACAATGACATCATCCACTGAGGGAGAGGGAGGCTGGGAGCAGCCGAGCAAGCTGCCTAAGGCAGTGGAAGGCAGCAGGCCAGCTCAGACAGAGAGGAGGCGGCATGGGAGTGGGACAGTGTGTGAACAGGAGAGGACCAAACACTATTCAACTGACTCGCACTGGAATTTACCGCCCTGACTGGAAGATATTTCTCTAGTTTTCCTGTCTTCCATTGCATCTCTCCCCTTCCCCTCCCCTCCCACCCCTCTCTCCCCTTTCCCCCTTCATCCTCTGGCAGTTATCCCACCTTCAGCTCCTGCTTCAGGCGGCTCCTCCGGGCATGCTCCTTAAGCCAAAGTATGACCGCTTTCGCAACGAGTCTGTGACCTCCTCTGACGACCTGATGCAGAGCTTAGCCATGAGCGGCAAAGTTGTAGCCACGCCGGTGGTCTCCTCCTCCACCCCAAGCCTTCCTCTGCCTCCCCTGCCTCCTCTGGATCCGAGTGCCAGGTCCTCCTCCTCTGCTGGGGCTACAGCCCTGGCTGACTCGCCGTGCCTGGATGGGGAACAGGATGCCACTACAACCTTCTGCATGCTCATCCCTAAGATGCCCCAGTGGAAGTTCTCCAACTCCCTGCTCAGCCGGAGCCCCTCCAACTCCAGCTCTAGCTCTACCTCCAGCAAGGACTCAGCCAAGGCAGCATCAGCTGCTTCTCAGGCCTCTGGGTCTTCTTCTTCTTCATCCTCAGCATCACATAGGCCAAGTGTTGCAACCTCTGCCAGTGGCCCAGTGGCCAGTCTGGCAGCAGTGCTTAACTCCTGTGACCCTGTGTGTGTCACCCCCTGTTCCTTACAGGCCATCAGGGGCCAGAGAGCAGTTGCAGTTGCAAATTCGATCAATCCAGGAGGGCACGGATTTGGGGCAACTGAGTCCATGGCGAGCCCCGGAGGTTCCAGCAGTTCCAGGTCAGGAATAAATCGTAGAACAAGAGTGGAAGGGGCTGTTTGGCTTGGAGGAGAGGAGTTCAACCAGAAGGGCAGCTTCATCCACAAACCTTCCCAGGGCTGGCTGCATCCTGATAAGAAGATTGCAGGACCAGGGGCCTCATATATTGTAAGGGTGAGTCAGAGAGCACTCGAAGGCAACCCCTTTACCTGCACTCACTACAATTATTTAGATTTGTTAAAGTGTACATAAAAAACAGGTTTCACTGCAACTAATTCATTAAACACATGACACCATTCAAATGTTTCTAACCTTGGGGTTGGAAACCTAAGGATACCAGAGTACCACAGTTTGTTATGCAGCACATATGGCAAGGACTGAGGAATACACGATTTAATCTTGATGGATGGCCTGGTGTGGCTGCCATCAAATTATATGTACAGAGTGTGTGAGGAATGCACCTTTGTGGTTCTGTTTACTATATGTTATCTGCATCCTACATTTTTTTATCACAGTGAATTTAACTTACACTTCTTTCCAAACCACTCTCTGTGTGCTTGTGGGAGGGGCGTTCTTTGTGTAGCTTTGCAATTGTTTACATTCATATCAAGCTATAAGAATCCATAAAATGTCATTTACAAAGCTTGAGTGTAATGACTTCCAATATTCTTATAATATTTGCATCACTATAATATGCTTGAGTTACTATGTTTTTGAATATGATAAAAAATATAATGAACATTAGGCTCTCCTTTTGGAGATAATGTGCTAGGTGTCCCGTCAATTATGACAACATCTAAAGCTGTTAATGTCTTTGTTCTTTTGAATCTTAAAATATTATCAGTGTCTTTCTAGTGTGTTTACAAAGACACACCATCACAAGCAGACTGCTTGACGTCAATGCCAATGGTCTCTGCTTCGCCACAACCCCCCTCACCCCCATCCCACTCGTGCCTGTTCACCTCCTCCTCTCTCTTGCTCTACTCTTCCCCCTCTCTTCCTCCTTCTCTCTCTTGCTCTACTCTTCCCCCTCTCTTCCTCCTCCTTGAGCCTCAAACTAATGACATGGCTCTTGATTAGCCCAGTTTGGGGCCCGAGCATGCTTTCTAATAACATTATACAGGCACTATTCATTCCTATATTCAATTATGTTTAATCACAGTCATTTGCATCATGTGATGTACAAAAGGACACTTGGCTCAGTATGGGAGGGGTCCATCTGCATTAGGATCAGTGATGAGTAGCCCATGTATAAGGTTTATCATTGCAGCACTTTGCCTTCACATATTAAAAACTGCGCTTGTTGTGTTTGATTTATACCTCAGTTTATTATCTCTGTTTTCATCATCAACCACAGTGCAGTGGAGCCATTGCACACAGTGTCTGAGACACGGCTACTGTATATATGCATTTCATTGGTAAGTATATGCAGGGAAGAGTACTTGCTGCATGTATTAGTGTCAGAGTGACAGCAGATTTGTGCTGTGCCATGCCATTTTTAATCAGTGCATAGAGACATAGTGCAGAGCCTTCTCTCCCTCTATTTATCTTTCAATGCTTCACACACACACACACACATACACACACACACAGTCACTCCTCTATTGGAGAAGACACAAATATGATTTTTAGTATTAGTTTCACCCTTTGCACATTTTCATGTTATCATCACTTCAGGTCACTCTGTGTGTCTGTCTGACCTGCATCTGCCATCATTTTGGCAACCAGTACACTGCAGCAGCAGCAGCAGCAACAGCAGCAGCAGTAGCCATCAAAACAAAGCACTGCAGCTGCCAGAGAAGCTTTCGTTTAGAGAGTTGTATAAAAGCCAGACTCTTATCACTTTGTGCTTGTGTGCTTTATAATCTGGAGGACAGTATTTCCCTTTTGAGTTACAGAATTTGTTAACTCTAATGCAATTTCCTGATGCGTGCGGTCTCCAGACAGGTCTTGCAGTGGAGCAAGTGGATAGTAGGAAACCATGCTGACAAAAATGTGCAGTTGCATGCACAAAAGTCTACAAAAACACAAAAAGTATGTAGTTAGAAGGAATTATTTTGTGAACTATTTACATATGAGAAGACATAAGCAATTGAAGATCTGCAATATTAATCAGACTTGTAACTATTTCTATGTTAACATTTAGCTAATATAAAGAATGAAGTGATTTTTTTCTGACAGTGATAAGTTACAAATTTAATATAATTTAACTCAAACAGCTTGCGGAGATCCACAAAAAATTGAGGGGAAGTGCCCCTATTATTGAATTTCCTAGGAATGCTTCTTGGAAAATCACTGTCCCAGTAATCAAAGAAATAACTGAAGTGGAGGCACTGAGCCAAGAGGATGTAGACGTACAAACAGGGCGATAGAAGGGACACGCTGCATCATCAGCACATATGTCCCTACAATAGAGGCATTGGGGAAGAGAAGCATAAAAAAGAAGAAAGAGACAATTCTCCTGATGGAGCCCCCTCCCCTCCAAATCTGGTTAGAATGCTTATTAAGTTCTGAGGCTCAAATGTTATGATTTCTACCTTCTGTTCTGCTGTGTGGTCTGTCGGCATTAGTCACAGTAAACTATACTCCTGAACCAGTGTTTTAATTAAAATATCAATATTTCTCTAGAAAATAAATATTGCAAATGATTTCTTTTAAGAGTTGAAGGTTTTCTGAATCTCCATTCTGTTGTTGTTTATTTACTTCATGTGCTGCTGAAGTTTTAAACCTCTGAGACCTGGTCAGAGATGTATACTCAAAGGCACAATATTGCTTGTTCCAACTGCTTGAAAGTGAAAGTCCACAATAGTATGTATATATATATATATATATATATATATATGCCAGTGGCACTCACATTGGTGTATGGTGAATGTTTGGTCAGAGTAGGTGCAAAATGGCGGCCACGCTTCTGTCAGTTTGCCCCAGGACAACTGTGTGGATACAAAATGTAGTTTACCACCACCAGAAGGAGAATGTGAGAGTGAATGAATGATGGATCAATAATATTAAACGCTTTGGGTGCCTTGAAAAGCAATATAGAAATGTAATCCATTGTTATTACCTCCATCGAGGTGGTTATGATTGTTTGTTTGTTTATTTGTTTATTTGTGTACAACATAACTCAAAAACTTAAGGATGGATTTTGATGACGTTTTCAGGGTATGCTAGTAATGGGCAGATTACTAGCATAGTTGGTGATCCACTCCCCTTCCCTGCCTTAGCGGAGGTCTGCACCCTCAGAGTGATTTTCTTGTTGTTATTCTTAAAATTATAAACTAAGTAAGTCAAAGTAATACACCAATCTAAGTGTGGAGGGTTTTACTCTTTTTACCCCCCCCCCCCTCATTTCTTGGTCTAATATTATGCACCAACAGTTCGTAAAATGTCCTGTCTGCTATCTGATCAATTCATCAAACTTTTCAATCAGTCAAGCAAAAGTGTTATTCATACATGTGTAAGAAATTCAAATATAATAAATGCAGTATTAACACACATTTGTCTCCATAACACCACCCAGAGGCTCCACAAAACTGCAGTTCCTTTTAGTGCTGCTAATCTAGTCAAATTGCCATTAGCACCTCGACCTGGCAACCATTAGAATGATGCTCAGCTGGTTTCTGGACACATTAGTGCACATTATATGGCTCACGTGTGAATTTGAGTTAGATAATAGAGCTTGGTTGTAAATAACCATGTTTACCACTGCATGTCCAATTCTCCAAAATGCCTTTTTTGGGAGCAGAAAGTAACAAATAATGTTGATATTGTTATGCATAGATGTATGTCACTATGTTTTATGTTTTCAGTTGTTGTTCCTTATGATGTGAGAATTCCTTTATATAATATCTATTAAAGTATTGATAGCCGGGACTTAAATTCAATCAAAAAATGTGTTAACTCTTTCTGTTTGGTTTGTCTTTGCAGTACATGGGCTGTATTGAAGTACTGAAGTCAATGCGCTCCTTAGACTTTAACACTCGCACTCAGGTGACAAGGTAAGCTGGCAACCATCTGTCATAGCTGTGTTGAAGCAGCATTTTTGTACGAGCAAAAGTATCTGCTAATGTGATCTCAAATGACTGGTATCAACGTGTGTGTGAGTGAGTTCTAGGCTGATTGTAGGGTAGGAACAAATGTTCTAAACAATACTCTAACATACTGCTTTCATTGCAGCTTAAGCACTGGTTTAGAGGCCGACACAGACAGACTTCATTCATCCCAAACTGGAAAGTTTTAGTGTAGTCAAATTTGAAAATACAGTGGTGGAAAAACGCCCCCGCATTTGTTAAATATTGCATTAAAACACGCTAATGTCATTGAACTCTGCCCAATATTGTTCTATTCTCCAAACCCACATGCTCCCTTCTGAGCATCCTCTTTTTTTATAGAAGTCAAAGAATGACAAAATGTTAGTTTCCTCTGCCAAAGGGATAAATAACTTCAACATTTATGGAAGGATTTTGATGACATTTTCACAAAATGCGGAAACTGGCACAAGGAACAAATGATTACATTTTGGTGGTCATCCAGGTGTGTGTGTGGGGGGGGTCTACGCTTTCTGAGTGCTTTTCTAGTTTCATTATTTTTGTTGGTTTTTTGTTTTAACCAATAAACACAAAAATAATTTGCATTTGATTATGTCTGTCTGATTTTTCCAGAAATATTTCATGATAATATATTTTTTAAATATTTTTATATATATATATATATATATATACATACATACATACCAGTGGCTGGAAAAGGCTGGACTAAAGGACAGCACAGAGGCACTACTCATGGCTGCACAAGAACAAGCCCTGAACACCAGAGCAATAGAGGCCGGGGTCTACCACATCAGACAGGACCCCAGGTGTAGGCTGTGTAGAGAAGCCCCTGAAACAGTCCAGCACATCACAGCAGGGTGTAAGATGCTGGCAGGCAAGGCATACATGGAGAGGCATAACCAGGTAGCGGGCATACTGTACAGGAACATCTGTAAAGAGTATGGACTGGAGGTCCTAGGGTCAAGATGGGAGAACCCCCCAAAGGTGACAGAGAACAAACAGGCCAAGATCCTGTGGGACTTCCAGATCCAGACTGACAAGATGATGATGGCCAATCAGCCTGACATAGTGGTGGTGGATAAACATGAGAAGACAGTGGTGGTGATAGATGTAGCAGTCCCCAGTGATAGCAACATCAGAAAGAAAGAACATGAGAAGCTTGAGAAATACCAAGGGCTGAAAGAGGAGTTAGAGAAAATGTGGAGTGTGAAGGCAACAGTGGTACCAGTAGTGATCGGAGCATTAGGGGCAGTGACCCCCAAGCTGGGAGAATGGCTCCAGCAGATACCAGGAACAACATCAGAGATCTCTGTACAAAAGAGCGCATTGCTAGAAACAGCTAAGATCCTGCGCAGAACCCTCAGGCTCCCAGGCCTCTGGTAGAGGACCCGAGTCTGAAGGAGACACCGCCCACATGGGGCGAGAGGAACATTTATATATATATATATATATATATATATATATATATATATATATATATATATATATATATATATATATATGTTTTGGATATTTCATCACATTTTTGGTGCATTTTTTTCTTGTTATTTTTTGTTCTGGATTTTTCTTCACTTCTTTGTTTAAGGTTTTTGTATTTTAGAGAATTTTAGCATGTATTGTATAATTTTTCTCCACATTTTTGTTTGTGTTTCTTCATGTATTTTTATGGAAATTTGAATACAAAAAACAGTCACCAACATAAAGTGTTATAATCATTATCATTATATCACAATATCATTATTAATCTGACTAAAATTTGTAATCATTTGATAGCCCTAAAAGAATTAAATGTTAAATTCAGCGAATATAATTAATTTGACTATAACACATACAATAGATAACTTTTTTTTGCATGTTGCATATTTGCAACAGTAGGCATTAAGGGGTTAAGGGCATCTAAAAACCTTTTTTTCCACCATTGTAGTATATGTATTAAAAAGAAAATCAAATGCTTTAAATGGGTCACTTTAAGGAAAGTACAAAATAAATCTTAATTTTTCCCAAATCATATTAAACAATTTACTGTGGAAATGAAATGCCAACTCTACAAAAAAAAATCTGAACTTAAGTCACATGATGACAGCGTTGTGTTGTACAGTTAAGGGACAAATAAAACTTCTGTGTGTGTTCAGTGATGTAACAGATTGTAGTTTGTGTCTTCAGGTCTTTATGTCGTACATGTGATGGTATTGTTATAAAAGCAGGGTTCTTGCTATCCATTATCCCATGGGGCCGAAGCACTCCCCCTACCTTCCCTCCCTCTGCTGCTCTTTGTCTCTCACCCTCCTCTCCCTCTCTCTCTTCTGAAAAATCAATATGAGTAATCGGAGCCCACCGTGCATCCAAGCCTTAAGTGCAGAGGGAGGAGGCAGCAGAAATGGAGTGATAGGGGTAGAGATCTATTATTGATGATGTTCGTTAATGACTGTGGAAAGCTGCAGTGGTCCCCGTGAACACACACTGTTGTTGGATAATGTCTGTGTATGAAACTCCACTGTGAGGAGCAGGTGGAGGAGAGTGTGGAGGGAGGGGCCACCAGGGAGGGTTGTTCAAAACAAAATAAAACAATGGATCAGGGTTGTTATTTGTAACATACAGTTGCACAGTGTCACCTTAGGTTTAGTTACAGCATTAGATTTAAGAGTACAGTATGGATTTTGGGTTCTACATGTTTGTTAGATACATATGGGTTGTTGCTCAAGTTGGATGTGTACGACTGCCGCTCCCTTTCAGTGGTTTGACTGAATGCAATATAGCCTCCTGATATCCAGCAATGCATTTTTGTCCTCTGTAGTGGACAAGAGTTGCACAGCTTTACTTAAAAAAAGTAATAAAAAATGTAAAAATATCCACTGAAAAGGACATTATATCGATATTTTTTAAATTATTAAAATCTGGAAAAAAAAAAAACTGTTGCATCATTCTGTTTCCAATTAAGGCAATTATTTAATGTTAAATGACAACATTTTTATTTACTGGGTCTCAGGAAGATAATACAATGGTAGCATGGAATAAGCTGCCACAATTTTCAATGACATTTTCTTTAAAAGGTGAAGAATTTTCACGTTTACCCATGAATAACTGTCTGAGGTATTGGTATTACACATCTTATAGTGATGTCATCTAGATGGTTTGTTTTTCTTCAGTTTTGTTGTGGAGCTGTCTTTACATAAGATAAGATAAGATAAGATAAGATAAGATAAGATAAGATAAGATAAGATAAGATAAGATAAGATAAGATAAGATAAGATAAGATAAGATAAGATAAGATAAGATAAGATAAGATAAGATAAGATAAGATAAGATAAGATAAGATAAGATAAGATAAGATAAGATAAGGTAAACCTTTATTTGTCTCATATTGGACAAATTTACAAAATACTTATATAATTGTTTTGCATTGTGTGCTTGTTAATAAATCCACACTGATATTAAGGTAAGAATGCCCTTTCTACTAAACATTCTACAAGACATTTTGATGGGAAGCAAACGTGACATTAGGTTTTATTTGGGCTTTACACAGAAGTGTGTGATGTGTAACCTAGCAACAACACACGTTCTTGGAAAGCACCCAGGTGACAAGGTTTTTAGAGTCACCACTAAAACATATCCTGTGGACACAGGCCTGTATGTGTAACAATGGAAGTAAAGCGGTACTCTTACAAACTCATTAGGATTTCCCACCTGGGTCCATGCCCTTTCGTTGTCGAACTCCATATTAACAGGAGTCGTCTTCAACAATGACGTTGGTGTACATGAAACAAGACGGAAGGGAAGCGGAAGTGCATGTAGTGCAGATGTAGAATGGACCAATCAGAGGCCTCAGTTCTGGTCTTCTCTGCGACACAGTCTGCAGTGGCTTACATTTTCTGGGAGGTGCGCACAACTCTCTGTGACGGGGGCTAAAGAGTCTGTGATGCACCTATGACACATCACAGACAACTTGGCTTCTGAGTATAAATAGGCCTTTAGTAAGAGACTACAATGTGTCACGTATGTCACATCACATTCTGCTCAGCTGTGGTGTGGAGTCTGTGGTGACGTCACATGTGCACCAGGTCCACATTATTAACTGGTTTTACTCAAAAATGAACCAGCCGTGAGTTAACAGAAGGAGTTAAAACACACATCAATAATTCTAATTTATTATCAGGTACAACATGTGTGAGATTCAGGTCACATGATAAACCAGATATGATTTTCGCATTTTATTCCCAATGAAAACCATTCATTAATTTTCCGATCTCAGGCCACATGAGCCTCCCGGTAGAGGCGGAGACTTCAGCTCCCCATATGTTGAGAAAATATGTTTGTCCTGCTTCATCATTTAAAAGTTATCGACGTGTAACATGTAACACCCAAAGAGACATTTGAACCCAGTTTCCACAGAAAAGAAAACACTGGGAGTCGCTCGTCATCTTTAAAAATCTTATGTGTCCCAAACCTTACTTTTTTTTGTTTGGATGTTTCCGGAGCTTTCACTCTCCTAACTTGACTTTCTCTCTTGCTCCCTCCATACCGTAGGATACTGACGACACATGTCACCTTCATGAAAATTTAGTCAAAAGTGTATGAACCACATTATTTTAATGTTTATTTCAAACAACAAACAACCCAACCGACCAAAACCTGAATATAATTACAAATATTTTTCAATGACCTGCAACTGCGGGTGACCGCGGGCTCACTTCGGGTCAGCCCAACCATCACTGGTCCTTTAACATCCATCCTGTTATTATGCACTTTCTCACTTTTCTCACAATTTCAGTGAGATATTTTCCAGGGAAAGGCCTTAAAGTATTATTTTCTCCTGTACTTGTGAGCTTCATAAAAAAACAATAGAAATGTCAATCCCTACTTTTAACTTCATTCACCTGATTACATTCAGAATTCCTCCATGTTTGCTGATTTTATTTTTTTTATCCAGTAATTTTATGCAAAACAGATAGAAAAGGTGTATGTGTCTCTTGCAGCTTCAGCTAAATGCCAATATCAATAACCTCAGTCTAGGTCTTGACACCCCATGTTTTTTCTTTACTTTAACAGAACACATTTGATTTCATTCTATTTTATCCTTTTCATTTTATAGTTTCCTGAACTCTACCACTGCATGTTCCTTATAGATGAACATGATCACTATACTAATATAATGACAAATAAGAAAAAAAGCTGACCTTTTCCATAATTATGAGTCCAAAAGTGTTACTGAGTACACATTAATTCAATCAATAGCAAAGGTTTTCATGCATTATTTATATTTTTCTCTAGCATATATGTCAGACCATAGATCATGGGTGGGCAATTAATTTTCTTATGGGCCCCACATGAAAAACTTTGACAGTTATTAAGGGACGGATCAATTCACCTGCAACTCTACTTAATTAGTATCTGTATAAAAACAGTAAATGAAACAATAGAATGATGCAATGAACATGTGGAGCACAGAATACGACTAGTTAATGAATATTTACTTTGTTTGTGTATCTCATTTCCTTTTCTGACTTCAGTGAAGAAATATTTAGAAGTCCATGTCTTGATAAAACCTCTGCATTCTTAAACAATCGTTATTTCTTTTTTTTTTTTTTTTTGCTGTTAGCTGATATCTTAATGGGCTAAAACTGACCAACAAACCAATCAGTGCATAAGCCTTACAGAAAGTATGTGTTTAAAAAGTGTGGATTCTACAAAATAAAAGCTGTATGATATGAAGAGACCACTGCAAAATGATCACTTTCTCTCATTTAATCACTTATAATAGGTATATGTTGGAGTAGATGAACATTTTTGTTTTATTCTGTAAACTACCAACAACATTTCTCCCAAATTTCAAATGAAAATCCTATTATTTACAGAACATAACGCATGGTCAGAATAACAAAAATGCAGGTATTTTTAGACATGACAGGGTCTATATATGGTGGTCTGTCCTCCACAACTTCCAGGAGCATTGTCCTGTAATCATCAGAGTTTGGGAACATTTTCAGAGCAGACGTTCAGTTGTTTTCAGTAGATATTTTTGGATTCCAGTTACTTTTACAGTAGAAATAACACTGTTTTTGCTTATTGTAAGAAGATAGTGATGGACACAATAGTGGTGTTTAAACTTCTCCTTAAATAAAACATTATTCAGGTGTTTTTTTTAGTAGAATAAGGTGTTCTTGTGTTGGAATAGAATGACTGTCATGTAATTGTTGAATTCAAAGAAAACTTCAGTAGTCTCTTTTTTTCCCCAGAACTGTATATTTGCATTGACTTGAAATTTGCCAATGACCTCATGCGGGCTGGTCAGGGCCAGCTGTCAGTCCCCATGTGGGTTACTTTGCTCAGGTCTGCTGTAGACTGTAGATGAAGTTGACCATAACTGTAGAGCTGGGCTAGATTTTTTTTGAGGTTTGTTTGTAATAACGCCGTATTTTGTAATAAATATCCAAAACGTAAAAACATTTTCATTTCATTTTGTAATAAACTACCACAAAACATTTTCTAATACATTTTGCCCCATTTCTATTTCCAAAATATATTCGTAATTTCAAATTGTCCATGTCTAATATGTCTAATTACCAGCCAAGTACATAAAGTACTTGGAATGTTTCCCAAACAGCTCCTTGAGTTTTAATACCACACCACCAAAGCACCTGCTGCTGCAAAATGGAATAAATTATTACATAATGCGGCAAAATGTGTTGGGGCATGTTGAGCCGCATTTTGTAATAATGGTGCATTTTGTAATAAATGTCCAAAATGAAATAACTTTTTCATTTCATTTTGTAATAAACTGCCACATTTTGTAATACATTTTGCCGCATTATGTAATAATTTATTACATTTTTCAGCAGCAGGGAGCTTTGGTGGTTTGGTATTAACCTCTTAAGCCCCAAGGGGGTTTTCTGGCATATTCCATCTAAAATGCATGCACAAATGAAAGTAAAATACAATTAACAAACAAACTATGTTTTAGAATTACGTAATGCACTATGTTATTACATTTTCTCGAGAATAAAAAAGTTGCAAGTGCATTTTGTAATAATCTTCTAAAAATGTGTTAAATTATTACATAATGAGGCAAAATTCATTACAAAATGCGACAGTTTATTACAAAATGAAATGAAAAAGTTATTACATTATGAACTTTTATTACAAAATACATCATTATTACAAAAGGTTGTTGGCAAGTGAAATCCTGGGAGCTACAAGTTAACATTCAGTAATTGTTAGAATTTAAAGAATGTTGTTAAAGTTATGGATTTGTTGTATGTGCTTCCTCACAACAGTACTATTCAGTGTCACAGTGTTAAACAGCAACACCAGTCATAATGTGCCTGTATTGCAGGCAGGACAAAAACAACAACAACATCATCAGCTCTCCTCTGCTGCTCCCAGCCCCTCCCTCGTCATCATGACTCATTGGAATCATTGTGGTGTTTTTCAAAAATCCCTGAGAAGACCTTTAGACGAGATGGGGCCCGGGACGCTGCTTTTTAAATATTTACGAGCCACTTGATAGGGGCAGCTGGGTTCTTCACCACCGCCGTCCCCACTGTCCCCTGGCAGCGAAAGTGCGATATAGTTCCAGCTTCATGCTCCACATTATGGCTCAGACACTGGGTGGACAGAAGCCTTAAACAGTCATTAGGCAGCCAGTCCCAGGAGTTACCACACACTCAGGCCAAAGCCTCAAACAAGTCCCACATCTGAGGAAGCACATGTAATTATTACATAGACTTTTATACAGATTTGACCTCAGTACACAAAACAGAAAAGTAAACATGAGTTTCATACATAATAATTATTTGGATTTCTCTACATATTCAATTATCTTTTTTTTTTTCTTCTTCTTCTTTTTTTCTTTTCATATTCAATTATCAATAGTTGCCCTTAATCCTTTAACAGTTCCAGTTAAAAATGTATAAAACAAACAACAAAATGGATAATACCAGCCAAAAATGTATAATAAACCAACAAAATCGCAAGAAAAAAAACAAAACAAAATAAGACACAAATGGTGAAGAAAAATTATAAAATACAATATTAAATGTAGAAATATCAAATAAAATAAGGGAAACATTTAACAAAACCTTATAAATATTTACAAAATAATAACTTAATTTTGTTAAAATAAAGTAAAATGAAATAATAAATAATAAATAATATAATATAATAAATAAATAAGTAAATAATATTACAATATTATTTATTATGTTTGGTTCCAGTGTAGTTTTAGTTTTGACTTTTTCTTTTTTCTAAATCAGTTGCTTTTTGACACTCTATCTATCTATCTATCTATCTATCTATCTATCTATCTATCTATCTATCTATCTATCTATCTATCTATCTATCTATCTATCTATCTATCTATCTATCTATCTATCTATCTATCTATCTATCTATCTATCTATCTATCTATCTCTCTCTCTCTCTCTCTCTCTCTCTCTCTCTCTCTCTCTCTCTCTCTCTCTCTCTCTGTCATTTTGTTCAAAATGCAGGAAAACTAAAAATAAAAAAATCTTATCATTTCACCGTTTCTCTATTGATCATCAACTAAAATACAACTGAGAGTGAAAATCTGGATGGATTTCAGACCGTATTTCAAAATAAAACAACATATTTGATACTGTTTAATAAGTGGTAATGTTAGCAAACCTCCACCTCTGAGCTAACATTACCACTCTACAAAATGATAGAAGTTGTTTCTTAAATATTAAAGCATATCTGTCTAATTGTGTTCCAATTCTTTCATCAGGTTAAATGACAGAACTAACAGATATTTAAGAATCCACATACATCATATGTCCTGTATCACATTACAGTATTAAACTGTCATGCTAGCTCAGACGTTAGCATTAACTGTTGTCTAAAGTACTTGTTAAACTTTCAAGCACATTTAAAACATTTGGAAGTGTCTGGTATCACCCTAGATGTTCAGTAACCAATGAAGTCTTGTTAATTTGTGAGTTTTATTTTAACACTGCAGGTTGACATGATCCTTTTGATATTTAATCCTGAACATGAGCTAAACGGCAGACAGATGAACATTCTGTTTGTAAACAGAAACCTTTTGAACAGTGATGGGTCCGTGACCTATGACCTTAGCCTGAGGCCAAGAACATAGAGCTTCTGTTCATCTTTAACCTCTGGTTTTTCATTATTATTATGTAACTGTTTTTTGACACTGAACACAGGTTTCCTAGCTTTACTTTAGACCTGGGGGCTGTTGGATTGTTCATGTTTGTGTGTGATGTCAACATAAATCCACATGATTACAAATGTGTGCAGCTGATCGGTGTTCACCATCACAGTCTGACCTTTGACCTTTCTTCATTCTCCTAATTAGAGAAGCCATCAACAGGCTGTGTGAAGCTGTGCCAGGAGGAAAGGGGGCTTGGAGAAAGAAGGTTAATAGTCAACATACTCCTACTAAATATATAAATATATACTCTGCTGCTTTGTCTGTCAAAGTACTTTATAAACGGAGTTTTTAAAGGTGTTATATGAAGTTCTTCTTATTCCTTAGAAGAACTGGGTGATAAACAATAGTAATAATTAAGATAATATAATTTTGTATTGATATCAATGTCATTATCACAGTAACAGTAACTGTTGAGTTTATTTTATTTAAAACATTAGATTGTTTACTGTTTACTGTAGCTGCTGAACAAACCTTTTATCAGAATTATACATTTATCTTTATTATTTTCTTCCTAATGCATGAATTCATTGTTTTGTTATTTTCGCCAAGGAGGTTATGTTTAATTCAAAAATCTATGGATGAATTTTGATTAAATTTTCATGATATGTTGGAAATGTGAACAGGAAGAACTGATTTCATTTTGCGGGTGATCGGGGTGGGGGGGGGGGGGGTCCTTGGCGGAGGTCTGCGCTCTCAGAGTGCTTTTCTAGTTATTTATTCATTCTTTAGAAAAGTTTGACAAATTCTGACCATTCTACAAAACCTGGTTCAAAAATGTGAAATATTTTTTTTCCCCTTCTCCCCAGACACTAAACAAAGCCCTTCAGTCCATCATGGGGAAGAGTAACCTTCGATTTGCAGGCATGAGCATCGCAGTCAATATTTCCATAGACGGCCTTGGTCTCCTCATCCCCACAACACGACAGGTACATGGACACAACTATCACAGCATTTAGAATTTATTTCAGGGATTAAACCTGTAAATTGCACAAAGCCTTGTATTACATGAATATTTTTCACACATAATGCAAAAAAAAAGTTTTATATATATATATATATATATATATATATATATATATATATATATATATATATATATATAATCCCTTGTAAATTGGATAAACATAAAACAGCCTCCATCGACCTATTGGTTGACAGACTTAATGTCTTTCCTTTTCTTAGAGAACATTAAATACAGTTGAAGGAAGCAGTCTGATCATGTTTAACAAAACCACAGGTCCTTTTCTTCTTACCTTTGTAAATGTTATCCAGACTTTGGACAATCAGATGGTTTCATGTGAGTGAGCTTAGACTATTCCTTTCATGACTGAGATGATCATAAATGTCACAAAGATGTATATATATTTTTTTATTTTTGTAACACACTCTATGTACATTTTAATAAATTTTAGCCCCTTTTATTATTCAATTATTATTTATAAGTTATTATTATTTTTACTTCTTTTCATTTGTTTGTTTGCCTATGTATGTATATTTTCATTTTCATCAGTACGTTTGTGTTTTAAGTTTGTTTTTTTACCTTTCTTCTGTGTGTGTTTGTGTGTGTGTGTGTGTGGGGGGGGGTGGCGTGTTGAAAACTCTAACAAGACAATATCAAGATTACAAGTAATAATAGCCTTGGTAGCAACAATAATAGCAACAACAACCTGAATGAGAACTGGTCAATAAATCAATCAGTTAACAAAGTAAGACCTATTGTATTTGAAATGCTCTCTGTATCTTGTTCATCTGTTCATTTATGTTTTAAAAAAATAAAAACAAAAACAGTATATCATTACTATCTTATATATTTCTTTGGTTTATAATGCAGTAAAAATGCATGTAAAAATACCTTCAACTAGCAATTGTTAATTAATTCCTCCTTAAACAGACAACTTCTTTTGTCATTTTCTTAATAAAAACAATAGATGAATGTAGTTGTTTGCTACATCTACACATAAACAGTACCTACCTAATATTCCTGTTTTATTTTGCTGCAAAAACACAAACATGGGGTGTATACACAATCTGCCTGAAGCCATGTTTTTATATCACCACATTAACCTCTGCTCACTTGTTCCAGGTGATAGCACACCATCCCATGCAGTCCATCTCTTTTGCCTCTGGGGGAGACACGGTGAGTGCAGCCTTTTACCCCGTGCTTTCTTTAAGTTTATTGGAACGGACAGAGTGCACAGATCTGACTGAACTACATTTGACTGGTTTCCAGTATCGCAGCCGGAGACTCAGTGAAGACTTTGATTTAGTTATGTGATATACTTCAGTTTGATTTAGTTATTTTGTCTAATTCGTCTGGCCTAACTGAATTTTTCCTCCTGTCTGCTGTAGGATACTCCTGACTATGTTGCATATGTGGCCAAAGACCCGGTCAATCAGAGAGGTACGACCTTTCAGTGTCAACACTTGTTTTTTGTAACGCACAATATTAATTTTATTTATTTATTTACTTTGAACATGCAAAGAAACAAGTGAAACAAAACAAGGGAAAATAAGATAAAAAACAAAATAACATTTAAATGAACAGAATATTTCAGGTATGTACTAGTGGGAGTTTTGCATGGTCAAAAAGGAGTAAGAAGATGTATAAACTTATTTAATTCTACCCCTCAAGTGTTGTCTACACATTTATCACTAGCGTAATATAATAATCAAGCACTACAGTACATTTCTCTCTGAGTTTTAGCATTCAACCACAACTAAAACATAATGCAGTAATAGGGGCGGCCGTGGCTGAGTTGATAGAACGGGTCGCCCAATGACGAAGAGGCTGGCGGTTTGCGTCCCAGCTCTTGATTTCGAAGTGTCCTTGGTACTTAGGCTCCCAGTAGGACTGACAGAACCTTAGAAACCTACAGGTGGATGAATGTGTGTGAATGGGTGAATGTGAGGCTAATGTAAAGCACTTTGAGCACCATGACGGTGGAAAAAAAACTATATAAGTGCAGAATACTTAACTGGATTATAGACAACAAAATTATCATAGTAGTGCAATCATTCAGACTCAACACCACCGGTTTTATATATATATATATATATATATATATATATATATATATATATATATATATATATATATAGTGTTTTTTTTTTATGTATTTATTTTTTTGAATAACATCACATCAATATACATATGGTGTTTGTTGCAACATGACATTATAATAAAGACTAATATGGACTAAATCATAAAATCACAGACTACTCACATGTGTCCTTTTCTCTTGCTATTGTGTCTCACAGTTTGTCCCGTATACCTTCTGTTTTGTTTAGATTTTTTTACTACTTTTTTTTTTTTTAAACTTTTCCACCTTTATATGTCCTTACATCTACATTGACTAATTTAATACAAGATATAATTCTCTGGATTTCACAGCTTGTACTCCAGACCTAAAATGAGCTTTTAAACTCAAAATAAGTAATAATTTTACATTTACTGTAATAGGTTTTAATACTGTGTGATTGTTTTTGTTTTTTTAAACGGAACACACAATTAAAGTAAATATCTTAAGAAATAACTTTAATATACAGGGCTTTTTAGATTTTTTTTCCCACATTTATTTTAGATTTAAAACCTGTGGATTGTATTGAACTCAAAATGTTACATTTTGCATCTTAAAATCATTAACATCTACTATTGGTATTAGTGAAATATCTTTTGTCTTTTGTGTCCTTTAGCCTGTCATATCTTGGAGTGCTCAGACGGTTTAGCCCAAAGCGTCATCAGCACCATCGGTCAAGCCTTTGAGCTACAGTTCAAGCAGTACCTGCACAGTCCTCCCAAAACCATGGCATCTGTGGAGCGGTAACAATTTCCCCAAATTTAATATCATCATTTAAAAGGTCCAGTTTCTTGGACATATAGAACTGCCCAAAAGCCCTAACCAACAATAAGTGTTAATCTGGACATGTTTAAGTAAAAACAAAAATGTCAGGTTAAAAACAGCTTCTACACTGTAATAAACTAAATCTTGCCAAGTGTATTTTTCACATTTCTAGTCAAGATACTATCTCATCACACTTAAAATTAAGACATAATCACCTAAAGAGTAACTTGTGGGGTGTATAAGAATTTGTTTCTAGACAATAGACCTGGAAAATCTTATTTTAAAATATTTTACTAATATAATTTTCAGATAGTTTTTTTCTTTTTATGTTTTGCTTAATTAAAATATCTCTCTGAAAAGTTACTCTTTAGGAAGTTATGTCTTATTTTAAGTTGAGATATTTGGACTAGAAATGAGGAAAAATAGACTTGGTAAGATTCATCTTTTTTTAAATATAGAAACCAAAATAGTCATTACATTAAAGGTGTCATTCTGCTGAAAACCACTTTTCCACGCTCCACCCCGACTTACCAACACATGCTGCCTTTGACAGTGGTTCATCACCTCCACTGGCTGCATACTGCATTCACACAAAACAACAAGAGGAACGAAGGACCTAGAACAAGGCGATCCATCTGACGTCAGATGGACTTTAGCGTCACCCATGTGGGGTTAAGCCCATCCCCGACAGCGACTCTGAAGTAGCATTAGCATTAGCATCTACAAGAGAAGACGGCGCTACAGTAGCTGCTGCACAAACTGGAAAAAAAGGCGAATCAAATTGGTTCATGTGCTCTCTGTGGAAAAAAAGCCTTGTTTTTTCCCTGCACGTTTTCAGAACAAGCAACGGCACGAAACCTAGCTGGATGATACTTGGGTGGAGGTAAACACACATAGAGCGAGAGTGGAGGGGGGAGTGTTCTTTCATGCATTCTGAGCCAATCAGAGATGCCTCATCACCGCGTCATGGACATGTATGAGGAAGTACCGGTAAACACTGTTGTTCGACCTCGTCATTTTTCTACCGTGAAAAAACAGGTGGAAACAAAGCAATCCTGACATTTTTTTAAATAGAACCAAAACACAATGTATTCAATAACAATAGAGAACACAGATATATTAATGAAATAACGATGGAATGACAGCTTTAATGTAATCTATTTTTCTTTAAACCCCTTTGTCAAGACAATATGATACTTATTGTATTAATTATTAGTACAATAAATATACTGATACAATACTTGTATTGTTTTATACTAGCTTTAATCCAACATGTCAGATGTTTATAACTATTTGTGTTGTTTCTTCTCATGGGGTCAGAGGTCATAATAAGTCATGTTTTTAACCTTTACAACACATTTAGTTCATTTTTTGTGAACTAACTAGAACTTGAGTATGATGTGCAGATATATGATCTCATTAATTTATAATAACTTCAACATGAGAATTGCTGTGTTTCTTTTTTTCCATTTCCATCCACCGTCACCTACTATTTTTTAATATACAGGAGAGTTAAGATTAATTTAACTGAAAATCCCACAATGGACAAAAAGAATAGAAAATAATTTGAATGCAACAAATCTCAAAACTAGTCACCATATTCTGATCATTATATATATATATATATATATATATCTATATATATGTATATATATATAGATATATATATATATATATATTAATGTAATAAACCCATTGACATTTGCCTTAAAAAGCTTAGTTGCTTTTTCCACTATAATAACCTGATCCACTGTAAAACACTCAGATTTCTTCATTATTCATTACAAAGAAACACGATCGTTTGTTCTTGTATTACATTAATATCCATCTTCAGTGGCGTCATTGCAACACCTTAGAGTTGCAGTGACGCCACTGAAGACACACGAGGAACTTCAAAGTCTTAGTCTTTTGTTCTGGTGTCAAATGAACGTCTTCCTGCTGTCAGCATCAGAGAAGCCTGCTCTGATGATCTATATAAATCTACTGCAGATTTATATAGATCAGATCGGATGTGTGTCACCCGATCTGACCCGATCCATTTGAGATATGAGATGCCTTCTTAATTATCACCATTAATATCAATATAAAAGATAGTAATAAACATCATCATCTTCATTGTGCTCATCCAAACTTTTGTTTGAATGTGGGTCTTCAGGTCTGTGAGGACGGAGGAGCCCATGTGGGGGGAGGATGAGGACTTCTCAGAGCACGATTACTACAACAGTATCCCAGGGAAGGAGCCTCCTGTTGGTGGAGTGGTGGACTCCAGACTCAGACCCAGTGGAGCCCTGTTTGGTCACATCCACACTCAACCACAGAGCAAGATGACAGCACAGGTTGAGTGTCCAACTGTGATTCTCCATATATTCAATAGGTCAAGATCAAATGTACCAGTCTGTCAGTCTGGATGGATTCTGGTAAAGCAGGGTAATACTAGATAGAACTTACTATATATCAACAGCACAGAGTGGGAGGGTGAAGACAGGTGATAGAGGACACTTTGTGGTAGATAAATCGTAAGACTACTGTACCTAAAAACTACCATAGGTCTTCATCTTCTCAGTTATACTAGATGTGTGCTATCTATATTATAATATTAATATTAGAAAAAGGAAGTGGACTGTGTGTGTGTGTGTGTGTGGCTCAGACATCACACAAAATCCTTGCGTAGGTATAGTTTGGCATAGTTGTGTATTTATAATCAATATTTATGATCAATTTTATGATCAACTAGCCAAAACAGCAAGTTGATGGGACCGATATTTTTTGCAGATGTTAGTATTTGTGGAATATAATGACCATACAATCAGGTTGTTTTACCCAGAATCATAGAATCACAGACTTGAACCAGGTTACCTAGCAACAGATGAACAATAGGGCCACACTGCCATGACAGTAAAGAAAGTAAAATGAACCATATCAGAGGTCATTTTATTACATTACGTGTGTGCACCTCAAAACCCTCAGCCTGACTGATCAGTGGTACTACTGCCCCCCAGTGGCCTGACTCATCAGTGCATGCCAATGGTTTTGCACAGACAGACAGACAGACAGATGGATGGATGACAAACTGATGACAATACCGTTCTGCCAATGTGGTTGAGGGTCAATACTAGAACATCTATAACCCTTGGTTCCCTATGAGTCAACATGCTACTGAAGTAAATATACTGCCAAATAAAAAAATAAAAAAAACCCCTGCACCTTTATACATATTAATGACACAATTATTTTAAAATGATGGTGATATCTCAAGTATTCATTGAGTTATAGCATGATATGTCTCTGTGGACACACACACACACACAGACACAGACACACACAGACACACACAGATACACACACACAGTGATTACAATAATCTCTCTCAACCAATGTTGGATTAAAAACATTTTAAAAGGTAAGGTTTCACCCACTCATGACATTACTGTAGTTCACATAGTACACACCTTTAAATATTAATAAAAACATTAGGATAGACATTGTATTAATTTGGGTTTAAATGTGCATGCACCGCTAGCTTTTTATGGTCATTTTACCTGGTGTCTGTTACTGCACCATTTCCCTGCTGTTGTAACAAATTAATTTCCTGTAAGGAATCAATAAAGTTTATTCCATTCTATTCCATTGGTACATGGGCAGGTGATCATACAGCACGAAACAGAACTGACAATATAAAGGAAAAAAAAGCACAACATGAGAATAGAAGAAAACATGTAAGACAACATGCAGCCTGCATCAGGATACCTGTAGGACTCTAGTGTGGACAATGTTGATGTGATTTCAGACGGTTTTTAAGTTCAGTTTTAAAAGTGTTATATGAGGGGCATGAGTCATGGGGTGTGATATACAGTATGTGGGTTATAAGTGGGTCTGATGATTATCATGTAGTTTTAGGCTGAGCTTTTCCAAAGGATGACAGGATGAACCAAATGTTATTAACTGTTGATAGATATATTTTGTGGCTCCTTCCCTACGATGTTTTACACAGAATAAGGGTGAAGGTGCATAAAATATCCATCATTACTGTCTTGTGGATGTGCCTGCTCCATAATTGCCACAGACAGATATGATTACATAAAGAAGATCAGTCCATCTGTGAGTGAGAGAAATCATTGCTTGTTGAAAATGTTTTGACATCCAGCAGCTAATGTTTCCACCAGAGTGCATGAAAAACAACATTATGTGAAGGCAAGAGATGAGTTGGTCTGTTCAGATGGAGATATAAATGAACGTTCCATGTCTTTTTCTACTGTTTGTATGTGTGTGTGTAGATGGGCTCAGCAGTGAGGAGGGACCAAACATCCTACCCCCCAGGTCAGCTGTGTTATGAACTTCACTGGGACACAGAAACCACCAGTGGTTCAGGTAAGAGAGACACCATGTGGCTGTGAGGAGTTATAGCATCTGGAAGAAATAATAATTTTTAATGCAATTAAATGGAACATTTTTTTACTGTTTTGTTGAAACTGTCACATGAAATATTAATTTCATATACATTCATATTTTATCACAGTTTTGCTGCTTTTTAATCTGTATTTTAGAATCATTTTTCATCACTTTTTTTCTGTTTTTGTGAGTTTTTGTATGTTTTGTATATTTTTTTCCCCCCACATTTTGTTATTTTATGGGAAATTTGAGTACAAAAAAGGTGAGCGCAAATATACTCCCTTCTTTTTTGAGCCTGTTGGCTCATGCAAAATGAAACACAACTAATATACATTAAAAAAATCATATTTAATCATGATTAATCAAAATTAATTCCAAAGCAATCTTGTGATTAATCTGATTAAAGTATTTATCCATTGACAGCCCTATTCATAATTTTTAATTTACAAAATACTTTACCAAACAATATTACCACAGTTGTGTGATAATTAGAGCAGGTACTTTTTTTTTTTTTTCATCATCATCAGATGTGGGAAGTAACAAAGCACAAGTACTTCATTAAAAAAATGTTCATGTATCTGTACCTTGAGTATTTATTCTTCTGGCAAGTCTTTACTTTACTTTACTTTACTGATATTTGCATAAATATCAGTATTTTACACCTTACATTTTCAGAACACGGTTGTTAGTCTTCCAAACTAAACAAATATGACGATACAAAAATTCGTACATTATTTTTTACCCCTCCCCACATGTTTTTATGGATTACCTATCAGGTACCCAGTGCAGATCTCTGGTCAGTACCATTCACTGTAGAATTAGAAAATGTAACCTTTAATCATTCAAGTATAGTTTTATTCATGGGGAAAAATGCAGTATTACTATTCATTTTTGTATTTTATTACACATCAGGAGTTTGACTTTTTTTTTTTTTTTTTTTACTTAAGTGAAGGAGTTGAATCAGTACTTCTACTTTTATGAGAGTAGTTTTTCCACACCAGTAATTGTACTTCTACTTCAGTTCAGAATGTGAGTATTTTTGCCACCTCTGTGCATCACACTCAGATCTATCTGTGAATACACACATTTCCACAAAGAAAAAATGAAAGCAACAATAATTTAATTTTATTATGGAACTATTACTGAGACTTAAACATTTTAATTGAAATTCAATTGTCAATTGTACAAGTATGTACTGCATATAAAAATGTTATCAATATAATTTTCACTTGTTACATGGCCACATGTATGTGTATGTGTATATATATATATATATATATATATATATATATATATATATATATATATATATATTTATTTTTTCTTAATTCGAGATTATTCTGCTTAATTGTATCAAAAAGGGGGAAAAAAAGCCAAGGGAAAAAGTGAAAATTATCTTGGTTCAAATAAGATTTTAAAGTTCTACTGTCCAAGTTCTTATATCTCACTGTAAAGTTATTCTTTATGTCTTATATTAAGTGTGATGAGATATTTGGATGAGAAAATAGAAAACTACACTTGGTAAGATTTAGATTTTTGCAGTGCATATTTGTGTGACACAGCATTGTTTGGAAATTAAAATGTTAAATCCTGACAGTAATAATTCCACAATGAAGTGTAAATATCATTCATTTTATTTCTTCTTTGTGGAAATAAGCTCTGTACTGTATATTCCATCAATCGATGGCAAAATAATGACTTCAAGAAGTAACACCATTTAACCACCAGAGAGAAAGAAACACTAACTACAGCATTTAACCAGAGATGTATAAAGTACTGGACTAGAGGAGTGGAGTAGAAGTACAAGTACTACATTAAAAAACTGACTTGAGTAAAAGTTGAAGTGTTCTTCAAGCATCATACTCATGTGAAAGTACTAAAGTATCCAAAGAAAATGGTACTTAAGTATTGCAAGTAGAAGTACGTAAAAAAATTCTACTCAAGTACTGAAAGTAAAAGTAGAAGTAAAATTACAAGTAGAAGTAATGAAAAACATACTACTTAAGTACTGAAAGTAAAAGTAAAATTTAAAAGTACTGTGTAGGCCTATACTAAATGAAAGCAGTCACAAGTTTTAACACATTTATATATTTAATATGAAAGGCACAACTTCAGCTGAGGCAGCAGTAGTACAAGGACATACCAGTTCACTTACAAGTGTTAATGAAAAAACTACAACTTTCAAAGGCCAGAGTATTCCAAGAATATGACCAAGTGACAAACCCTTATTATGTAATGTTTGATCGCTGACTCGTCCAATGATGAGACACCATCATCAAACCAGGTGACAGAGCCATTTATCGCTCTGGCATTGATATGCTATGGGTTTGGTATGCTTGGTATGGTTTTTAATAAGAGTAACGATTCAGCACATAAAAAATGTATCGGAGTAAAAGTATTAATTTTTTTTTTAAATGTAGTGCAGTAGAAGTGGAAGTAGGCGAAAAAAATGATACTCCAAAAAAGTACAGATACTGCATTTCACTACTTAAGTACAGTACTTAAGTAGTTGTACTTCGTTACTATACATTTCTGAATTTAACACATGCTAATAATAATAATCATGATACATAATCCTGAGCAGTGTTTTTAACAGATAATTTTATTCATCATTTGCAAAATTGACAGAAATTAAAATCTTCAATATAAAGTATCATTGTACAAACTTGTTTCAACATAAAACATATGAAACACATCACATATGTTTAAGTTACCAGGGGGAGTAGGACTTCACAAAATTGTTTTGAAATGTTTACTTTTTTTTGGCCTTTTCATTAAAAGAAAGCTTAATTGAGTCGATATACTGTTTGACCTCACTGTGAAAAGCAATAATAGATGTTTTCATGTGTGAATTTACATTTGTACATTTCAAATTTTGCTAATAGAATAAAGAGATTAATGATGAACATTTCATTAGGTCAGAGAGGCCAAACAGCACATCCTTCCTAAACAACTTCTGTTCTTTTTCAATGTTTCTATCAATAAAATTACAAATATTGATCCAAAAACTTAGGACAACAGGGGAATGCCAAAACAAATGAGTGACTATTTTAATATTTAGAGAACATAAAGTGCATTTAACATGGATCCTGAGCAGTGGAGTATCAACTGTGTTCCTCAGGTCTGACTTCAGATGGTTACCTGTGTGCTGATGGTCAGCCCAGTGGCAGAGACTATGAGGAGCACCAGTACGTTAACACTCAGAGTCTGGAAAACCTGGAATCTCTGATGCAGGAATCCAGTGGACACAGAGGGGCCCGACCACCAGACAGTCCCAAAAAAGACCTGTTTGACATGAGTAAGTCAGAAGATTAGCCCTAGTATAGTCTGGACAAACACTGAGTGAATATATGTTAGTCAATCTTTTTTGGCATGTGATCCCATTTTAACACATATTTCTGACATTCAAAAGGTAGACTTTCATTTGTTTTTGATCATGTAATAGTTTTCTTGTCTATATAATAGATATTATTATGAACGGAGGCAGAAAAGTCAGGTGTAGATTATTACTGCACAAAGTGAGAATTTGATTTTTTTTTGTTTGGTTTAAAAATAAAAGTGATTTTCCTTGGTCAAGATATATACAGTCAGTCCAGTTTGTATTTACAAGGCTGACAATTAATACTGAACAATAACTTGACTAACTATAAATAGTGAAAGAGCTTCAGCATCTGAAACTGACCATAGTAAACATTTGACAGATAAACAGAACCTTTCAGACTCATGGTTTGTCATGTCTTTTATGGATTATAACTGTCTCACTCAATTTACCATATATTTTTTATTAGAATTTTTTTTTTTAATCAATTACTAGAAATTTCAGGCAACCACATTTGAATTCCAGGTGACCCAACATGGGACCCCACCCCCAGGGTTGAAAAGCACTTCTTTATCTTCATAGACATTTTAAGAATCCTTCATGAGATGTTATTTCTTTTCTGCTTTTTGTGTTGTCACTGCTTTGTCATTTCCTGTGGCTGAAAATGTTTCTATAGGTCACAACACAAAATTGATCTGGTCACAAATGTAACTCAGATGATCCTTTGTTTTGTGGTTAACCTTTAACCCCTGACATGTCAGTGGTGCTCACTGTGTAATTTAATTTGTAATTTATTTTAAATATTTTATAAAAATGTAACTGTTTGCTCAATAGTTTAAAATGCTCAGTGCACCCCCACCACCACAGTAATGATAGACCTTACCTCAAATGACTACTCAAAGGTATCAATATTTTGAATTGAGAATCAATTTTAGAGCACAAAGATCCGGTATCGAAGGTATCAATATTTTAGGATTGATCCGCACATCACTAATGTTTCAGTTACAATCGCATGATGTAACTTGCTTACTCTAACGTCTTAAACTCCAGTTCGATTCGATTCCATTCAGGTGTTTGCATGGCTGTTAAAACTCTGACTTTAATCAGAATAAGCCAACGATTCAAATTTTTCAAAGTGCATGTAAACGTACCTAGTATCTTGTCACTACTTCTCCTGCAGGGCCCTTTGAGGATGCACTCAAGCTTCATGAAGCCAGTGGTGGAGGTTCTGGAGTTGGTCTGGTAGGAGCAGGTGGAGGTGTGCGGGTCCTGGAGGACCAGTGGCCCAGTCCTCCACGCCGTCGGGCTCCTGTGGCTCCAAATGAGGAGCAACTTCGCAGAGAGACTTGGTACCACAGTCGCATGAGCCGACGAGATGCAGAAAAACTCCTGGTCCGAGATGGAGATTTCCTGGTCAGGGAGAGCACGACAAACCCTGGCCAGTATGTGTTGACTGGCATGCACTGTGGGCTGCCCAAACATCTACTACTGGTGGACCCTGAGGGAGTGGTAAGACCCATATAAGATATTCACAGTGACCACTTTGTCCTTATGTTAAAAAAAAAAAAAAAAAAAAGGATAATTATTACTGGTCATCTTACCACCTTATTCCTTGTGGTCCTCCACACAGGTCCGAACCAAAGACATGTTGTTTGAAAGCATAAGCCATCTTATTTCATACCACCTGAAGAATGAGCTGCCCATAGTAGCAGCAGAGAGTGAGCTTCACCTCAAACAGGTGGTCCGGAGGAAACAGTAAAGCATTAGGCCCTGCATGTTATGGTAAGGAAACACACTGAATGTGCTAAAATGAACATAACTGGTGCAAAAGCAGAGGTTGGATTTTTGCTTACACCGTGAGAGAAAAAAAAAACCCAAAACAGGATCATTTAAAACAATTCTGTCCATTATTTGGAATTTTCATAAAGTAGTTAAAAGAAGTAACTGAGGAGAATATAAATGAAAGAAAATGTTTGGATGGTCTTTGAATCTAGCTGGGGTTTCTGTGAACATCTAGCAGATATGAAGGACACACCCTGTTATTACTGTACGCACACATGATTTGTTTTCTTTGATTTAATTTACAATGAGCATAAGGAGAAGATGTTGTCTCTTAAAAACACACAGATATAGATTCCAAGACTTGCTATGTACCCAAAACTTTAAGACAGACACAGAGAGTAATTGTCAATCAGCTCAAAAAAAAGAAGTGGTTAAAGCAGAAGGAAATATTTTCAGGTTTTTTATGCATGAAAGAACAATGTATATTTCTAAATCGGATTGGACTGTCAAGCTGCTCAAATTTAATAAACAGAAATTCTACTCGTAGAGAAGTGCAAGAATTAGTGTCATCAATGATGTAATAAAAAGATGTAGTGAGACAGACATATCTGCCTCTGTTGCAGGCATTAAAATCTAAAGTTGGACAGTGAAAAGGCTTTTAATTAATTTAGAAATCACAGTTTTTATGGCATATTGTAATACATATATATATATATATATATATATATAAAATTATTTATTTATTTATTTCTTAGATGCATGTTTGTGTTTATAAAAAACTAAGAATACTTGGGTTATGCTTCAGACATGATTGATGCACCTCTGTTACTGAACAATGTTTGTGTTTCTAACTGATCTGTGCCTTAAATGGTGTCATTTATTGTCTTTGACAGAGATGAATTCTGGCATGCCCTCTCCAACCACAAAAACTGATGCTGAAAGTCTTTCATCATGGATGATTATTCACCACAGTGAACAAAGGACAACACTAATGCTTTCTCTCCATGGACAGATTTATGAAGGAAAAGTGGGACATACATCTGCTCTGCGCTTTCTGTTTGTTGGTTATCTGGATCAACCGAACTGTTCTTCATCTGTCATAAACTCTTCAACTATGCAGCTATTAAGCTAACAAAACCAACCAAAATGCAGTTACAGTGCTGGGAAGTTTTAACCCATGTCAGAAAGGAAATAGTCACATGTTGGGATGGGACCCAGTGTTGAGATACAATAATGCACAGTGAAGTTGTGCCCTAATGTTTGTAAAAGGGACGTGTTTCTAGTCTTTCACACCTCATCTGACCAGTCTGTGACCCATGGAGGGAAAACATGGACCTGTATTGTTCATTGAAGAAATAAAGAATGAACATCTCATGCTGAATGAGATATTTGGTTCCCTGATCAGTAGTTTCAAGAAAGAAAATGAAAGGAATTGGAAATATGGGACTATAAGAGACAAATGAAGAAGGATTTGTTTCAGTGGAACATGAAGATTATTGTTATATGATCACAGGTCAGCAGTGCCTGACTCCGAGAGGCACAAAGGATAAACACTGATAGGTTTTTTTATATTATTATTATTATTATTATTTCAATCATATGATCTTAGCCACAAAATCATTTTATTTATCAGAATACCAAAATTCACTTTTTAATAGAATTTGTTTTGAAGACATAGACCATGTTGGACATAACCATCTGTGTCATACATACTGCACCTCCTCATGTTGTCTGAAGAGTACAATAGATAGATTTATTACATTTACCAAAAACCTGTCATTTATGTTGTGTTCTTAAGGGCTAGATGAGACATACTGTACATGTTGTGAACCTGTGCACATTATTGTTCTGACTGTTCTCTTTGGCTAAATATTACAGTACATCTTAGTTTAATATCAACTACTCTGCTTAAAAACTCAGTATATATGTCCATGCCTGTACATCCCTGTCCCTTCACCTTCAGTGCCTTAATAACTACAGGCATTTGTGTTTATAATGTGCATTTATGCTCCTAATGCAAAACAGTAGTTTTTCTTGCAATGCCAATGAATGACTGAACAAACGTGAGGATGATAAGCCTCTTATACTTGTCAACAGTAATTTAAGCTGCTCTCCTTTTGTGGTGGATAATATTTAGTTTCATCTCAATTTGTCATAATTTTATCTGTTCAATCCCCTTGTTAGAATTAAGCCATAAACAGTGTTTCTGCAATGAGATTGATTTTTAAAATGGGGATTTGGAAGTGAAATTAAACCTTTTTTGTGTCCCAACTCAGGGAAATACATTTTATTGATTGATCTATCCCATGGCTAATCTTATTTTGGTGTACTTGTTTGTCAATCACTTTGCAACATCACGTTCATTCATGACAGACTTTTAAAGCCTCTGAGAACTTGAAATAGGTGAAAAGAAAAAAATACATATATGCTGTCAAAATGTTGTTTCTAAATACTGTAAGTATGTACAAAGATCTGAGTGATCATAAGGGTAAACAGCTGATTTTGTTTTCTATTTCTATTTACCTACTACTAGATAGCTATTAGCATTAGCTGCACCATTCACACAGCTTTTCTCAACACAAACCAACATTTCAAAGCCCATAAATATGTAGTACTATAGTAATATATGTTTGTGGTAAAGCTACATATAATAAATAGATCAAGTCTATGGTTATTATCTTATAGCAGCAACTTACACTATCTGTGTTTTGGAGGGAGTAGATAGATAAACATATTGCTAATAGCTAACACTAGCTAGTCAATTGGGGTGAGACAACAGATTGGGTTCTGTTGTGATTCACACACACAATTTCAGAACTGTTTTTGAAGGATTATTTCTTCCTTGCTTTTAAACTAATCTGCCTCAGATTACATGCACTAAATTATACACTTGAATATAATTAAGAGCTGGCTAGCTCATGTTTTCAGTGTCGTATTAACAGTGTTTTGAAGTGGTAGTGAAGGGACGACGATCAGTCAGACATTCCTTCTAAGTTACACCCATTCTCTTATTAATCATCATAACTGGACTTTTTGGCCCAAGACACTATCTTGAAAACTAGCCTCTAGTATTCCAACATTTTGCACTTAATTGTACTTGAATAGTGACTTGGTAAAGTTGCTCTACTTTTATTATTATTACTTGTAGACCAGTGTTATGTAACAGATCTCCATCCAAACTATGCCGAATTCCAACATAATAAGAAATTTCTTAAAACCTAACTTGACAGACAAATTAGTAGTTGACTTCTGATACTTTCTGTTTACCATTATGTAGGCAACATGGGACCTTACATCCCATGATTTGAGGTCTGTAGTGGATTGAAGATTCCAGAGGCTTTAAATCTGACATGAAGTGAGTCATACTGTAAACATGTTGCTGCATCGTAATTGATAATGTCCATTTAAGAATCCCTCCAGTGTTGTTAGCTGCAGCCTCATGAATGCACACAGATGAGGTGAGCTGCAAGGCTATAGGCGAGGTCTGAAAGATTCATTTGGAGATCTCTCCCTTTTTCTGTTTCTTAAATCTTTGATTAACCATTTGTCAATAAAATTAACTTTAAAAAGAGAAATGAGGTGTAATTTAATGTGTAGTTTTCGTGTCTATGTTATGTCACTGTGAGCAGCTGTCTGTATTCCATGTGTGCTATCGCCGATTTCAGATTTCCCAAAAATAGATGTAATGAGAAGGAGCGGGTGAATGCTTTTTATACTGAAACTGAAGCAGAGTTACAAAAATAGGACCAACAGCAGAAAAAAATATTTTTTTCTTTTTTATTATTACAAAGTAATATAAAATTACTAGCTTGTCACACAATCAGTCCATCTGATTCTAACTTCTGAACATCCACCCTGTATCGACATTCAACCCTGATAGGCTGCTGTAGTTCTACAAAAAGGCACTCCACTGTTTTATTTTTTCCACTACTTCGTTAATATGCAAAGCTGTAGTCTATGTTACTGTAT
Source organism: Siphamia tubifer (assembly GCA_020466265.1). NCBI lineage: Eukaryota > Metazoa > Chordata > Actinopteri > Kurtiformes > Apogonidae > Siphamia > Siphamia tubifer. The sequence goes on along the minus strand of CM035786.1, from coordinate 40,528,605 downwards.
GCATGCAGCTATGTCTGACCACATATATGTATTTGGCTTTCTAGATGTGGTCTTTATGACACTGGTCCTACAAGTTGTTGCGCTGTAGCTGCTTTAGGCTGACCTGGAAATGGACTGAAGATGGAAAGAGATTTGGAGATGTATGGTTCAGTGTCCATGCTGCGTCATCCTCAGGATCTGAAGAAGCAGTCCCTGAACCTCCTCATCCATACGGCCCTGTGGGGCAAAGGCGTCGACGTAAGAAGAAAATGTGTTGATGTAGTAATCTCAGTTACAGAAACATGTGAGTTATTGGAAAATAAATTGTGTTTATTAGAATATCTACTTTGGTATAGAAAGTATCTTAAAAGTCAACAATACAGAGCACACTCCCTGTACCTCTTCTGAAATCAGATCACCTGAACAGAGGACAGACTCAAACCCAAATCATATGGATACAACAACCAGGCAGTCTGTCTCAAACACCAACATTAAAAATCTCAGAGACATGTACAATTAAGAATCAATAACAATTTGAATTTGTGAAGGTGTCAGGTTCTGCCGTTATGTTAGAGTCCTGTGATATTGATGGGGGGTGAAGGGGATGGTATATTCACTGGAAGAAAACTTAGTTAATGCACTGAAAGTCTTTTTTGTTTTTGCTGAATTCTTTTTTTTTTTTCTGCTCAATTCAAGCAAAAAAATCTGCCAACGGAACAGATGAACATTTTTCAAATAAAAATGTCAAGATCTATTGCCACTAAAAAGGATCTGTTTAGGTCAGTTGTTCTCAAATTCCAGTCCTCGTGACCCCAATGTCCTGCATGTTTCCAATACTTCCCTCTTCCAGCACACCTGATTCAATTAATGATCAGATTCTGTAGAAGCCTGATGATGATGTAATGGCTTCCTGGTGTGACGAAGAGGGAAATGTCTGAAACATGCAGGACACTGGGTCATGAGGACTGGATTTGAAATCTATTGCTTTAGGTGAACATGCCTTTATTTAAGTGCAATGAGATATTTTGACTAGAAATGAGAAAAATACACTTAGAAAGATTTGGATTTTTTTTTTCCAGTTCAGTGCTCTTTAGTAACTACATTGATATCTGTAACCTATTAATGGGTAGACGAGACATCATGAAGCATTTCAACACATTGCTAAACTGTATTGATACTGTTTCAATGTTGTGTTACTGAATACTGACACCTGCTGGACCTTAAAAATCCCTACAGGTAACCTCGTTGACAGACGCAACTGACACTGGTTTGATGACCTACGTAGCACAGGGGTCGGCAACTTTGGCTCTGCTGCCACAAAAAAAAAAGGTAGGGTAAAAAAGGTAAAGGTAAGGTTACCTGGTAAGGTTTTTTTTTTTCCTTTTTCTTTTACACATTTTTATATAAAAATAAATAAATAATTCTTCCAAACTTTTGAAATTGAGACTGTTGCACTTTTTTTGATCCAACTTCTCCAACTGTAGAAAACACCTGCTCACACTGGACAGATGATCTTGTGACATTTAACCCGCAGAAAATAATCTGAATAGTAAACTAAGTCACTATGAATTCAGGTGGATCAAGTGAAAACTGTTTTAATTTCTTTGCTGTTTTCATCCTGTTCCTCTCAAATACTGTATTTTCTGATATGAGATAAAAATGGTCCTACATGGTGGAAACCTTTTTGGCTGCTTCATAGTTCTTGATGAATTTGACAATGAACTGTAAAAGATCAGAGATTCCTTTGGCAGATGTAAGCCACTGACAGTTGTGCTTCCTTATAAACAATTTGGCATTTGAGTGAGTTCGAAACAGTTGCTGTATTGGTCACATGACTTTCTTGAACGAATACGCACACAGACACTGGGTTTTGCTAATATGAGCTCAATGCATCAGTGTTGTAAATTTTCAAAATATGGCCCATTATAAGTAAAGGCACATTTTCAATATCTGAAAAAAAAATGAAGCAAAAATCTAAATATCTTAAAACTCAACACTGAACTATGTGTAGACATTGTTCCAAAAAAGCTACATATAAAATTTTAAATGAATCCAACCATTAATTTCATCTGAGATGTTTGAAGAAATTGCTAAGCAAGATGACAAAGGTGAGTATGATGAAGATGAGGATGATGTAGATGACGCCGGACACAGCGCCTCCACAATAGCTCATGGTGTATCAGCTGATGAGCTAAAAACTGACTTCTCAACTGCAAAATTTGGAAATGTTTGCAATTCTATCTTAAATATTTAACATTTCGGTGCAATCAAACAACGTTAAAAAAAACAACCCCTTTGAAAATGTTACAAACAGTGACATATGTAGCACAGATGTAGAAACATACAAGTATACTCATGACACTAATTACATTTATGTTCAACTGACCTGCACGGCTGCCAGTAAATGGGATCGGTACACAGTCACCACTTGTTTGTGCTTTTTTTCCCAATCCTATCAAAACAAAAATATGAAACCTAGGTATCTTCGTACATAGTGATGATATAGAAACAGGTTTTCTGGTGACTGAGACCATTTTTCTTGTTTCTCTGCTCACCTGCAGCTGCTGAGTGAGGATAGCTACTCTGTTCTGCAGCGCCACCTGCTGCCCAGGGTTACCAGCATGATGTGTGGAAGAGGAGGTGGTGGAGGAGGAGATGCCGAGTGGAGGTGAAAGAGCCCCTAGTGCCTCCTTTAGCCGAAAAACCTCTTTGGACAACTCTGTTATCTGCACGAACAGAGACAGTTAATGTCACTTTGCAGCATTTGTTAGTTAGTTAGTTTAATTTAGTTTAATTTAGTTTCATTAGACATTTAGTTATGTCTATTTGTCTGTCTGTTAGTTAGCAAGATAAGTCAAAAAGTTATGGACAGATCTTGATGACATTTACAGGGTAGGTTGGTAATTGGGAGATCTGGAAATGATTGCAGTAGATTTTGGTGGTGATCTGGAGGAGATCCTGGATTCTGGATCACTTTGAAATTTATTCTCCATTTATCACAATTTATAATTGTCAGATTTGTCATACAGTTCTATAAGACATTTGAAAGGGAGGTGGAGGAAGAAACGTATCAAATCCCACCCCTTCACAACAATACTGACAACATTGTGTTAAAATGAAAAGATAGTCAATGTTAACAGCAAATAAACATTACTTTGAATATTTTAGCTCATACTAGCACTAGAATCCTTTAATAATCCCAGGGGGGAGTTATTGGTTGTTACAGTTGCTTCCTTCAAGTTTAATAAAAAGCAGAAGCAAAGAAATTACAACAGAAAAATAAAATAAATATATATGTATACAGCTAAATATACAAACATAAATATAGCTCTGAATATATACAATAAATACACATATTAAACACTATTAAGACACAAAATTAGAACAGCTACTGTACTACATGTCTATATAGGGAAAAAAACATGATCTTTCTGGTTTCCATTACACTGTCTTACCTTCCGGTCCTTCTCCTTGACCAGGCCCTGAGATTCCTGGATGCCCTTATGAAGTTCCTGAATGTGGCTGGACTGAGCCTGTAATTCTGTGAGCTTCTGTTGCACTGCTGCCAGTTGAGACTCGGCAACCTGCCGCTCACTCTTGTTAAAAAGAGCCTCCCTCTGGACCTGGAACACCTATACCAGTAAAACCACCACTAGCACATTTCAATACTGTCGTCTACAGTCAGACATATGACCAATTTAACCGCTCTTTGCTTCAGTCAGGGATTGTGGAAACTGCTAATAAGTGTAGCCTATTAAATATAAGAGAGTCAAAAAGTTCTCAGACAAATTCAACAACTCTACAAGGAAGGAATCTACTGATGGAGACAGGTTAAAAATATATTTAGACTCTAACAGAGTTTATGTAGGAAAGTAATTTTGTTGTTTAGACAAATAATTTGTCTGAGAACCTACTGACTCTCTGCTATTTAAACACACAGCATTGTTTTGTTCTATAAGGACAGAATCATTTTATTTCATAAGTATTCACAAATTCTCTCAGTACAAGCTCTATTTTAAAAAAATCTCTTTTCTAGAATAAGCAACACTTTCTGGTGTCAAATAAAGGAAGTAACCAGACTAGAATGTATGTGCAATCTCCTTCAGAAAATCAAACATAAATAGATTGTAGTGTGTGACAGATCTACAAACATGAAATTTAAATCCTTATGATTTGGTGAAGTGCAAAACGTTCCATTCTTTCTGCTTTTAATGTAAGCAAAATGAATATTTTAATGTCAAATAGATACAATTTTAAGAAATCATTCACTGTCAAAATAAGACGGGTAATTAGCCATTATAAAAGAGGTAATTTCATACCTCTTTTCAGTCCATGCCATTATATAGGCAGAAGAAACTGACATTGTGAGAAATGTATAGAGCTCAAGTTCGGTGATAATACTGTATATGCAGAGGGATTAACAGAACAATATGAGGTACTGAATAGTGAAAGTAATACGCATATGAATAATGCAGAAGCAAGAAAAAGGTCCACATGGAACATAGCTCTCTTTGTAGCAGGAACAATAACAACTAATGTGGCATTCAATGGTATGAGATCCAGTGGGAAAAGCAGCACACACCTCAGTGCAGGTCTTCTCATGTTTGCGTGTGAGGTCGTTGAAACGAGCTGTGACAGCATTAATCTCTGCTTGCATGGAGAGCCGCAGTGCTTCATGGTCCTCCTTGGAGATCAGACCCTGTTCTGCTGCCTTCTGGGACTTAATTTCTCTCAATTCCAGCTCCTTGTCAGTCAGAGCATCCTGAGCTGCTGCTGCACTACTCTCACTGGCCTGCAGGATGCGCTGAAGCTCTGTCTGACAAGTGGAAAGCATGGGTGTCATGTGACAAATTATGCAAGAAGCTGGGGTGAGTGGACCAAGATTTAAAGGAACAATTTGTCTAACATGAGGGAGTCAAACATAAGGTCCGCAGACCAAATGCAGCCCACTAAGGGATCTGATCTGGCCCACTTGATGAATGCAAAAATACTTAAGATATCATTTTAATTCAGGGGCCACATTCAGTTTGGTCTGAAGTGGGTGAGATGATTCTATCAACATATGATGATAGTGACATATATACAGGAAAAAATTTAAACAAAATGTATTTTTCTCATTTCTAGTCAAAATATCTAATCACACTTAAAACAAGATATAATCACTTAAAAGTAACTTTTTAAGTTAGATGGAAGAACTTATTTTTTGATAAATAGGTCTTCAAAATCTTATTTCAAGAAATCTATCAAAGATAATTTTTACTTGTACCACTAGCAGATTTTTTTTTTCTTAATTCAAGCAAAACAAATGAATAAATTAATTAAATAAATAAATCTGCCAGTGGAACAAATGAAAATTAACTTGGTAATATTTCTTGAAATAAGATTTTCTAGATCTATTGTCTAAAAATAAGTCCTCTCAAGTCTCACTGAAAAATAACTCTTTGGGTGATTATATCTAATTATCTGTTATATCTGCTAAAGTTTATATTTTTGGAGTGTAAATACTGACTACTCCAACAAGTACATTTACATGAAAATGTTTACATCTGCAAACTCTCCTTTCACAAAAAAATGTGAATAACCTTAACAAATATGACCAATGTGAAATATCCAATGATATCTGTAGGTTGTAACATATAAATCATAAAATAAGGCACCTTAATATTACTGAAATTGTGCTTGTTTTTTGTAAGATTTAAATTTTTTATGGTTGGTCATGCAATCCACATTTTTTAAAAATCATACCAAGTAGATGGAAATATTTTCACTACATAATTTGACTTTTTAGCCTGCCCCATTAAGGGGAGGGGTGTATTGTTTTTGAGTCAGTTTGTCTGTCTTTCAGCAGCCTTATACAAAAACTACTGGACCAATTGCCATTAAATTTTCAGGAAAGTTGCCAAGGTGGTCCAGAATAGATCCTATTAAATTTTGGTAAATGTAGGTCATAGGTCAAGGTCACAGTCACTAAGCATGTGTTGTCGCAATGATAAGAGATAGGGCAAATCAGGTCAAATGTGTGCAAGGGCGCAGGATTTGTTGTTTCTGGCAACACTTGTTTCAGTTTTATCATTTTACCAGTTGAGATCAAGTTGGGCTGAATGTGTCCCCTGAACTAAAATGAGTTTGACATCCATTGTCTAACACATCCCTTAAAACCAGGATTATGTGACCTGATTTTTCTGTATTCTTCCAGTCTGCTTCAAAATGTTATGACAGCGTGTGTACAGCTGTCATCTTTATATCTACATTTTGAACAAATCATCTTTTTATTTTTTTAAGCACAGCAGGTCATAATACATATTTGGTGAGTACACAGGCAGGTTACACGGTGTTTAAGAATGTTGTGCTCAGAGTGGGTTAAAATGAGTAAACAACATCAGAAATATCAGCTTTCACACACACACACACACACACACACACAGACACACACACACTCACACACACACACACACACACACACACTCACACACAACTTGACTTACTTTGTCAAAAACTCAAATAAATGAAATTCAATAAAATTATAATAGTAACAATCCATGGGTTATAAATTCACTACACATTTAGAATGAGGAACAACAAAATGTTTCAATGGGTTTTTTTTTTCTATCATCGAAGATTTACATTTAAAAAATGGGTCATTCATGTCAAAGTATCCAGAATAACAAATATTTCTCGGGTCACCCTCTGAGAAAATTAAAAAAAAAAAAAAAAAAAATCACATATGTTCCTTTTATGGACTTGTGAAATATGACGTTTTAGACCCATATCCACAATAGTAAAGGCCTTCCAAAAATAAGGAGTATTTTTTTTAATTATTATTATTTTGACAAAGTTAGGTTTGATTCAAATTTGAGCTTCCACTCCTCCTCTATCATTTGATCTACATATTAGATTTTTGGTCTCCTTTACTAACGTTTCCCCTAGAACCTGATTAGCTCTGGTTACTCCACAATATGGCTCCAAAGTTGGCTAAAAAACCAAAAATCACAAAAACTGTGATATCTTTTAAATGCCACAGATCATAAAATTTAAGGAATTGAAGCTTCAAACTTTTTTGTGACTATTCCTGATCCCTGTCTTTGACATTCCCTTTGATATTTTTTTGTATCTTGAGAAATGAAATACATTCTCTTTTGTTTGGGTTTTAATAATAAAAAAAAAAAAAAAAAAAAAGCAATTTTGAAGAAAAATTTGAGAAGGACGGTAATTAGAGGAATGTCAGAGGAGGAAGAAAGATGTGTTTGGTATATTGGTGGTAGTATTAGTAATTGACAAAAAAGTGTCTTGGGAAAGTGTATAATATTTTTGTAGTTATTTAGAGCCACAAAGATGCTTGTATTGACAATCAAGTGTCTCTACCTTCAGACCAACCTTTCTGTTTAAATTTAAGGATGTTTTTTATGTATACGTGCTTGAAATGTCTACATGCTTGTATTGTTTCATAAGTGGTCTATGTTGAATTACATGTTTTGTATATATATTTTTTCTAACAAGAATGACAATAAACATGTTTATGGTGCTTGAGAACACACACATGCACTTTAAAGCCTATTTAATGTTCTCTGACACCATACATATAATTTTTTTTTCAACATTCCTTTTATTGTCATTGTATACACATAGCATACACAATTAAATTACTGTATGATGTGCTACTTGGGTAAAAAAAAAGAATGCAAAATTATTTAAATAGCAAAAAAAAACCTAATACACTCTCCTATTCAGTCAAGTCACACATTCAAACCTAGTTAGGTGCAGAGGACAGTGACAGATAAGTACAGTAGTTATTTTACCTCCTCATTCCTTTCCCTTTTAAGTTTCCTCCTCACCTTGACTTTCTCGTAGTCCTCTTTGGGAACTGTGTCTTGCATTGCATCCAGTTTGGCCTCCAGTCTGGCCTCCAGTCTGGCTGCGTGCTCCTCGGCATGGCCTCGCAGGGTCTTCTCCTCCTGAAGTTCCTGCAGCGTCTCAGCTAGCTGCTCTGACATTGCAGACAGGGCTTCCTTATGTTTGGACAGCGGCACTGCGTCTTTCAGCTCCTGGGCTCTACCCTCCCGCTCAGCGCACAGACAGTCCAGGGCCTGGGCCGCCTCCTGCCTCGCCACCTCCAGTTCCTCTCTGACTGCTGCTAATGTCCGTCTGGAGTGGTCTCCTGGAATGGTGGTACGATGATTTACAAAATTAATGTTGAAAACATATAAGACCACTGCTGTGATGAATCATAACATAATAAAGGACCTTAACAATAACTTCAGATGAATATTTCAGAGGTTTGTGTCATGACCTCCGCTCCAGTGACCTTTCCCCCAGTCATCTCCACACTCACCTGGTCCCGTACTGCGCAGCTGCAAGCCGTTCCTCATCTGTGGCTAGCGTTCCGTGTTTCTGGCTATCGTTCCGTGTTTCTGGCTATCGTTCCTCGTTTCTGGCTATCGTTCCGTGTTTCTGGCTATCGTTCCGTGTTTCTGGCTATCGTTCCGTGTTTCTGGCTAGCGTTCCGAGTTTCTGGCTAGCGTTCCGAGTTTCTGGCTAGCGTTCCGAGTTTCTGGCTAGCGTTCCGAGTTTCTGTCTTGGTCTTTTGGTCTGTCTTGGTCTTTTGGTCTGTCTTGGTTGGTCTTTTGGTCTGTTTGGTCTTGGTTAGTCTTTGGTCTGTTGCCTATTGCCCGTTGCTGGCCTCTGTCCCCTGTCCCTGCCTGTTGCCCGTTTATGGCTGCCTGTTGCCTGTCTCTTTCCGTCTCTGCTTGTTGCCTGTCTCTGGCTAGCGTTATGTGTCTCTGGCTAGTGTTCCGTGTCTCTGGCTAGCGTTCCGTGTCTCTGGCTAGCGTTCCGTGTTTCTGGCTAGCGTTCCATGTTTCTGGCTAGCGTTCCGAGTTTCTGGCTAGCGTTCCGAGTTTCTGGCTAGCGTTCCGAGTTTCTGGCTAGCGTTCCGAGTTTCTGGCTAGCGTTCCGAGTTTCTGGCTAGCGTTCCGAGTTTCTGTCAAGGAGGGGGTGAGGAGAAAGAGGACTCAAATGAACAGTGCTGAAGGGAGAACAGATTTAATAACAAAAACGCAACATAAAGACAAGACAGAACAAAACCTGGGAATAAACGGCCAGAGTCCGTGGTGATGATGAAAGTCCGGGTTATGGAGGTGACATTACTGAATGGTCCCGCACTGGCAACTGCAAGCCTTACTGCTTTTATAGCCACAGATGAGGAACGGCTTGCAGCTGCGCAGTGCGGGACCAGGTGAGTGTGGAGATGACTGGGGGAAAGGTCACCGGAGCGGAGGTCATGACAGGCTCAAGATGCAGCAGCAATAAATACAACATACACTAATTATACAGTCAACAGATGTTGAGAAACACTTGTTTGTGGGAGGAGGCATTTAAAGTGAGCGGGAGATAACACTGTACTGACCTGATATGACTGAAGGCTCTGACCTCCCTGAGTGTTCCTCCTCTTCCTCCTCCTCTTCCTCATCTCCATGTGGAGGAGGTCGGAGTCTCTCCAGCTCCAGCAGAGCATCGTTGAGCCTTCGGGCCACGTCGGCTCTCTCCCTGGCTAGCTGCTCACACTGGAGTCCCAGAGTTACCTGCACTTCCTCCAACTCGGAGCGGGGAACACATTTTCTCAACTCAGCCTCGAGCTCTCCCAAACGCTCCTGCAGACGACGGACCTGATCTCCTTCTCCACTGCCTGCTGCTCCTCTCTCCGTCCTGCTTTCTGCCAGGGCTGCCTCCAACTCAGATACTTTGTCTTGGAGGCACTTGACGGTTTTTCCCTCGTCTTGTCCTTCTGTGTCTTTCTCCCCGTCTTCCTTTGTAGAGTCTTTCTGGGCCAGGGCTGCCTGCAGCTCTTTTACTTTCTCTGTCAGCTGTTTGATTGTGTCATTCTCCTGGCTGCTGTGACCCTGTGCCTCGCCCTGCCTCTTTGAAAGCTCCTCCTCCAGCTCAGTCACTCTTGCCCTGAGCGTCTGTGCCTCCTCTGCTGTCCCAGACCCACCAACTGTTCCAACACCTGCTGCAGGAGGATCCCCTTCATTACACTCCACAGATAGAACGCCAAGGCGCATTTGCTCCTTCAGCTCCTGCAGTTCGGTTTGTGAGGAGGCCAACTGCTCCTCCAGCCCATGCAGCTTTTCTTTCAGAGCCTCGACAGTCTCTGCATCTGCACCTCCTCGCTGAGATTTCTCATCCCCCCTGCAGAGCAGAACAATGTTTATCAAAACATCTGAAAACTGATCAAATGATCCAAAACTATTGGATAGTGAAGGCCATTTGTTTGGTATGATACCATAGTTAATGTTTTATTTCAGAGCTAAAACCCAAAACTAAAATACCACATAATGTCCCAACCTTTAAATTCCCAAAACATTGCAGGAAAAACTAAGCACAGCACTTCTAAAAATGTCCTTAACAGAGACCTGAGCCAAACAATGTTGACGTTTGAGAACTGATATTTGCAGAGGTGAGCACATCTCACCAAAACTAATCTTAGAAAGTAAATATGGTACTGTACTTGAATTATGCTGCTATGATATATGCTTGAACAAGTGGTGCCAGGCACAAAAAGACCCCACCCATCACACAAATTTCATCAATTATAAGTAAATGGGAAGATTTATTTATTTATTTATTTTAAATTTGAACTTTCCCAAAATGTAATTATATCTATTCTGGGTCATCGACAATCCATAAACCCAATTTGGTATGAATTGAGGCAATAGTTTTGCTGCTTAAGAGTTAACAAACAAAGAAACAAAAGAACCAAACCAAAAATAACTCCTCTCGTCTCCCCTTAAGGGGCGGGGCAATAGTATCTTAATAGATGAGTCTTACCGGTCCTCTGCCATGCTGGACACCTCATCTGAACCCAGGGCCTGAGACAAACGCTCCTGAAGGGCTTCAAACTCCTTCCTAAGGGTCTCGTACTGAGCTAGTGGGACAGAATCTGGGCTTGTTGTCTGCATGTCAGTATCATCCTTCTCAAACATTTCCAGCATCTATAAACAAAGCATTTAGAAGAATGACTGAACAACTGCCTGAATGGAAATCATGGCAAAAACTATGAAACAGAAACCCAAATTATCAGGATTAATTCTCCATAAAATACAAAATAAATGCTGAAGGTTCCATGTACCTGGTTAATTTAGGTAGTATGTTGGATCTCATGTAAAGACTCTCAGGATAATATTTTCACATGTTTTTACCAAGTGGCTAAATTTATCTACCACACTGGTATTTTCACAGTAGTGGATCTATTATATAGATTAGTGTGGCCTTTGGAAATGTGATTTTATAACATTCAGCAGTATGCAGATGCAACATGCACTAATTTAGGGAACACTAAAACCAAAGTAATGTAATTGTAATTGTAAAATGATTCGTTTTTTTATGTTTTTGCAACATGTATTCATGATCTACTCTGGTTTTTCTTAAATGTATACACAGATGTTAACAATCCTTAACATCTGAAACTGACCACAATGAACATAATCACAGTGCTTCAGTTTTAGCTTCACAGTTTGTCATGTCTTTTATGGATTGTGAGTCCCTCTCTCTCAAGTCACCATACAGTAGTGGAAAAAGATTTTTGCACACAATCCTTACGGCAAAAAAATATGAAATTGTATATCTTTCATCCAAAACCTAAAGGTTTTCCTTTAATAAGACCCTAAACCCCCAATAACTACACTTAAACCCCCTGAAAAACTACAGAAAACCTTGAATGCATTTACATTATACATAACATTGTGTATCAAAAAACCTGCTCAAAGTTCATACAAAAAAGGATAAGTAAACCTTGCTTTAATCAGTCTTTAATCCAACACTTAATTCCTGGTCTCTTTTAAAATTATTAATTACCTTTCTCACACTTATCTTCCAAGCAAGTAACCATTTTTTTATCGTCAGTGTTCTTTTTCTCATGATGAATTTATCTTAAGTCCCAGAAGATATATAATTTATCACACAACAGCAGAACAGATCTAAGGTTATGATCTGATTTTCTTTTTTATTCTCACTTAAATAAACAAATAACCTCATCAGAACAGGATACTTAGTTCAGTGCAAATGTACACTCCACTTACTTTCATGACCCAGGATAGGAATAATGTGCACAGCTGCCCTTGTGTCTGTGTGTGATGATGTTGTACTCTATTTATACCTGGAGTTTAAGTGGCTATGACTAATGCTAGAGTGAAGGACACTCAAATACACTTCTAACAACAATTTCACCCTCTGGGGATCATTTAGTAACCTCTTAAGTTTGAGTTTATCCTTTTTAATAAGCCCTCAGATGGTCAGCTCAGAGAAACAATTGTTTGTGTTTAATGCTCAATATGTTGTTGCATTATTTTTCTGGGTAGTTCTTGGTTCAACTGGACCAGTTTTGCTCTTTTGAAAATGTTTTGTCTCTCATCCAAGAGACTTCTTTAGTTCTAATTGCTGATGGAGGACAGTGGACGTATAAACCTGTAGTGGAGTGGTTTGTGTAAGTAGTTTTTCCTACATGTTAATGACCTTAACTATTCAGGTTGTCAGTTTAAATCCACTTATAATGAGACCTTACACAGACATGTTGTTGAATTATTCTTTTCTGTATCTGTTAAAGTGCAGTGGTTCGCAATCTTTTTTGGTTCATGACCCCAAATTAATGTCACATTTTTCTGGTGAACTCAGACACTGAAAAGAGACTTTTTTTGTCTGAAATTAATTTGTTTTTAATCATGTAATAGTTAACAATACTATGTTACAAATAAATATTAATTTTAGAGGACATTTAGGTTATATCATGTATATTTTTATGGATGGAAGCAGAAAATCCAGGTATAGATTATTAGACAAATTCAGCATTTTATTTTCCTTGGTTAGGATATGTAAAGTTAGTCTATAATTCAAACTCAAAGTTTGAATTATAAAAAAAACTGCAGCATCTGAAACTGACCATAATGAACATTTGACAGATAAGCATAACCACAGTGCTTCAGTTTTAGCTTCACAGTTTGTCATGTCTTTTATGGATTGTGAGTCCCTCTCTCTCAAGTCACCATACAATAGTGGAAAAAGATTTTCGCACACCCTTAAATTTTTGTACTAAAATAATTTTTGTGTTTCAAAAGATGTGGCTCCATCAGTCAAACAGATGCAATTTTTTTTTCTTTTTCTTTATTATTTCTAAGAAAAAACTAAAACTGTCAGTACCGGTTACTGACAGTTTTGACATTGACAGAATAGAGCACATGCAGAATGGAGCATGTGTGTTTGCAGAATGGAACAATACTTGGCAGATTTCAGTGACTTAAGAATGATTTTTAATGCAATTTATCACAAATCCATGGGGTTCTACACTAACTTTTTTTTCCAGGAGCACACGTGCCCCTAAGTTAAAACATTTAGGAGCACACACAAAAAAATAGGAGCACAAGTCGGTTTTAGTTTTAAATGTTTATTTATTTACAGTGCAGTACTTACGCACAGATACCAACATTCTTGAATGACTGCTGTCATTTGTGTTAATTTAGAGCAGACCATAACATAACTTTGCATTATGGGATGCTTTGTCCTTTGATACATTTTAGATCGTTGTATCGGCTGCCTTGTTATTAGATACATTTTAGAATGATTAACCCTTTAACTCCTGAGACTGAGACACAGTAAAAAATAAAATAAGATAAAATAAGCAACACAATGAACCAAAAACAGTCAAAGTGATCAGTAAAATGAACAAAAATGAATAATAAACCAACAAAATAATATGTAACATGAACAAAGTAAGACACTAACAGAACACAATTAAAGAAAAATAATAAAATTTAAAAAAAAACAGAAAAATAAGCAACATCAACAGAAACTAATATATATTCACAAAATAAGAAATAACGTGGAAAAAAGGGCAAAAAACAAAAAACCACAAAACCCAAAATGAAGTAAAAAAAAAAAGGAATAAATAACTAGTGTTGTAATTTGGTTCCAGTAGTTTTAGTTTGGGCTTTTTCTTTTTCTTAATCACTTGCTTTTCGACACCTGTACATCAGTTCCATGAACAAAATTCTTAGTAAAATAACAGTTAAAAAACACTTGAATTTGTCTGAATTTTTAAACTAAACCATCCACTCGGAACGTGTCAGCGCTGACGCATCAGGAGTTAAAGGGTTAATCCTTTCAATATGTGCCGTGCTCGTCTCGACTATGCGGAGCTGTTCACGCAGTTTTAATTCATTTCTAGTAGACTTTCATTCGCTCCTCAGGTCTGTGTGACTTATTGTGTGCTGCAAGAAGCACTCGCACATGTGCGACTGTTTTGTTTTCCTCGTTCGCATGATGAAATATTTGCTCGCAAATGCGAGTGAACCTGAATGGGGTATCCAAAACTTTTTGCCACCACAGTATATTTTTTCTTTGTAAGTTTTTTGTTTGCTTTTTTTAACCAATGATCTGCAATTTCAGATGGCCCCATTTGAATCCCAGATGAACCCACATGGGATACTGACTCCAAGACTGAAAAACACTGGTGTAGTGTTTATTCAGTTTATTTGTATTTCTGTAAATTCTACATGTAATGTTACCTGCACTTTGAGAACGAGTTCAGAGTTTTGTGAAGCGAGTTCCTCTATTTGTTTGCGGAGCTCAGCCACAGTTCCTGGGTCTGCAGGGGCAGGAGAGGGGCTGGATGAGTCTGTGTTCCCTTGAGAAGCACCATCGTCCGGAGCAGGGGAGGCTCTGGAACGTTTAGAGAGGAGCTTGTCTGTGAAGGTTTAAGAAAAGTCACAATAAAAATAAATGTGTGTCACCTGAGAAAATAGACAGACTGTGTTACTCTCAGTCTTCTATAGCAATATATGGTATTGAGTGCATATGGCAGGGGTGCCCAATCTACTATCCTGCATGTTTTAGATGTATCCCCCTTCTAACACACCTGATTCAAATGATAAACCTCTCATCAAGCTCTGCAGATGCCTGATAATCATTGTCAGGTGTGTTGTAAAAGGGACACATCTAAAACATCCAGGATAGTAGCTCTTGAGGACCAGGATTGGGCACCCCTGGCATATGGGATACTAGGACCCAGTAGCGGAACAAATCTGTGCTGGACAGGGGGCGGGGCACGTGACCCAGTAAAGCTTATGATAACCTCACTTTGCAATTACAATACGCATACAATACTACATTTTTGACACAAGGCTCAGAGGCGAGCATGACGTTATGGCCCCAACTTCAGCACCAAGTCAATCAAACAGACCTGAAGTTTATCAAACTAAGTGAACAAAGATGTTAGGCTACATGGCCCCTAATAATTAAACAGCACAAATTCAAAGCGGTTCAGCACCACGGATAGCGGCCATGTCATTCTGACACTTACTTTTAACTATTTTAACGAATGAGAGCACAGCAGGCTACTGGATCAATAACTATGAAGTTTAGTAACGCTAGCACGGCAGCCCACATGTTCACATACAAACACAAATTCCATATGAAATACTAGACCTACTCAACACTATTTGAAGGACATATGATGAGCTTTTGCGCTCCACAAACTCGTCCACGATACGTTGTATGTCCATTTTCTCTATGGGCAACATAGAAAGTCCACTTAGTGTCTCCTGTCCCACTGTGCTCCTCAGGTGGTTTTAATGAGTTCCAGTTTGGAGAATTCAAACTCAAAGGTTGCAACAGTTACAGGAAGACTCAAAAATAAAAGCAGGGCGGTTCAAACTTTACTGAATACAGAAATTACTGCATTTAGTGTAAATTACTGCACAGTTTTTTCATTTGGCTTTTCCTTGCACTCTTTTTTCCTTTTCTTTGCACTTTGTTGCTCCACTTTTATGCTTATATGAAGTTATGTTTAGTGTTGTCCATTAAAAAATGATCAATCTACTATAGGTTGCACTCTGTTGACAAAAGAATGATGACGTTGGTGAACGATTGATGACGAATTTACCCAAAATACACTTGGAGACAATATAGGCAATCCACTTGTAAATTTGAAGTTAAATGTGAGCCACTCATGCTGCACGTGTATTTTATTCATATTTTACAGCTTTAACATTATTACATTATTAAAGGAAATCTTGTAAAGTTTTTAACAACCATGACTCATCCTGACTTATCCACATATTTCACTTCGTTGTTAATACAGTAATGGAGGCACCCATTATTCCAGCCTGGAGTATGCACCCCTCCCTCTCCTCTCGTCCTAGGCCTGTATATAGGCCTGAGCCCATGGATGTAGCCCTCCCAACCCCTCCAGAAGCTCAACCCCAGCTAGGACCACACGCATACCTGGGAAGTCCAGCATTTCATCCATGTCCTCAGAGTCACTGGCCCCAATACCATGGCCTCCCTTCAGTTCCTCCAGCAGTTTGTCCCTCTCTGCCTCTGCCTGTTGCAGACGCTGCTTCAGTTGCGTTAACTACAATGTGAACAAAATATGATGTATACACATATAGTTAGCTTTTTGTATTAAGGACTTACCTATTTGTATATTTTAGTAGTAATTAGTAGTATTTGCATATTTAATATTTTAACACTGTATTTTTTATAATTATCTTTTTATTATTATTTTATCATTATTATTGACTTATCACTGTTTTACATCATGTATATACCTTCTACACAGTAAACTTTGCAGTGTTAAATCAATACTTTGAGAGCTGATTTAACACTTTCTAGAGTTTATTTGGTCCCATCGTCTCCAAATTAACACTACGAAATTTACAGTGTATATATGTAAAGAGAAAAAAGAAAAACATACTCATATAGACAGAAAAAGGAAAAATACAGAGTGACCTAACATACAGTTCATGGGAAACAAGTATTCTTCCCCTTCCATTCTTTCCTTTCACAAACCTTTTGCATCAAATAAGATAAATACTGATTATTTAAAGTGTGGAACATGAGTCAAAATGCATGTTGTTCTTATCAAGTAAATTCAGCTCTTAATATGACAATAGCAACCCAGTTTTCCCAATACTTCTCCATTCTACAGATGTCACCCATAACCTCTACCCACTTCTACATTTTGTATGTCTTTTTTACCTGCCAATATTGTATTTATCCTGTGACTTGGTTATCCCCTGTTTCTCTTTTCCCAAATACATGGATTCAAATTTGAATGGAAATTGAACTTTGAAAATTTTCTCTGTGCTTTTCTTTAAAGTCTGTCAATAAGGCACTACATAATGACAATCCCAAAATATATGAACAGCATTAGCTTCATTTTCACAACAGTCTCCAACATTTTGTATTGTGAGATTTATGCACTGATGTAACAGAATATCCAACAATGTTCTGTCAACCATCTTCTCTCTATGATTGGAGCAGTGACGGCCGGGGTGAGGTGCGCCTGTCCCATGGTGTGTTTGCGGGTTTGAGAATGGTCCCTAGTTGTTTTGTGTTATGTGTTCGGCTTCTTGGGTGGCATGTTTTTCCCATCATCGATCAGTGTTTGGGCAGTGTTGGACGATTATGAACAGCAGCCGTTCGATGGCTGTAACACTTTGTGGTTTTGTTTATGTACCTATCTGAATGTACCTTATATATACTATTTGCTAACTGATATGTGTGTGTAGGCTTTTGGTTGTTTTTGTTTGTTATGCCTGTTTGGTTTGGGAAGATTGTATATATATATATATATATATATATATATATATATATATATACATACATATATATTTTTTATATTTATTTCTATTAAAATATTTTGTGAAAAAAGGACATTATTGAGAAAATGTCTGAAATATTGTGGTTTAAAAAACAAAGTGTAATAAATAAATAAATATATATATTAATTAAATTTTTTTTTTTAAATATATATCCCGGTAGTGTTTGTTGCTTAACAGATTTTCATTGCTCTTGTAACACTGACAGTAATTATCTGTTCTATTCTATACATTTACTTTTGCTGGAATTAAAACAGTGCAGGATATATACAGATACAACCTTCAGCTTTTATCAAGGAACTCTTATTTGTAATTTGAGAATTCGATGAAACACTGAGGCAGTAATGTCCCAGCAGAGTAATACCTCCTCTAAGGCAGAGAGGGCAGTCTGCTGCTGCTGTTCCAAGGTTTTTATCTTCTGGAGAAGACGACCTCTCTCTAGACGCAGACGTCGAATCTCCTCAAACACTTCCTCATCCTCCGGCTTACACAGACAAGAAATATGTGGAACAAAAAGTAGCTCAAATATTTATACATGTAGCAGCTTTAAGTACGTAACATGAAGCCTAATAAACTAAAGGACCATACTAACCTGTGTTTCTGTGGGTTGAGGAGAGGCAGAAGGAGCCTGAGACTGAGGTTCAGGTGATGGGACGGGGGGAGCACTAGTGCGAGGTTGTGGAGAAGGCACTAAATTCTGGCAATATAAATGAAAACAAGAGAAAGGAGAAGGAGAACAAGATTAGGAACAAAAAAAATGTCAGCTTGGTAGCTCATTTTCAAAACTCTATTTCTGTCCCATTATGCTACAGATATCTATTCAAAAACAACAAGTCATAAGATAATGTCCCCATGTAGATGTAAACAGCTGATTTTAAAGGAGTGATAGTTTGCTTTTTTTAATGAAATTATGCATTTTAAAACATTTCCCTGTTATCTACATGAATTGTAAATGTGATGTTTGAGTCTGAATTCTTCATTAATTTAACTACATAGGTCTACCTTCAACCCTATTTCTGAGTAATGACAACAGAAAGGTGGTTTTGAGCACTGGCTCTTTAAATGCACATGGATTACTCCATGTTATTGGTTGTGCTTCTCTGTCCCGTTTAACCAACAACTGAACATTTGAGGTAATCAGCTCAAAGTTTGGACATATTTTCAGTTTTAACTACAACCGTTAGTCTTGACCTTATATCTTTGCAAATATCATGACTTAACTAATTCTAGACAAACAACTTAAGCAGGAATTAAAATAGTTTGTAGAGATCCACTCAATTTTTACCAGAATTAATATGAAGATAGCTTTGCAGCATCTGGAGAGTTTAAATTCAAACTTTTTCAACTATTAGAGTCCAAATACAAAAACAAAAAATTAACCAAAGATTAATAATAAAAGTGGGTTTAGGATAATATGAGCCCTTTAAGGTGACACTCCTTAATTAATTAGATTATACAACTATATATTTTATACCCTCCTTAATCCCCCCCCAGCTCTTAAAACACTTGACCTGGTACATCTGAGCACCAAAATCCAGACAGTGCATCACCACCCAAAAACAGTGCTGGATCATCAATGACGAAAATTAACCAAGTTGCTCAATATATTGAAGTTTTTTGATCAAAAAAATTGCAAAATCCACATTATTCTACTGAACAAAAAAATTTTAATTAATGTTATTTTCTCCTTGATATATATTCACTTGTCACATGTTTCTCTAGTTATGTAAAGCACATTATATTGGAAAACCATCCATTCTCTCATATAGATGAAGAACACACATAATATAAATAGATGCTTTTGGCTTTATTATCTAGACCTTCAATAAGCATGAATCCTTTACACAGAACCGTATATTAAACAGTTCAAAAAGGACATCACAAACAGTGTACACATGATAACTGAGAGATGATGCAGGATTTGTATTTATTTAATTTGAAGAAGACACATTCTGCATGATATAGTTGAAGGTAGAGTATATGTCGATACTATACGTGGCAACGGCTGCCAAATCAAGATGTTCATGTGATTTATGACAGTACCTGAAGAGGAGACCGAGGAGGTGGAGGAGCTTTCCGTTTGCGGGGTGTAGTCCCCCCTTGCAGTGATGAGGTGACTGAGGGGGGATGAGTGGACTGCGTGGAGGCAGGAAGAGGGTGGGATCACAGACAAGCAGAGGTCAAGCTCAACTTAAATGAAGGGATGGAGTAGATTAAGATAACATTTGTTGCCTAAGTGTAGGCAACAAAGAGGAACAAAAGAAAACAGCACAGAAAAAACAATGACCTCATATTGGAAAACATGCACAATATGATCAGTCAACTGGGGCCATGATCTCACTGATGGAGGGTGGGATGCAAAACACAGCTATGCAACATTACCTCCTCGCCTGCGCCCTCTGAAGCTACGTATGCAGAAAGAAAGAGACACACAGCAAGATGATTCAGGTTTTACAGCGATGGCATTGCACACACAGATAGGCTCATATGAATACATGTGCATATTAATGCTCTATGTTGATGTAAATCTGCCAACGTTATCTGGAATATGATCTAGCATCGTACGCAGAGCAAATTTTCTACGTCACCTCCTTCAAACATCTGTTTTTCATGTAACATCGATTTCTTCTTTGAAAGATAAAAGTGGGGAAAAAAGTCATTTATTTTTTTTCCTTTTAAAGGAGTCCACTTTAAAATCACACCCAGCTGTCCTCCTGATCCACTTCCTCCTATTACACTCACTTCCTGTGGTAGAAGAGGAACAGTTCAGGCTCCAGAGCACCACAGAGCCAACGAATTTAACCATTTCAGATCCAGTGAATTAAAAAGGATGACAATAAAGCACAATTCAACTGTTGCTTCCACATTATTACTGTATAAGAAAAGATATTCTATCATAAGCCTTTTCATGTGTTACTCTTATTACTCTATTTCTACTCTATTTCTACTGTACAATAATACAATTGCCTAAAAATGTAAAACATAGCATTTTACACCATAGAAAAGACCTTGCATTACTCTACATTTTGGTGGGATGGCTGTCCCATAAAACAAACATTAGCTACTGGAGCAGTGAGCCTCTGTGGCCTTTAGTCTGCCAGTATGACCCCAACATCTCCATATGCTCCTGCACAATCTAACACATAATAAAGAGTAGTGAAGTCACAGAATAATTATTTTTCATTCATGTGAAACAACAGATGGAGAACTATAATCGCAACAGTAGTGAATGACCAAGGGCAATGATGTGTGAAATAATCATTATGACAACCCCTCACTACTGCCTGTTAACCCATAAAGACCCAGTGCTACTTTTGTGACAGTTGCCAAATGAATTTTCATATCTATTTTGTATTATATCTTAAGTCATTTATCACTTAAGAACCTCTGTGGTTCACATTTTTAAGTGAAAATCACCTACCTTCCTGTATTTAATTACTAATTATGTAGATGTTCATTAAGGCTCACAAGGTTGAAGGTTGTTATATTAAAAACTGAAAAAACTGCAGAAAAAAGTGACATTGTCCAGTAAATAATATCACTAACTGAACATTTACATTTATTGTCACTGATCCAATTCCATGGGTTTTACTGGTGAATTTCCACGGTAACGCTGGAGTCTCTGAATGGGTCACATTGATGACCATGAAAGGACAACAAACTGCATTTTGCACCAATTACTTACATGTATTGATGGGATTAATGGATTAATAGGTATTCAATTGGGTTATAATCAACACTCAAAGCTGTTGTTTTACCCAGGAGATATTTCTTAGCAAATAAAGGAATAGAGTTTGATTTTAAATTCATAATCACTCACTGAAGATGCATAACAACAGAAAATGTAAAGTAATTTCTGCTGCTCATCCAGTCACAGTTTCAGCTCAACACTACAAGGTTTCTTTGGCATTTCACCTGTGTGACAGCGGGGACTATCTGGTACCATCACATAATATTAAATGTGACATAATGTTACACATTAGTGCAATTAGCAATTAGTCAATCTAAATTGTTGCTGCATAAGTACCATCATGTCATAACATGGGACACTAAACCAAGTAAGTGGGAAGTGTCAGAAAATGTTAGTAGCATGCAGGTGTCAGAACAACTCAAGATGAGTTCATACCCTGAGTGCAAAAGCAGCAATGTTGTGTTGTGGTTGAAGTTCAAACTGTTCCAATTCTAACAGATCTCAGATTCAAAACAGATCTCCAGTGCAGCTACCGACAGCATAAACCATATAGAAAAAAACACGGCAAAATGATAGAATTTATGCCTCTGCCAAGAAGGTTATGTTTCCATCTGGATGTGTTTGTTTCTCTGTCTGTAGCAAGATAACTCAAAAGGTTATGGTCAGATTTTGATGAAATTTTCAGGAAATCTGGAACCACTGGTTTAATTTCAGTGGTGATCAGGGCGGGGCGTGGGGGGTTGATGCAGTTTGGCAGAGGTCTGTCCTTTCTCTGAGTGCTTTTCTAGTTGTAACCGTTCAATTGTTAAAAGCTAACTTAAGTGATCAATGAGGCTGACTCATATTATTAGCATAGAATAGAATAGAATAGAATAGAATAGAATAGAATAGAATAGAATAGAATTGAGTCGGTTTGTCTGTCTGTCTATCAGCAACTTTACGCAAAAATTACTGGACCAATTTCTATGAAACTTTCAGGAAAAGTGCAAGGTGGTCCAGAATAGATCCCAATAAATTTTGGTGAGTGTAGGTCAAAGGTCACAGTCACCAAAAATGTGCTTTCACAATGATAAGAGAGATGGAAAATCAGGTAAATGTGCACAAGGAGGGCGGGGTTTGTTGTGCCTGGCACCACTTGTTTTGTTTACTATGTTTTCTGTACATATAAATGTACAGAAAACAACCATAAGTCTCACAGTTATTTCTATTATCATGCAGCCTTAATCTGTGAGGTTCACAAACAACCACAGGTAAAATAATATGTGATCAAAATTAAACAAAACATGAATGCCTCATACTGTACCTGGAGGTACTCCCTCTAGCAACATCTTCAAGATGTACTGGTTGCCTGTGATTTCACTGTAGTCAGATGCTTTATGCCCAAGCGCATCATCCAGCTGTGTGTTGGCTCCTCCCCTCAGCAGGGCTTCCACAGTCTCAACACTGTCAGACTCACAGGCCAGCATTAGTGCAGACCTGTGATTCACAAACACAAAAGAACCGCTTAAAACACATTTACCTATGAACTCACACTTTTAAATTACAAAAGTGCAGCAGAAGGCTATGGTGTAGTCAGTTTCAGCAATTTATTTCTCCGCCTAAGAATGGCAGAGGTTAAGTAATCATTGAGGTTTGTTGGCTTGTTTGTCTGTTAACAACATAGCTCAAAAAGTTATGGACTTTTGTGGCTGAAAATTTCAGAAACTGCTGAACAAGGAACAAATAATTAAATTTTGGTGGTGATCGTTGGAGGTATATATGTGTGAGTTTGGGGGGGGGGGGGGGTTTTGGTAGCAAGATAACAAAAAGTTATGGAGGGATTTGGCTGAAATTTTCAGGAAATATTGATAGTGGCACAAGGAACAAGTGATAAAAGTTTGGTGGTGATCAGTTGAGGGGGGAGGCACATGTGTGTCTTCAAGGGGAGGGGGAGTTGATCTGCCTTTGCGGAATCTGCATTCTCCGAGTGCTTTTCTAGTTTAAGTATTGTTTACCTAAATGCGTAATCTGTGATAGGGTTGGGTGATATGACCTCAAATCAATATTACGATAAATTGGGCAATTTTATCTTGATAAATGTGCGACAAATGGGTGGGGGTCAGGCATGTGTGCTTTAGTCTGTAGCCATGCACACCAGTTTCCATTCTACGGAGAGTACTATGGGGTAACGAGGCAGTGCAGTCCATGCCCCATGTAACACAATATAGACCATGTTATTTTCATGTGGAAACATTAAATTACACTGATGTTAACCTGGAAGTAATTGTAATTGTGTTGTCTGAGAATGTTTAAACTGACTAAGCTCTATCACAAATAGTGGAGACTTAAAGGAATCCTTTCATTTCTGACCCTAACAATCCCACCACTGTGAGAGTAATTTACAAAACAGCATCATGTCTCAGTATGATGCAGCAGAGCACCTATTGTTTGACACTTTCTATCACTTCACGTGTCAAGGTTTCTGCAGGAGCTACAGAAAAATAGAATGAGAGGAGTCCAGAGATTTGCTGAATCTCACTAAACCCTGCCTACAGCATGGCACAGGGAATGATTTAAGACCAATAAATCTGACTTCTCTGGTAGTTTATGAGTGAGTCGATGCCTTCTCAACTCCCAGGTCATTTAATGTACTCTGCAAAATCCTAAAACTGTGCTACCCATTGCTCTTTAAAGAAATGTCAGTGATATATCAACAATGAAAATTAACACCTTCCCACAAAAAAACACTTTAACATTCATACACTCTTTTATGGGAAATGTACAATCAAAATGTTGTGAGGTTTCAATTCCAAAGTTCTATTTATCAAGATCTGCTGCAGTATTTCCCTTTTCAGTTACACCTACCTACCTTGTAAAAAGAATTATGTGAATGTTACACTGAATGGGGGTGCAGTGGTTAGCACCTCACAGCCTGAAGGTCCCTGGTTCGATTCCAACACCAGGCCTTTCTGTGTGGAGTTTGCATGTTCTCCCCGTGTCTGTGTGGGTTTTCTCCAGGTACTCCAGTTTCCTCCCACCATCCAAACACATGCACTGATAGGTTAATTAGTTAATCTAAATTGCCCATAGGCGTGAATGTGAGAGTGATTGTTTGTCTATATATGTTCAGCCCTGAGATGAACTGGAGACTCATATAGGGTGTACCCCGCCTTCACCCACTGTAGCTGGATTAGGCCCCCAGTGACCCCTGCGACCCGAGTGAGGATAAAGTGGGTCAGATGACAAAATGAGACTGAATGGAAAATTAGTAGGTATTAATTAAATTATTAGGAACATTTTAGACATTTGTAATAATAATAATAATAATAATAATAATAATAATAATAATAATAATAATAATAATAATAATAAAAAGAAGAAGAAGAATCCTGAGGTAAAATTAATTTGAAGCAAATGTTTCATATTTGGCTAAATCCAATCACCTTAATATACACTTTAATTTTCTAAGAAAATCCATGGCATGAATGTGAGTTGGCATTATGATCCTGATGTCAAATAGTCCAGTACCTTCCCTGGTTGTCCTGTATGTTCCCATTGGCACCTCGTCCCAACAAAAAGGAAACCAGCTCCACTCTGCTCATCTGAGCTGCCATGATCAGCGGAGTGGCCCCTTCCTGTAAAGAGAAGTCAGTAATGAAAATTTGACAATGCTGTCCAAAAAGCTAAATGAAACTAAATGTTTTATTCATTAGTCTCACTTAAGAATTCCAACAGAAAACAACACTTCATACATTTCCAATGCCAACTTACCCCATCCTGGACATCTATATTGGCTTTAAAATCCCAAAGTGTCTCAGTGCAAGACAAGCAACCACTGACCGCTGTAGGAAACAGCAATATGTGTTTGTACAAGGACTGCTACTAAGATCTTGTCGAACCCTCTGAGTGATTTAAGTCATAGAGAAGAGAAGTTTTTGTTACCTGCATGATGGAGTGGAGTCCTGCCAATACTGTCAGTGCAGTCTACTGCCAGTCTCTCCTACAAAATATAGATTTTTTATGTCTTTAGACTTCACAAAGCACTCACTGATGGAACTTAAACATATGTCATCTCTGTGCTTTACCTGTAAGAGTCTTTTCAGACACTCTGATTGTCCATTTTTGGCTGCAAGATGAAGGGCACTGCAACCTGAAGTCATTTAACAGGAAAAAACAGATAAACAAAAACAGTGGATGAAAAGTGCAACCTTGGGTCACCTTGGGTGACAGTAAATTCATAAAATAACATACCAGCACCATCAACCACATTGAGATCTGCACCATGAGAAATGATGACCTCAAGGCAATCAAGCCTTCCTCTGGTTGCACAAAGGTGGAACCTTCCAGGTGAAAGTGTCACATAAATAGATGTATAAATACACTTCAGGTGCAAAAATGTTAGGAATAAATCACTTAGATGCTCAGTGTCATACAAAAATGACTGACCAAGATAAAAACAAAACATTGATGGAATATCAGTGCGGCCCCTAATTACCAAATTATTTTCCCTTACTTGGTAAGATAACAATTAGGTGACAAACTTACGCTGACTTTCCCTCACCATCCAGTTTGGTGGGACAGAGACCCTTTTTGACGATGAGAGCAGAGACTTTGTCGGGTTCATTCTGTTCCACAGCCTGCAGTAGCCTTTCATCACTTTTACTCCAGTCCTGACTCTGAGGGGGTCAAGTCAGACAGAAGGTCACCACCCTACACGGCCCCAATGCAAACTGATACCAAACTACATATCTCATAACATGCAAAACAATGGATGACTGGACACTACAGTTAAGGTGAGGACAATAGAGTGATGATGTCTATCAACTTCAAAATAAAGTGAGATCAGTTTCATACAAATTAAATTAAGCATATGTTAGTGCAGGTATTTTTCTTAGCAGGTTAAAACTGATCATGTTCCTTATCTAATTCTTGACTAGAAATTAAGAGGAGGTACCTACAGGCAGCGGTAGCAGGCTGAAACAAGGACAGAAACGCTTCATCAGGCTAAAAACAGGCTGCTGGGGATCCATACTGCTAGCAGTTTGTCTCACACACACAGCTAACTACAGCTACAGAGTGCTGAGCAACCCCTGTGTGTCCTGCATAACAATACAAACTGTCGCCTGGCTGAGTAACACATAAGCACACTTAGATTAGAATAAAACAAAGACAAACCAGCTACACATAAGTTTCCTCCAGATGCTCTTCAGAGGTCAGAGCAAGATCAAACCTGAGAGCTATATTGCAGAGATTTAATGCTGTCCTGAATAAAAGTCATTAGTAGCATTGCTACAGTAGCTTCAGACCTCATAAAGTCTCCCTATGCAGTGGTCCCTGTCCACATCCAAAAAGGTATTTTATCAGCTCCTCGCAGGGACATACCATACCCGGTCTACCCACCGTTCCCCACACACATACACATATTACACTGCCACGTCTTTTCTTCCCACGCTGTCCTCCTTCCTCTACACTAGTATTTTCACAGCTGCATTCGTCTCTACAGAAGGCTCCCCTCCTTCACTTCGTCCATTAGTTTTTGTCAGGTTCTGCATGGTACCAACCCCTGGCAGCGTCACACTGTTTAGATCTGTTTCCCTGCAGTCACAGAGCTGGGCCTATTTGATGTGAGGACTCAGCAAAAAGACGAGAAATGAGCTCTGTGCTCTGCTCTGCTCTGCTCTGCTGCTGGTGTGGATGGTCATTTATGGGACAGAGGGAGCACAACGAGGCACACAGACAGACTGAAATGAACCTGATAGGATGTATATAGACTGTACGTATTGGAAGCATAAAAGAAGAATGTGTATGAGCAGATGCAGTTTGTATATCCCATCCTTATGTATATTTGTGACATTTGGTTCAAAGTATAAACCATGACTGAGCTAATTGACTATTATGTATAAATACATATTATGCAGCAAGACTATCTATCCAGTTTGTAATCCCCTCAGAGGACTGAAGTGTCCAGTGACAGCAGGAAAGTAGGAATCCTTTATTCTTTGAGTGTGTGTATGTGTGTGTGTGTGTGTGTGTGTGTGTGTGTGTGTGTGTGTGTGTGTGTGTGTGTGTGTGTGTGTGTGTGAGAGAGAGAGGGGGGATGTGTGTATGTGTGTGTACCTATCTGTTAATAATTGAATGCCACCTGAGCACTGTGGTTATAGCAGCAGTCTGGACACAGCCCTGCTCTCCTGCTGCTGTGACACTGAATCCCACCGAATCCCCTCCATTCACACAAACACAAACCAACCTAACACTTGTAGAAGTCCACATAAGATAGAGCAGCAGGTCATCACTGTCAACTTAGACTATAAAAAACATTGAGCTTCCTGTATAACTCGCCTGTACCCATAGCTAACAGGTGGACAACTTCTAGAAAACATCCCATATGTTCCAAAGACATGCTTTGAAACAGATGGCACTTACCTCATTCTTTTTAAACTTTGCCTTCAGACTCTTCATAATGGTTTGATAGCTGCTGTTTCAACACTAAAATAAATAAGAAAAAGAGTAACTGAAAGTATGCTAATGTTAATATTAGCATAATACACATCAAGTAGACTACACTTTCATTATTAGCCCTAATATATTCAACATTTACAAGTTCCGTGCATAATACCCCCTAATAAGTCTGTATCTAAACTCAGAGATGTGTTATGAATAATATGGAACTACCTGTGGGTGAGAGCCGTTTTCCAGGTGAATATTTCCTCTGCCCCATCAGCTGCTCACAAAAACACTGAAGTCAACTCACAGAGCTGCCTGGCGGACAGGACGACTGAACCCGCCCTCTCATAAATCAACCAATCAGCAATGCGCAAAACACCGGATCAGCCTTTGATTGGTGGTGGTCTGTATGATAGTCTGTCCATCCCGTACGTTACCGATACAGTCAGCGTGGCGGGGTTTTTTTTTGCATCAAATAGTAAGAGTTGTCTAATGAAGATGAGTCTGTTACTGAGTCATATATACACTCATAGTGCTGCCTCCCCGTTTTCATGGTGCTTCAATAATGAAAAAATAATGGGCTGAAGGTAAAGTGCCTCATCTTTAATATTTTAGCCATTATATATCTAAGCAAAAAGGTAGCTAGCTAGCATCAATCAGTAAAATATTAGCATTAGCAACAGTCTATCCATGTTTAAAGATGTAAGGAAAGTGACATCCAGTCCCAGAAAACTTGGAAGCTTAGTTTAATCATATTGTCTGTCTTGACCATAAGAACTTACAAATTCAGCAATATCAATTCCAAAGTTTTCTCATATGTTTTTGACTGAAAACAGTCAAATTACATAATGAAAATGTTTACATCTACGAACTCTACTTAAACATAACATGAACAAATATAAACAACCTGAAAATTCTTAAGAACATTTTGTGCAATTTTAAGAATAGTATACCTTATTTTATCATGTAATGACATACGTCACAAGTTAAAGATCACAGTAGATCTACAAATATGCAAAACATTTTAACAGGTAGAATATTGGTAAAACTCTACATACTTCTACATAGACATTTTTGTGTAATTTAACTCTTGTTTTTACATCAAAACAAAAAAGAGAAATTTCTTTATTTTTTTTAGATGTTATTATGATGTTATTATTATTATACTGGTCTGGCCCACTTTGAATTGAATGAACCTAAAATGATTTTAACTCATTGATTGCTAATATCTTCAGTGTAACTTTTGCATTTCATCCCATGGGCCGGATTAGATCCTTCGGTGGGCCAGTTTTGGTCCACCGACCAAATGTTTGACACCTGTGGTCTAGACCACAGGTGTCAAACTTGGGTCCTTGAGGGCTGGTATCCTGCATGTTCCTTCTTCCAACACACCTGGTTCAATTAACGATTAGCTCATCATGATCATCATCCAGCTCTGCAGAAGCCTGATAATGATGGAATGGCTTCCAGGTGTAATGGAAGAGGGAAATATCTAAAACGGTTCTGCCAACATGCGTATCTCCCCTTAGAACTGTTTCCCCTGGAGCAGGAGCAGAATTAAGACTTTTTAATTTCAGAATAATTGCTTTTTTAAAAATCTCATAATTATTCATTCCCATTGAGGTATTTGATAGGGACAGGCTTCCTATGTATGCAGGTCTCTTTCCACTACTGGAAAATGAAGATAAAATGAGATATAGAGATAAAAAGTCATAATTATGAGCAGTATTCTCTTTACGCATATTTATTATATTTATATATTATATAGTTTTTATATTTATATTTATTCTATGTTTATCATGTTTATTGTGTGCCTGTTTGTAATTTTTGTTTCTGCCTGTTGAGTCAACTGCATTCAAATGACATTTTTTATGTAAAATCTGAAATGTCAAAGTCTGTCTAAGTCTAATAATGATGAGATAAAAGGTTATAATTATGAAATGAAAAAAGTAGAAACAATGCCCTTGTAGGTAAACAATGGATACAGTCTTGAGCAGGGTTGTGTACGTACCTTTGCACAACACTGGCCTTCAACGACCATAGTTTTACACCCCTGGTGTCGAATGTACACAAATGTAATCTTCTAGGACTGCAACCAACTCAAACACAATTAGGACAGAAAAATAAACATGTCAAATTTGCAGAATATTCAAATGGAATTAACACTTTTCTGTCAGATATCACAATCAAGATACTACTACTATTACTACTAACAAGCAAAGCATCATGATAGCATGTAAAAGCATTTATAACAAAGGATACTTCATGTTCGAGCAATGAACCTAGTTAGAGAGTTGTCTTTCAGTTCAAAATTGTCAGCATAAAATTGCAAAAGTTGAAGTTTCTCATCACATACAATAGTGAAAGAATTTAGGAAGTGTGGGTAAAATGCTGTGTGCAAAACCCAGAGTGGAAACCACTGTTGAATGTGATCCACCTTCTAGCAAGAAACCATCATAACATGGATAGAGTCAGGATGGCCCAGGAAGACTTTGGACTGTCTCTTAACGCTCCTGTTGTCCTATTTTGTACACCATTGGTCCTCCGGGTCAAAATGACCCATCTTTAATAAACAACCAATAAAAGCAGTTTAATTGAATTTGAAGAACCAAATCTTAATTTTCTTGAAGAAACAACTTGTCATTCACCACTAATTGTGTGAATACCTGAGTTTTCCCTCTTCACCTGGTACAAAGACTATATTTATTCAAGACACCACTTGTTGCTATTTGGGGGTACTGTCATCTGCAGCACCTTTAAAGCCTCTGGGAATCCAGAAAGGGTTAATATTGTTACATTTTGGGTCAGATAAAAGGCAGGACAGTCCACCAGAAGACCACCTGTCTTGTCTGTTCTGAGACAGAACTAAAACATTCTCACGTTCTGTGGTGTGTAACTAATTCTGTGACTTTGATTTCAACTCAATTTGACTCTCAGGTCGTTTTAACCTGATGACAATCTTTATACTTTTTTGTACAACTTGCATGGAATGGTGCATCAAGGCAACATTTGGCTTTTTCTAATGTTGGGGTCAATCTAGGAAGTCATCCAATTTCAGGTTGAAAGTAGAAAAGCACTCAGAGAGCGCAGACTCCACCAAGGCAGATCGGCCCCCACCCCCACTTTCACTTCTGTGAGCAGTGGTCTGCCGAATGAAACACATTATGTGCCCCCATCCCTACTGATGACCACCAAAATTTAATCATGTTTTTCTTGTGACAGTATCATCATTTCCTGAACATTTTAGCCGAATCTGTCCATAACATTTTGAGTTATGTTGCACACAGAAAAACAGATAAATGCCAGCAAAACATAACTCTGCCAATCCTTGGGAGAATAAAAAAGATTGTTTAGGGGATTTTTTTTTTTTTTTTTTTAACAGTGGTTCATTCTGACCCAAGGACAACAGGAGAATTAATACAGTGCTGTAGAATTTCCTGTCAGTTCTCTGGACCTCAGATCATCTGAGGTGGTCATTCTTCAGTCCACATTTCAGTCTATTGAGCTCTCAGATATTTGGGAAAGGTGCAAACAAACCTCTGATGGCCTGGGACAGCATTAGTATCCATACAGTCACCAGTATCTGAAGGCACAGATAGAATGTTGGATATATGCAATATGTTGCAATTAAGTTTAGTGTAGCTGAAGTCTGTGGTTATTACATCAGCACGATGCCAAGCCTCATTCTGCACCAGTTCCAACACTGGCTCCATAATCACAGAGTGCTGTTGCTGGATTGGTCTGCAGTCCACATTGTCCACTATTGTTAAAAAAAAAAAAAAAAAAAGGCCATTTCCTTAAGTACAAGCAGTAGTGTTGTCAGTATCCAAACAAATGGATAATTAACAGAAAAATGTCACCATATTCATGTCTCTTACAACTAGTTTTCAAATTGTTGTAAGCATCAAAATACAAATCTGTTTAGATATAGAAAAAAATAATTAAGGAATTCACTGAAAACCTATAAGTTAATTTGTTTTAGTTGAATAGGAGTGAATTGAAATGGGCGGGTCGTCCAATGATCGAGGGGTTGGCAGTTCGGGTCCTGCCTCTGGCTGGACAAGACATTGAAACCTAAATTGCTCCCAGTTGGGTCAGGCAGCGCCTGTGTATCGGTAGCAGCCGATACACTGGTGTATGAGTGTGTGTGAATGGGTGAATGTGAGGAATTGTAAAGTGTTGTGAGAGCCCACTGGTGTATGAAATGAGCTCTATAAGTACAGTCCATTTTTTATAATCTGGCACAAAACCCACACCTTAAAGCATATTTATTTTGTAGAATACTTTTTCTAACTCACTTTTGTTCTTTTTGGGGGGGTTTTCTGGCTGCTAAATTATTACCTCCACCAATGTGGTTATGTCATTGGCAGTTTGTTTGTCTGTCTGTCTGTTAGTTAGAGAGAGATAACTAAAAAAAAGTAATGGACGGATCTTGATGAAATTTACAGGGTAGGTTGATAATGGGGAGATCTGGAAATGGGGGGGTAAACATAACTCAAAAACCTATAGACGGATTTTGATGAAATTTTAAGGATGCGTTGGGAGTGTCACAAGGAACAAATGGTTACATTTTGATGATGATCTGGAAGAGATCCTAGATTCTGGATCACTTTGAAATTTTACATTGCAGTAAATGGAGAGTACATTTCAAAGTGATCCAGAATCCAGGATCTCTTCCCCCATCACTACCAAAATCTAATGATTTCCAGATCTGCCCATTACCAACCTACCCTGTAAATTTCATCAAGACCCGTCCATCACTTTTTGAGTTATCTTGTAGGCAGATAGACAAACAAACTCTGCCAAAAACATAACCTCCTTGGTGGACCTCTCTTCATTTGGGGGGGAGGGGGGGTCTGCCTTGGTGGAGGCTTGTGCTCTCAAGGGTACTTTTCTACTTTTTTAAATGAACTGCCTGTATTGTTTTCAGTTCATGTAGATGTAATACACTCAAGTAACCAACTGGGGGCAGTAAATGCAAGGGAGATAAAACTATGCAAATCAATGTGTCACTGTTGTGTGTGTGCAGCCTATTTAGTACTCCAGTTAAACCAGAGAAGGGATGATTGTTTTCAGATTACATTCATGCCACCCTGACCTTTGCTGATGTGTCGGTTTGTGAGTGAATATGGCCACTGATGCTTTCCATTAGGAGAGGCTTATTTGAACCGTTCAGTTCCACAAATGATGCCGCTCTACTATAAAAGAGCAACATCTGAAAGGGTTCAGATGAAAATGTCACATCCATATTTAGCCCTTTTATAATGAGGGAGCCTTATTATTTCTTGAAAATATTCAACAACGCCTTGTTCTTTCTGTTTGATTCAATTAAATCTTTGGCTTTTGTGCGTCTGTTTATCCAGCATGAAAAACACACTGACTTTACACCTGTCTTTCTCTCTCTGTGCCTGTCTGTATGCGATTAGTTCTCTGTGAGAGATTTTCCTGATTTACCATTTCTGTTTTCCCCTTGTGCTCTCCATGTGTCTTCTTGTTCTTCACTGTCACAGTGTGATTTTTTTTTTTCCATTTCTTGCTCAGTTTCAATCTCCTCCTCTGTACTACTCTGAACTGGATCTCACCCCTGGCTATGGACGGGAGAAAAGAAATAAATGTATGCACAATATGTCATAACTGAGGGGGTGAAAGATGAAACGACAAAAGTAAGATATAAATATAAATCTACTGGGAGGAAAAGAGTAGGAAGAAAACGTGGAAGAAACAGGACATAAGCAGATGGGATTTTTTTTTATTATTACATAAGAAAAATACATCATGGCTGGAGAAGCATTTGTTAATGTTGTGTAAACAAATTACCTTGCACTTGCAACATCCATACTGTGCCAGTAAAAGCTATTTTAACTTACTAATTAAATTGTTCTTGTCCCCACAAGATACAGGCTTCGGCACAATATATTAGTTTTCTTCCAACTTGATAAAGATTCTTAACATACGAGTTTATCCTCCAGAGTTTTGTTTCCACCATCAAATTATTTTGGAGAGTCAGGGAAGAAAGGCTGAGAACAGGTGGAGAAGTCTTCACATTTAGAATGGACCAGTGGGATCTGCAAGATATTTGCAATCGCATCCTCTCTGTGACATCAACTTTCTTTCCACACTTGTTTTTGGGATTCCCACCGGCCTTTCTCCTGAGTGTGGTGTTGGAGCGTGTGGTGAATAATGGAGCAGCATAGTGCAGGAGAAAGATGTGAAGGTCTCGATGGGGTAATGCTGATGGTTGCTGCGATAGTGGCGGTGGTGGTGGTGGTGGTGGGGGGGGGGGATTCCAGCAGGATGACCTCATCCAAGTCCCCTGCTCCTGGGAGAAAGTGAGCTCATGAGTGTCGTAAAGAAAGAGGCATTTATGGTCTTCTAACAGACTTAGATGGGCTCGCTGTAGCACAATCCAATTTTCTTTCCAGGTCTTGGGATAATGGCACATCTGTGAGAGGATGAAACCCACTCAGGGCAACACAAAAAGCAAGTAAAATAGAGGGATAAACACCCCACCCCCCCAATGACTTGTTCTTCAATCAGGTTGGACAGGATTCAGTGTTTGTGTGTCTCATCTGTGATAACAAATGGGTTTTTTTTTGTGTCTTCACAGCATGACAACACTTGAACTACTTGATGTTTCCAAAAAGATGATGGCATTTCCATATTTTAGAAACAGCTGCAGCATCTTTTCAACTGTTTTGTTCCCCCCCGAGGCTTTTGCACTTTGTTGTTCTTTGGAGGAAATTTAAAGGAAAGAAAGAACTAAGTGAAGCTTCAACATGAGGATATATATATATATAAAAATAAAATAAAAAAAACCCTCTAGTGATGTCATGCGAATAAATAATGTACATGTTTGGAGCAGCTGTTTTCCTCTTCACTGCTGTTTTTCATTTGTTTTCTCTCCACAGTTATTGTGATTCTGGAGGAGACCCTATCTCTCGCTGTGTAGGCTTTATGATGTGCTGATATCCCAATGAATGAACGGTCGGCTGACTGCGAAAGGGAATAGGATATTCCAGAGGGAATGAAGCACCTCCCCTTTAATCGCTCGGGTGAGTTTTGTCGGAGCTGTTGGAGTCTCTCTCTTCACTCGCACGTTTCGCGTCAGCCGCAACAACTACTCCGCCGGATTTTTTTTTTTTACTGCTTTTGTTGGGGACAAATAGAGGCTGTTTTCTTTGTTTTCCTTTTTGTGGAATATCAAAGTCTTACCATTAAAAGGTTTGGTCACTTCTCTGTCTAGATTATTTGTCATCGACATGAAGAAACACGAGTTAAAGCATCCAAAGGACTAAGGTTAGTGAGTGGCTGTTTTTAATGTTCCTATTTATATATAGTTAGTGGGATTTTTTTTCCCCGATTTTCTTACTATGTTTATAGTAAAATCACATACTTTCAGTCCAGTTATGTGTGCACGTATTCATATTTTATAGGATTAGGTTAAAACTGATTAAATGCGACACGTGAATTTAAAAAAACAAAACAAAACAACAACAACAAGTTAAACATTCTTACTTCCTCTTGTCTTCTTATTCTCTCAGGCTTTGTCTTTGACTTCTTATAACCATGTTAACGTGGGACTTTATTGCTCGGGTGTGAGATGTAATTGCAGCCTCTGGGTAAAGTCCAGATGCCAGACTGTATTGCCTCTGCGTAAAACAAAAGGACTGTGTTGAGGCCAGCTGTTGGCTGAGTTTATATGGCTCTTGAAATCACGTAAACACACCATCTTTGTGGGTCTGTGGATCACAAGAAAGTTGCAAAGAGGATCAGAACATTTGGATTGTTGCTTTTACGATCAAAAGAAAGCAGGCAGTGTTGAAGACAAAGCACTAAACAGAAATCCAAGATAGGATAGACAAATCTGATCAGATATTAGGTCAAGTGTTAACCCTGTCCTTGTGTGTGTGTGTGTGTGTGTGCGTGTGTGTCCTTACAGCCTCTTGCTCTCAGTCCACCACAAACTGACACGTCTGGAAGCAGAGCTGAGATGGCTAAGTGGCTGAAAGACTATTTGAGTTTTGGCAGCAGGAAAGTGCCTCCACAACCTCCCACACCAGACTACACTGAGAGTGAGATTCTCAAAGCGTACCGTCTACAGAGAGACCTGGACTTCGAAGATCCCTATGAGGACTCGGAAACCAGATCCAATAGAGGAGAGTCTGGGGCTTCGGACCCTGCTACACCTGTGTATGGGTCTCCCATGAAGTCTTCTAGCACAGACGTGAAGTCTCCCAAACACAGACTGATTAAAGTAGATTCTCAGGAGCTGGGACGCACCAAGATCCTCCTCAGCGCCATTTCCTTAGAGGACCAGCAGGAGCCCGTAAGAGTCTCAATGTCTTAGCATGTGTTTGCAGGTGTAAAGGTGATGATAGATTACCTGGCTGCTGTCTATGCAAGCACAAGGCAGTGGGAAGGAGGGATGAAGGGAAGGGAAGTGAGTGGTGAAGGATATGAAAAAAAAAAAAAAAAAACCTTCCCACTTGTGTCTCATCCAGTTTCCATCACTGTGACAGCTTTATTGATCAGACTCCATAAGCAAGTAGCTGGTAATGTGTGTCACAAATATACATTCTTTACATAAATCACATTAGATCCCATGTGTCACATAAATTTGCTACTCTAGATGGAGGAAGGCAATATTGATGGCCAGTGCAGACCATTGAATCAGAGTGGGTCACAGTCCCCTGGGTTTATGTTTTCCCATAAATAATAAATGGGGTTTGGTTTTGCAAGCTGAGAGAGACCCCCGCACGAGCACATGTTGGGGGGCCAAATACAGTATGCTGCATGGTGATGTGTCAGGGGCCACTGGGAGGTATAATTTATGCCATAGTGCTGTTTGTGTCATCAGGACTGCAGAGGCATGCTGTCTGCGTTCATTACATTGGGAGCTGCAGGAAATATACAGAGCTACTGGGACAAGGAAAGCAGACAGATGTTCAGAGAGCATCCGGAACAGAGGCAGAGGTTTAACATTAATTCAGCACACACATGCTGAGTGAGTTAAGACAGTATTTTGTGGGGTTTTACCATTTTCATTGCTGCCTGTTAAATCCATGACTCCACAAGTGCAGAAGTCCTGGAGTGGATAGGGGTACTAGTCTGAACTGGAGTCGATAGCTCCCTTCCTACTCTTACCCCACTTCTGCTCTCATTAATTTCCCAGGGTCTGTGGGAACAGCCGCATTCTAATTAACATTGCAGATTCCTGTGCGTTGCATCGATAACCTGTTACAGTATCAACGTGGGATTAGGATGTAATTTTCTGAGGGTGTGCTCGTGTTTAGCTGTAATTCGTGCCTTCGTCAGAACATTTTCCTTTGTCAGACAGAGTAAGGAATACAGCACTTTGCCAAAGGGGGGGAAGTATTTGTAGGTACATGTGCAGTTGCGTGAGTTGTGCATATACATGTGTATGAGAGTATGACCATATGGCTCCCTCTGTAGCTGTCAGGATGCCAGAGGACCACTGTTTTAGTCCTGTGCACGCATGAAGGAACAAATGCTCCCAACCAAGCAACCAGTAGGCCAGCTCCCTCTATGCTCTCTGTCCTTTATTCCTCTGTCCAAAAATATTGTCCTCAGGCAGTGTGATTTCATGCTACGTTGCATACAGCTTAAATGGGGTAATAAATATACAATACTGTTTTTGCTCATAGGGTGAGAAGATGGAAGTGTGTGGTGTAGCAACTAATTACACTTTGTGACGTCTCCTACTAAAGGTGTTAATTAGTCTTGCGATCATGTTCCACCAACGTTTTCTTTCTCTTCAGCGTAGCCAAGTATATATTTAATGTACCATACAGTGAAGATGTGACTGTGTTTGACAAGTGTTGATGAGATGTGGTATTATCTGTTCAATCCTCTTACATTTTCATATAGAATTAATGTATCGGAAAACTTTCAGGGCCAGGATGCTATAATTGGCATTGACAGCAACAGGCTTTTATGAAAAACAAAAACAAAAATGGGCAGAAAGAAGAAGAACTGCAGTATGAAAGCCCCAGTCAGCATTGATCGTCCTATATTAGCTCTTTTTACACACGTGCCCCCAGGAAGCCATACAATTGTTTGTATATATTATATTTAGTCAGAAAATGCCAGCGATCTTTTTCTCTGAAGGGACAAGTTAATGTTCTGTAACACGCCTCATTTTTCTTCCTGACTAAGTGTGTGCTTTTGTCCTTTAGGTGGTGCCATCTGCTCCTTTGGCAGGGGACACAGATTACTCTGACCCGTTTGACGCTCGCTTGGACCACAGACCAGAGCCAGATCTCGGACCCATTCCCTGTGAAAATAACGGCTACATGGAACCATATGAGGCTCAAAGGGTCATAACAGGTCAGTGGTGCTATCTGTTCTGACTTTTACCCCATCCTTCTTGTGTTGTTGTTCCTCATCTTTCTTACCTGTGACAGCACCCACACATACAGTGACCCCATGCATTCACATGAATAATTAAACTAAATTACTTTTATGGGAGGAGATTGGATAGTGTAGGGTTGTAATTCCATTAAAGTTTCCTCTTCACATAATAAAAACAATAACAGTCAGATACTATATTGCATGTCAAGCACATTAAATAATGAATGAAATACCAAACCTTGATCTTTTTATTACCTGTCAGCAGTTCTCTCCTGTAATGATCAATGACTACAATGATTTGTTTTTCTCTTGGTATTTCTGCCCGGTCAGTTTTGTTCTCTTTGCTCTAAGGACATTTGTTAAATGCACTAATAATTAGTCATTTCTGTTTAATTACTCCATGTATTATTGACAGCTTGATCGGTGTAACTGTCCACTGCACTATACTTTAAGCTTATTATAGCTGAAGTGGCTCTCGGCCTCACAAAATGTCCTTCCACAGAATCTATTCAGCTTCAGTCTTGGACCCTTGTGATTTTCTCACACATCACGAGCCTCACATCTATCGTTTTCCATTTGTCTCTCCTCCTGTAACATCTCTGTCTGCCCATTCCCAGTGCTCTTCCCGGTCTGTCCCAGTCATTTAGTGTAAAAGGCCCCCACTCCTCTTATCTATTTCTCTGTCTCTCTTCATCTCAAGGGCTCTCTCTGGCCCTGAGGGTAGTCTGGCTGTCTGTCTAATTTTTCTTTCAGCTATTTTTATGTACTGTCCTTTCCCCAATGTCACTTCTGCTGGCTTTTTGTTGGTCGAGTGAAGTTTATCGTAGTTTAAAAAAAATAATAAAGCATCCCTTCTTCAGCCTAAAAGATCAGTGGGAACCTTCAAGTAAATCTTCTGTTACTGCTGCAGCTGGATGGACCCATTGGAGAGATTAGATTCAGCGCAGTGATGGCAGAGTGTTGTTTCGCCTAAGCATTGTCAAAGCTCTTTCATTGACTGAATTGTAGCCTGTCACTCCAGGTCTGTCTGTCTGCCTCCTTTTGTCTGTCTGTCTATCTGTCTGTCTCTCAGCTGCTTTTTGCTCATTAAAAAAACACAGCAGAGTGGCAAAAACAGATGTGAGATGGGAATAGTAATTATCTCCCACAATGTCTTATAGACACCTGTGTGCTCGTCAAGATTTTACTCTTAGTAAAAAAAAACAAAAAAAAAACCAACCCATTTTGTCCCTCCAGCTGTTACTGTCTCACATTTCGTGAATGTGGTAATGAGGATAAATGACTGGTCTCCCTTCCAGTTGTCGTGTCACAGTGCTCTGCCATGCATCTGTATGCCCAAACACTCAAACCTTCTCCATTACAATTCTGCTCAATCTTCAATCTCTGTCACCTTTCTGTCAAATTGCTATTTTCCCCCCGCCCCCCTGCGTGTGTTTCTTCCATCATGTTTCCTATGAATTTCTCATTTTATTTCCTCCATGCCTGTTTTTATCTCTGTGCCTTCATCCTGAGCATCTCCAGGCTGCCACTGACACCGCGGGTTCCCAGCGCAGGTAGAGCAGCATTCAGCCCCGCTGTGCTTCTGTCTCAATGACTTAACATCAAACGCTGACAGACCTTCCCCCACCTCCCTTCCGTGTCTGTCTCCCCCTGTTGCCCGCCTCTTTGTGTTGCCTCCTCACTGCTTCCACCTCCTTCTCCTCTTACTCCTCACTTCACCACCTCCCCCTCCCACCTCCTCTATCTCCTCCTCTTCCTCCACCTCCCCTCCACCCTCTTCTTTATAACCTCAGGGTCTTTCCCCAGGGCCTCCACTCGGTCGTCATGGTGACTACAGGCCAATAGCAGTATCTTCTCATGTGAAGGTTAAAGTTTTCTCCTGCTTTTCACCACTGAACACTTCCATTTAGTCCTAGTGTTACTCTATTCTCACGTGAGTGCTTCTTCTTTGAAAGGCTGCTGGACACAGCGGCAAAAAAATACCTACTACTTCAATTTTCCGCATTTGTTCTTCACTGTCTCACCTGTTTGTTTTTTTTAAAAGACTGTTATATTTCATCAAACTACTGTTGCTGCTGCTGCACCTTTGAGGCTCCTCTGATACATTAAAATATCTTACACCATCCTAATGCTCATGACAATACTTGAATCCTTTTATCTTACTTCTTTATCTTATCTTACATCTTAGCTATATTTGATCATACGTAACTGTTTCATGCGCTGAATTGTTGTTTAGTTGGACCCCACTGAGAAAGTAATGAAAATGTTAACAGGGGAACAAGGATGCTGTTGTGAGCTGTGCTAGACTGCTGCTGGGAATCGGATGGACAAGAAGAGGAGGCGGGTTGTCACCATGTTACTTCTCAGCTTATTGCCCAAGGCCTTGTTAAGCCTCCCATATGAGATTCTGAGCCCATGGCAAGCTGTGCAAACATCATTTGTCTGTTTTTTTTTTCCCTGATTCTAGTGATGTCAAAGCTCAACAGGTGTTTTATTTTATTTTGTACTAAACTACTAACATCACTATTTGGTTTTAGAGAATTAAATTGCAACTGACAAATATTATTCCAGTAGGCTTTTTCTTTCCTCGCTGTTAGGTGACGCATCAGACGCTTTTCTAAATGTCTTGTCTGTGTACATTAATTTGTTTTATTTTGAACTTGTTTTGACAGAGCTACAGCGTGGCCCTGGAGGAGGACGGGCACACGGAGGGGTGCAGCTCTACGACACTCCCTATGATGATGAGCGAGGCCAGCGTCCAGGCCTGATGTTTGGAGAACCTCAGGAGGAGGGCAAGGAGAGCAGCAGGCTGCCGCAAGATGATGAAAGACCGGCTGATGAGTATGACCAACCCTGGGAATGGAAAAAGGACCACATATCTAAAGCCTTTGCTGGTAAGGAGAGAAAAATACAACATTGCATTCAATACATTTTGTGTGTTATATAGATAATGGATGAGACCTCCTTCAGTTCACCTTCTCATTATCAACTTGATGTCTATTCTATAAATGGGTCTTTTTAAAGGATGTCCAAAGGGCAATTGCAACTGTTCTGTAAATGTTCTCCAAATAATCTCAAAATATCTCTTCCTGAATACCTTTTACACAGAATATACGTAGGCCGACAACAGGTGAACCATAGATTATTTTATATTTAAAAGTGTTTTTTTTTTTTACCTGATTCTGTTTTTCTGAAAAACACCTGTGAGTCACATTATTGGTCTTTGCTGTTTGTGCAAAGAGGTAATTATCAGACACAAATGTGTAAGTTATAATGAATGTTTTAAAAAACAGTTTGATTAAAGACCAAATTCGATTCTAAAACCCCCATGTTATAATTTATCCTTTTAAATTATTTGTTTTAAAAAAACCAGAATTTGTACTGTACTGTACTAAAATTTGTACTTTGTAAGCAAAGTACAATTTTTTTCACCTCTAGATGTAAAATGTTCACCAGATAACTCAGAAACTTAACTTTCCATAGGGGGTATATTCAATAGAATTAGTCAAGTGGGAAAGACCAGGCTTGGGGGAAAAAAAGCTGTGAAAGGGCAAAGCTTTCCCATGAGCATACAGAGAAACCCCACTGCTGAAAATACACGGTGAAATGCCCATCTAACTGTCCTGACCTTTAATGCCATTCCTGTCCCCTTTTTTATTGCATCTTCGAAGCCTTTTAAGACAAAGACTGCTGTGACCTTCACTGTCTCTACTTAAATGACATATCTCTCTCCAGTTACCATCACTCCTTTTGGTAACTATTGATTTTTTCACATGTGATTGACTACCATACAATGACTGCTGAGATAAAGATAACATGTTGTGAGTGAGTTTGTTCAAGTGTGAAGATGACATTAACGTCTTATAGAAAACCTGTACCATCAGTAAAAGGAGGAGGTACAGTATGAAACTAGATA
The DNA here is from genome assembly GCA_020466265.1 of Siphamia tubifer. Lineage (NCBI taxonomy): Eukaryota > Metazoa > Chordata > Actinopteri > Kurtiformes > Apogonidae > Siphamia > Siphamia tubifer. The sequence goes on along the minus strand of CM035786.1, from coordinate 40,486,577 downwards.
AATTTGTTTTACTGTCATTAAGTTATCTGCATGACTTTAATTATGTCTGAAGCCAACATCACATCATGCTACAGCCAATCCTGACAAGATACACCTTCTGAAAATAATTAGAGGCAGAGAAAGAAGTAAAAGTGTGTGAGGTAGTGAAGAAAACAGAAATAGAACTAAACTGATCGGTCAGTTCACAGTGGATCAGTGTAAAGCATGCCCGGCCAAGTCGACTTAATTGAGCTGCATCACTAAGTCACTGAGGTCAAGGTGAGGGGATAATAAATCAGCGATGCCTCACCCATACTCCTCAGTTCTCGCTGTCCTCTCACGTGCCCTCCTCCCTCCTCCTCACATCTCAGTTAATTACATGTTTATATGTGTGTGGCTGATCCAGTCCTAATGAGAGAATCATGGTCAGCACACATTTGTGTGAATACACACACAGAAATATCCATTCATGGTCAAATCACATTAACCGGAGAAGACGAAGACACTGTAATTCATTTCAGACTGAGATCATTTCAAAAGGAGGTGAATGACAATTAATTTAAAAAGTCCCTCACCTATTTAGTACTCATTCTTGCATTATCTGTACTTCCTTTACACTTTTCCTCGGTGCCACATACCCTAAGCTTTTCTTCAAAGGAGCACTTGGAGAATGCAGTGGAGGAAAACGCTTGTGCATCTCGAGTTGTCTGACCCCTTGTTTTTTCCATTTGGAGTCAGCACTCTTGAGCTGGCATGCTGTCTGTCTGTGCAGAGTAGAGCACTGAAGTGTAAACACACAAACAGTATTTTCCATTCTCACATTTTAATCCATATTCCCAGACCAGCCCGGCATGGCTTTGTCCACGCATGAGGAAGGGGAGAGACAACAACAGGGCAGAAAGAGAAAAACAGTGAAGATGGAAAGACAAAACGGTGAATGCAAAAAGACAAAGAGGAGGCACAAGAGGGAGAGAGATGGACAGGAGGAGGACAAAGGATAGAGAGGCTGTGCGGAAAGCCGGAGAGAAACAGACAGGAACGTCCAAGGTTATTGTAGGTTTGGTGGCAGCTCACTGCTTGTTTGTGGAGACCCAGTGGTTCGGAGGGGAGGGGCGTTGTGGAGAATTAATGGTTGTGGGCTGTGGCAAGGTGAGGCAAAGGGGGAGGAAGGGGGAGTCAGGGCCATTGTAGCAGGGTGCAATCAGTCATCCGCTAACACAGGCACGCTTTCTCACACATATACACACCAACACAGCAGCAGTGACAAGGCGGCCCCCGCGGCCCTCCCTCCCTCTGTGGATGTGACACACTCACTCAGATAACCTGCTGCAGGGGGCAAAGGGGGTATCGTGATCTGCCAGCCGCCCCTCCACCCCCACCTCATCATCGCCTTCACACAGGCACATGCAAACGCTCACACATGTGTATTCTCAACTAGGTTTTCCAGCTCTGATTAACACCAGGCAACTAATTCAAGGGTGAGAAGAGGATGTGTGCATGTTGGTTGGTTATTAGTGAGTACCGGGGGTGTAGGAGGGGGTTGCGGCTTCGTATTGAATGTGGATTTGTGGGCATCCTGAAAGGAATCAAGGCTTATCCGTGTTTTCGCGTAAGCGCTTGGCTGAATAGTGCATGCTGTGGTTATTTTTTCAAATAGTATCAGAATAAGCTGGCCTCCAGAGCATTTTGCTTATTTTCTATTGGACATTGAGTCCACTTGAGCTGGCCGTTTTGAGGATGAGCCTGACCGTGCCGAAAGGCGTCCAGCATGACAGGCCTCCCTCAGTCCGATAGGTTTTAATTATGGCATTAGACATCTGTCACCAGTCACTGCCATCCAGCTCAAATTACAGCAACCATTAATTGTTGTAAGTCAATAGAGATTCCAGTGTAAGAATTTGGCCCTGCAGCCATTCAACACCAATTAGTGAGCTAATGGAAAGCACCATCTCATTAGCTATCTGATGGCCACACCTAACGAACAGATGAATGGTTGTTTCAGGTGTTTCATGTTTTTAAGTTTTATAGTCCTGGAGCTCAGAGCTATTAGCTACAGATTATGGTCATTTGAAAGCTGGGGGAGTAGTCACATGTTGAAAAAGCTGCGAATCAGCAGGAAATCTAGATTGGGAAGGTGAATGAATAACATTTCCACCCCTAGCAATTACTATTATGGTGCCATTGAGCAAAACACTTATCCTCCACTTGTTCCAGTGCACCTGCTTGTGAGACAAGCATTGAAGAGTACAGATGTACACTGAAGCATATTCAATGTGACTGCAGGATGAGGCAACAAAGATTGCATGTAAACCTTTTATAGTATCAAATGAGTGTGTGATACATGTATCATTGAAGTTATTTTACTAATGATACTTGAATATGTATCAACCAATTAGGGTTCCCAATTATTTCCATGATAAATTCATTTAACATTTGGTTAAAAAAAAAAAAAAAGAATGTATGAAAGCGCATGTTTCATATATAACCACACATGTGAGAAGCATTTTCTGTTACAGTTAGAATGAAGTCCATTATGTTGCGCTGTCATATTTATGCAGTAGCTCCTCTTCTTCTTCCTTTTCTTAAATTACAGCTGGTAGTATCTAGTGTTCAGGTGCATAACCATCATCTGTTATGGTTGACTGTGGATCTGAATTAACATCCTCTTAATTCTAAAGCCTTGTAGAACCAAAGCAATCAGTGGCTTTAATAGGGTCTTGTGTCTGTTTTGTGGCTACTATATAAGGGAGGGGTTGGGGGTCAGTTCATTCCAGTCTGTACCACTACACACCATTAAATATCACACATTAAACCTCTGACCTTAATTAACCCATGGAAAATAACACATTTTTAAAGGACTAATGATTCAAAAGTTATTGATGGTTAATTTTCAGTTCATCAAATAAATTCACTAATCATTTAAAGGTTAAAGGTTATAAACTATTTATTTGCTTTACTGTCATGAGGAAATTCAGTCTCGGCATTTTACCCATGCTAATATACACAACACTTTGCATTACAGATAATAGGAAAACCCAAAGGAAACTGAAAACAGATGCACTTGACACAGAAAGGGTCCAATCCAACTGAGCCGTCTTGCTATGAGGAAGAACTATCCACTATGCCACCACACCACCCAATATAGACCATTATGTATCAGTAACTGCTGTGTTTTTAATATATTTTGCTGCAGCTTTATATAAATTATGGCTTGACTTGACCATGACCATGATATTAATCAGAGTAATCTGGTATTATTTGCATATTAATACAGTTGTTGAATTGTAAGCAAAGAAGTAAAAACATTATGTATGCCAGATTTATTTATGATTTAAACCATTTTAACCAATATTTATTAGTCTTATGTGGTGTTAATAGCAATATAAACTGGATACTAAAGTGTGCTTTAATGTGTTAATGGATTCTGTTGCAAAAGCGCTTTTTAGCAAAGCTTCCAAAGACACCTTGACAGATGGCTGGTGTGTTCGTGTGCCGCGTCTGTGTCAGGACAAGGTTTTTGTCGGTTGTTTTGCATGCCTGAATTCTCCTATGTGTAGAAAAGATGCATACCACGCTCTGTGTTTGGTTGTGTGAGATTTGCGCATGCAGACAAACATGCCAGCAGACAAAAAAAAAAATCGAGAAAAAAAAACAAAAGCGAGATTTTCATTTGTGGCGTGATGCTGCTGTGTGTGGCTCGAGGCAGACCCTGGGGGCATCAGACCAGCTTCTTCATCAATTCCCCAACACAGTGGAAGGGCTCTTGTCAATCTCTCTCACTCTTTTTCACTCATGTCTGCTTTTTCTCTTCTGTGTCACATTTCTGCTCCTCTCTCATTCGCTGCTCTTTGTACTCCTTCAGCGTGATCCTTTAGTGACATTAATGAAAAAGCAGGTCCCTCGTGAATCCTTTTTGCTATCCAATAACAAAGATGGGAGAGAGAGATGATGGAAGTATAGGGCAAGTGAGGAGAGGAGCACAGGAGTGTGGAAAGAGGGATAATGTCCCATTTAGAGGGAAACAAGGTGAAAGAGCAGAATGGGAAGGAGAGAGCAGCATGAAGGGGATGAATATGGGAAATCCCCAGGAAATGGATTCAGAGGAGATACTGTCAAAGAATATGCACTGTTCTTAGACTCAATATGTAAAACTGAAAAAGCTCAAATTGATCCACATTAGTAAAACAGCTTTTTTTTCCCCCTGCTGCACTGGCATAAGGTGTTAATTGTCTAAACTTATGGGGGGGCATTTTAACCAGCAGAAGGTCTTTGTACCGAGAGAAGATGGGGTAGCAGTGTTGTGTGAAAAACAGATGTCTTCATTAATGGACTTAATGGAGCTCTTCTATTGTCTTTGTGGGCCTCTCCTTCATTACAGGGACACTGAAAACAGCTGGGGTGCTTAGAAAAGCAGCTATCTGTCATTCAAGGTGATACGTTCTTGTGTGTGCACAGAAAAGCAAATTCAGTCAGGTTAATGACTTCTCCGTCAATAATTTCTCTAATTGTTAACAGGGAGTGAAGGCACTGTATCTGACCACAAATGACTGAATTGTTGTCACAGGTTTCATTATGTAGGAGATGGATCACACTTGTCATTGTTTGAACATGCTTACTGTAGTTTAGTTGATGAATATAGATTGTAAGTAACGCTGTGAATGTACCTTTGTCCAGAGACCATTAGTGTGTGTCAGTGCTTTGTAGTGGAGAACAAAGACTCCATGTGTGAGCAATCTACAGGTTTCCATTTGAAGACAATTGTAGCCAGGTGTTCCTCCTGTGTGTGAATGTGCTTTTTATGTTATATTCCTAATGTTATGGGGAGGTAGGTCTTTTTCCTTGCCTTATACAGGCAAAATACAGGTCTGTGTAACATAAAATATTAAAGTGACACTGTGGTGTGTGCATTCAGGTCATAAGTTAATTTACTGTGACCAAAAAAAGTGCTTTATTTCAGTTAGAATCAGTAAACTGGAAAAAATCTGAATCTTAATAGGTGTATTTTTCTCATTACACTTAAAATAAGATATAATAACTTTTTTTTTTTTTTTAGACAATTTTCAATTGTTCCATTGGCAGACGTTTTTGTTTTTTGCTTAATGTAACTTTTTTTTTTTTGTTTTTTTGCTTAATGTCATTTTCTTTTCTTTTTTTTTGCTTAATTACAGCAAAAAAAAAACATCTGCCAGTGGAAGAAGTGAAAATTATCTTGGTAAGATTTCTAAAAATAAGATTTTCAAGATGTCTGATTGTCTGAAAATAAGTTCTTATATCTCACTGAAAAGTTACTCTTTAGGTGATTCTGTCTTATTTTAAGTGCCATGAGCTGTTTAAACTAGAAATAAGACAAATACACTTGGTAAGATTTGGGTTTTTGTTCTTTTTTTTATATATGCCTGTCAGAATTGTCACACTAAAAAACATGTATTGCATCTCATCACTGAGGCATGATTTTTATTTATTTATTTTAACCCTTGTGCGGTCCTTCGTGAAAGGCACACTGGCTGTGTCCTACAATGGGGTCTTAAAGACCCAGATTCCAAAGTTCAGTTCCATAGACTCATCACCCCACCCCCCCAAGGATATATTACTGTTTTCAGTAGTAAGCAATGGCATCCTACAGTACGTATAAAAAGGTACATTTGTGAGCCACCAGGTCTCTTTGACCCGAAGGACCGCACAAGGGTTAAACCTGTCCTTCATCCTTAACAGCAGGATGTTTGTCTGTTTTGGTGTTGAACTCATTTGCTTTGCCAAAGGAGACTTCATAACGTATATGAGGCTTCACTTGCTATTCTACTGACTTTATTATGAATTTTTATAAACCACATTTTAATGCCGGATCTGAAGGATGGAGGATGGTGTTATTTAGATTTTTGGAGTGTATGCTCATCCTTCCAGAGAATTTTTAGCAGCAGGATGGACTCTACATTATCTACATAATTGGTCATTGTTAATGTAATTTAGTTAAGTGGCTTATGTTGTCTCAATCTAGATTATTAAATAATAATGACATAGATGAAACTGTTGATCAAATCATTCAAGTGTTTCCATACAGATATTTAATTAATATTATTATATTTTGAACATGGAAAAAAAATCTTCAAATGCTTTTTTTTTTTACCATTGCTTGTGATATTTTAATTCAAGGCATATAATGTTGAATAGATTTCTAATGCATGTAACACCTAACACATTTAGCTGATCAGCTCTTGAATCCCTGCATCTTCCTTGATATGTAAAGCAGCAAAAGATGCCTCATTGTAAAGCAGGTACTGTTGACATCAGAGCAGTTGATTCCTGGAGGTCATCCATGCGAAGCCATCACAGTCTTTTTAAGTGGAGAACAGACAGGGGTGTTCTCTTTCTACCTGACTTGTGTCGTGTAAAGTTCCCAATATCACCACCATCTGAACACATGTAGCCGAACCAATTCATGTCATGAAAGAGGAATTTATTTTCTACTTTTCACACAGCTATTGTTCAGTTCTTGTTATTACCTCCTCCTCACACACATTGACAGAACTATTTTCTTTGCAAAATACAATTTTAAGACCCAGGATAATCAGTGGAATGAGGGTAGAGAAGGACATCTGCCTCAGGAACACTGACAGTGAGGATCCTCGATGGAATTTTCCTTCCGTCTGCAGAACATGTCTACCTGAGCTCAGCTCATCACCCGCCCCCGAGACAACTGAGCACATTTCAGATCTATACTATATACTGCAGGGGTGTCAAACTCAGTTTAGTTCAGGGGCCACACACTCTGATCTCAAGTGGGCCAGACGAGTAAAATAATAACAGTGGAAAAAAAGCTAAATTACATAATGAAAAATATCCTTGAACAAATGTGAATAACATGAATAACCACAAACAAGCTGAAATTTCTTGAGAAATAATTCCTATTTAAACAATGTTCTGCCTCACTTTCATCATTTACGCATGTACATTACAATTTACAGATCACATTGGATCTACTATACAAATACACAAAACATTTAATAACAGACAGATTATTGATAAAAATTGGCCTTATTTCTCTTAAGACTTTTTCAGGTTGTTCATATTTGTTCAGATTATTCACATTTGTTAAAGGGTATTTTATACATTTTAATATTTTCATAATGTAATGTAACTTTTGTGATAAAAGAAAAAGTTTGTACATGTAAAACATTTCATGGAATTTAACTTTTTTTACACTAAAACAAAGCCTAAAGACAATTTAAATTGTCATTACTTCTAGGCTATTATGATAGTACTTTACTGGTCCTACCCACTTAAGATTAAATTAGTCTAAACTTTCACTGAGTCACCTTTGGTTGTTAATATCTCAGTATAGTTTGCACATTTCAAAATGAATGACACGAAAAAGAGTCTAATGAATTTCACATATTCATCGGACTCTTTGGCCTGCCACTTTTGGCCCACGGGCCATATGTTTGACACCTTTGCTGTATTGCCTTGGTTTCCACTCTGTCCTACTTTTTCTACTTGTTACCCTTCACCTGCTTTTCTGTGCTCATTTACACCCCGCTCTCTTTCCAGTTGTCTCCCTGAGTTTTGCTAGCGAATTCAGTATGTGTGACACTTTGATGTGGAGGCAAGTGGAGAGGCAACAGAGTGTGGTAGTGGTGCTGCTGGGTTTTTCATGGGTGTCAGGTGTTTGTGTGGACATGCATGGACCTTTTTTTGTGTTGCTGTGCGTGCCTCCAATTGAGGGGTGCCAGGGCACACTTTAATCCTGGCTTCAACCGAGGTACGGCCCGCTCCAGATGGGGCCATTGTACTGCACCATGCATCAATAATTCACAGAGTGCCAGAGAAAGTGGCGGAGTGTGTCTGCCTGTTCAATAATTAACCAGGGAAGGAGAGAGCCATGTATGTACAGCCTGGGTCTCTCACCAAAACGCCCATTCAGAGGGCTTTTGATGTTGCAGGCCTGGGGGATCTTTGGATTTGGCAGCTCATTAAGACGTCACCCTTTTACTTTTTATTTGTTTTGTAATCTGTTTTCGCCGTGAGCAGCAGCTGAACGTACCGATTGGACCTGGAAAATTGCATAACGCATGTGTCCGTTTGTGAGCAAAGCTGCATTAATGACTATTACATTGGATAGCTTCCTGCGACGGTAGATAATGAGCTATTTTCAGTTTTTTTCTCACAGCAAACCTGCTTCTCTCCTGTTGTAGGTAGAGCAGCACATGAGCTTTCTTCTACCCCCACACTCTTCAGTTTCACTGTCAAACTCCACGATGGGCTGTAGCACATTTTAAGTCACATTTTGTTTTTATTGTATCAAAGGAAACCAGACAAGTGGGTTTATTCAGATGACTGTAAACAGTGCATGTCTGTGACTTCTCCTGTGCTTTGTTCTTATCTTTTTGAGCTGGGAAACATTGCTATAGACCCATTTGTGCTCCATGTTAAATACACACATACATGCATTGTCCATTCTGTCCATCCTCTGAGTTCATTACATGTGTATTTCTGTCCTCCGGGAACACGTGGATACAAACGTCAACAGAGAATACGCAGCAGTACCCCTGGGAGCCGTGGAGGCAGTGTTGAGATACGAAGATAAGAATAATTCCCCAAAACTTTTCAAAACTACTGACAATACAGTGTAAAAATTATTGTAGAATTAACAGTAAAAAGTTGCAAAATTGCACTATGAAAAACTGTAAGTGAAAATACAATGTAAAGTTATTTATTTGAGAACATTTTTGTGCTAATAATCAAATCAAATGTAGCTGTGGTTTTTACAAAAAACAGATTTGTATGTAGAAAGTACGTATTTCTATTTCTCTGTTTTGAGAAAATAAAACTGTAAATTGAAAAACAATGTGGTGCCATTTAAAATGCAAGAGCACAATGTTAAAATAACAGCCTAATTGTTTTTTGTTTTTTTTTTCAATAGGAAACTCATAAATAACTAAATATTTAACAATTTAAGATTTTAATCATGTAAAGTGATGGGTGGCTGTAGTTTAGTTTGTAGAGTAGTTTGTCCAATGAGCAAAGGGTTGACATTTTGACTTCTAGCTCTGACTGTTTACATGTGGTATTCCATTTACTTATTACATTCAATGTTAAATCTACATGTTACTCTGTAAATATGTTGACAGAATGATGTTTTTACAGCAATGTTCTGACGGCCACAGCTGCCAGTTTTCCCATAAAAACTAGCTTTTTTTTTTTTACAGTGCATTTATAACAAACACTGCCCTAAATGTCAACATTAGTAAAACATATTCTGTTGTCAACATATTTGTTATTATTAACTTTCTTCTCCTTAAAAAAACATTACTCTTCTACACTGTACTCATTTGGTGTGGTCATTCAGAGCGGCGCCGTCTGGTGAACTGACAAAAGCTTATTTCAACACGATGGACTTTTGGAAGTATGAATTCAGTGAGGCTTGAAACAGACAGACCTATTTATGTGCATAAACCTAAACAGGCCTTTATCTTCACATAGAAACAAGTGCATTTTATGACCATGCACCGTTATCTGTACAAGGATGTTTTTTCTTTGTACATTCCACTTCTCTCTCACTCTTCTCTCCCGACAGTTAAGTCTTGCACCTGATTTCAGTGTCACTTATAAATCGTCACCACTTCTCTCATTTTAACTTCTTTTTTTCAAACCCATCTGCTCTGTTCTCACTCTCTGGCACCCCCCTCTCTCTTGCCTCCTCCTCCTCCCTTTCCCGCTCACTCGATCTCCACTCTGTTAGACATGAGGGAGTTGTCGGAGTTGCCCTGGCCTGCCCCAGTCGGTCAGCTGGAGGAGGAGCCCCCCATCAGAGAGCAAGGTGACCTCTCACCCTGAACAAACCCACAATATGCAGTCACTCCCTGGCTCATTGTCCCAGGCTGTTGCCCTGCATCTGTTCTACTTCCACCTTCAACCTATAGCAGTCTGCATCTGCTCCACCTGCATTTGTCCTGGCCTCCCTCAAGAAATAACTTTTTCACATATAGTACAAATATGTATAGAATTTAAAATGTGTATGTAATCCAAAATATGCGCAACTGTATTTATGTTCTTTATGTTGTTTAACTCTAAAATTCATTTAAAGGGATTAATTTTACATCTGCATGTTTATACCAACACATGACATTAGTATTTCCCCCCTAACCCCTTATGTAAAATGTATCAGTGACATTGTAGGTTATGTACATACTGCAGTCTACCTGTTCACACACAACACCAGATGGAGGGTGTTGTGCTTGTGTGTGGGCAGAACATCACTTTCAAGATGATGAAATGCACCTCAGAAACTTCAATATATCCCTGCAAGGAACATTAAATTCATATAGCTTGAATGTCATAAGATAAAATAATATAAAGTGCTACAGTCACAAAAGATTTATCACAACAAACATGTTACATAAACCCCAGCAGAAGGTTTGAGTCATGGATAGGACTGATGATGTCTGTTTGCTTCTTTCTCACTTTCTGTACCTTCTTTAATTCTTGTTTTACAGTTTTTTATGTGGCACTAATGTCAGTTTTTGTGATTTCCGAATTTTCAAATATTAAATCAAATGCATCCACTATAGATTTTTTTGCCCAGATTACACATCATACTACTTATTCTTCTACTATATTCATGTTTATACACTTACAGCTAACAGCACTACAGCGAGTGTTCATAGTAATGTAAGGAAATGTAACAGAAATGCACAATGTGTTGTTTACCTTGGTTTGTCTAATATAATTACATTACTAAATACATTTTATAGTAAGCCCTCTCTCAGAACTATTCCCAAATTTCTGCCTTGCATCAAATGTGCATGGAAATTACCCACTAAACTAGGATGTCTGTGTTGTTCAAATTGCATTCCTAAGTACCACAGTAGCACTCTGATATGCTTGTAGTTTAATCACAACTTGTGTAAATTGAATTCCATTGAAAACAGACACAAAGGGGTAAATAATACTTCGTTCTGTAAAACGCTCTCAAAAACGGCATGTGTATCACATCAGAATAGTGTTGTAGAAGGATACCAGATCCAAGTCTGTCTGCCCTGGGGGACTCATACAAATGTTGATGATGGTAATAGTTTTGCAGTCTGTCAGACCCAGACCTTCTTCCTTCAGTTCAACCATGAGAGATTTCTTTGCTTCATGCACAGTTTTGCAATCACTGGATATGTGCTGTTTGCAGACGTCTGGCTGTGATGGTTAATCTCTTTTGATCATAGTGCTGTGTAAATAATGTGACTCATATTTTCTGTCCCCATCTGCCAACAGTTCAGTTTGATGGCGCAGACTGGGAGCGCTCCTCGTCACCCACAGAGCGGTTGCGTCCGCCGGGGCCCAGATCCAGCCCGCTAGCAGGGGGAGGGATGAAGTTTCGAATGCCTCAGGAAGGACTCACAATGATGGGAGAGAGAGTGGACCCTACTCTGCCTTTGGAGAAACAGGTGTATGTATCCTATCAAATGCTGCTAAACACAAAGAGCAGCTTCTTAAACATAGATCAGCTCCTTTGTATTTGTCGGACAGATCTCAGTTAAAAGGATAGTTACATTAATTTTTACGGTTTAAACTTCATTAACCCTTGACCCTCAATTACTGAATATCCCCATAGCTATATCGACTCATTAGCATAAATATAAGACAAGCTAAAAGGGGCAGACAAATAAACACTGGTAACTAGTGCGCACAATGTTAGGAGAAGTTTAATGTGCACACAGTAAAGAAAAATATTCCTGTGTGTTGAAGAAAAATTTAATTAAGCTTTGTGTCAACAGTATTTATACATCAAATATCCCTAGGTCCCTATTTATGCATACAAATAAATGCTATTTGTCTATATTATAAATCTGTGTAGGTTGTAAATGTCTCTGCACAAATGCTTTGTTCAGTCATTTATTCATGCGTTGTAAAAAAAAAAAAAAAAAAAGAAAGAAAAAGGGAGCGGGGGGGGGTTATATTTAAAGAGAAAATGAAACGTGAAACCAATTTTATTGCAATTTATTTATCTATGAAGGTTTTGGATATATGAAGGAAAACAGTTCGAGTCTGTATTTCAGCTGAGTAGCAGTGATCAGATCTTAGAAAAAGATTGGGATGTGAACTAATTAAGTCACACCATTAAAAGCACACATTTACTTTGGTCTTGTAATTTCAAACATCATTGGTATAATTTATGTGCTGCTGCTGTGCACATAAAAGGCTGTTTTACTAATGAAATCCAAGCACAACACCCCTTAAGCACATATTCACATGCCACAGACAAAACACTCACACATTGCACACCTACACTTGAGGATGCTAGTAGATTGTTCTGCCCCATTAGTCTCTTAAGGACTATTATGGGCTTTGTGGTCTCTATCAGCCCTGCTTTAGACCATTGGTGTCAACCTGTAGCGCTGTGTACACTTGCATGTCAGACCTGTTTCTGTAGTAGTTCATAAATAAGGAAAACGCATCAGTCGTACAACAGAAATATATATTTATAGCACCTACTGCCTGTGGCAGCTATAGTTAGGGATGTCATTTGTCTCTATCAACATGGTTTTCATAGTTTTCAGGCGTTTTCAGTTGCGTGTATGATCTATGTGCATATCCATGAGTGTGGCTATTGTTTAAGGATGATCAATGAAGCCATACATATTTAAAAAAAAAAAACATGTAAAGCTACAACCAACACAATATGATGTGATTCAACACTATTTAACTCATTCACTGCCAGGTGAATGAGAAGAGCATATTGACTCAGAATATAGTTAATTGCAGACTGTTCATTTGCATTTGAATTGACGCCAAAGCACATCAATGGCAGTGAAGGAGTTAATTTACAATTCAATGTATGTGGAGAGTATAGATTCCTTCATGGTCCACGTCACTGTGACATCACTATATTAGCTGAAGGTTAAAAGAGTGGGAAGTTGGAGGCAAACACTGGTCATCATTACACCAAAACCGTAAAACCAAAAAGTTAGACTTAAAATTCGTAGACAGTTTTGGTTGAACGCAATTAGACAAAAAGATTGGACTGAAACAATCAAAGTGAGTGTATTCAAATATCTACTAAAATGTCACATTTCCTTGTCCATCTCAGCAAACGCACTTCATTAAAACATGCTAATCCACATTGACAATCTAGCATATTTCAGATGGTTTGCCTCCAGATAAGCCCCCCCCACCCCCCACTCCCCCCAAAAAAACCAACAAAAAAAAAACTGTTGCATTGTCTACAAACTGTGAAAGGCTCTGTGTGATGCTCTGTCAAATAACACACAGTCTCATTTAATTTCTTTGGTTCTTATAATCACTCCGAATGCCAACTAGAAAAAGCTATATTTTTGCTTAGAGTCGTTGTTTCTCCAGTACAACAGTTCAGTGCTTCTTTTTATGTTTTCTTTTTCCTTCTGAAAAGGTCTAAAAACCATATGGTGCTTTCTGCAAAAAGGTCCCTATAATAGAAGATACTTATACACTATACCGATAGGCTTTAAACTCATATCCCCACTAGGATTACTATGGTACTATGCAGAATGTTAATCTTAAAATGTCTTAATCTTATGTTGTTGTATTTTTCTCTGTCAGATGGTACCATGGCTCATTGTCACGTTCTGATGCAGAGTCTTTGCTAACGCTGTGTAAAGAGTGTAGCTACCTGGTGAGGAACAGCCAAACCAACCGCTCAGATTACTCCCTGTCCCTACGGTAGGACACAGACACACACACACACACACTGAAATAAACTCTCCTTTAACAGGAAGGGGTGAAACACTTGAGCACTTTCAATAACATCCCCGTCTAAACGGCCTTACGCTTTAATTGCACACATCTAATTTTTTATCTGCTTTGTGACTTTGTGTAGGAGTGTGTGTAAAGTGTGTTGTGCCACCTGAGCTACTGATCTCATATCGCTTTCTCCACACCTCTCCATCTGTCTTTCTCCCTCCCTCTCCTCTGCTATCACACCCACTTAAGATCACTGCTGCACTGATTCCTCCCCCAATACTCATTTGCAGGGCACAATACTGCTTATCTGGTCAAATCTCTCCCTTGTAATTAGTATCTTGATCCATTGTCTCGGTCTCCCACCACTCACCCATCATCCCTCTGTCCTCACCCTATCCTTGGTCCCCTCCATGGCTTTCTCCCCTGACTCCCAGTAGGCCTCCTAAGTGGTAATCAGGCAGGTAGAGCACACTTCAGTGCGCACATCATCCTCTCCATAATCGCTAATGAATATGAATTACCTTCTGTGGGCCACACAAGAAGGGAATCAGAAGTGGGGGTGGGGGGGGTGCCAGTGTGTTGAGCTGACATATAAACAAGCTCATGCATTACTGATTTACATGGGTAGAGTGGGTTTGACACACACACACACACACACACACACACACACATTGTACTAGTGACAATGTCTCAGTTGGCACCAGTTCCATATGTGGTGACAGAAATCTGTAAGATGTATTTTATCCTAATTTTATTCTGTTTGTTGTAAACTGTCCCCCTGAGAGCCTCTAGAATGTTAAACATGGACAACATGCGCGATAACATAGAGCTTTTGTGTGAGCTAGTTTCAGGAGGCTGTGTTTTTAGCACCACTGAACAAAAATACCATAATAATCTCTCACCATATAGTTGTTAAAGAGACCTGTGATATAAGGAGACAGTTGCATCTCATGTTGATTATTTTGTCTGGTTTTAATAAAAGTGGCTTTTGATAAAAGAACTGAGCCAGATGTAATGACCAATGACTATAAACCAGGTCAACAGCCATCAAACTCATTTTAGTTCAGGGGCCACATACAGCCTAGTTGATCTCAGGTAGGCCAGACCGGAAAAATAATAGCATAAAATCAAATAAATAATGAGAAATTCAAACTTATCTCTTTGTTTTTGTACACAAAAGTAAAATTAGTACCCTGAACATTCATGAACAACCTGAAATTTTTCGAAGAAAACTATTCTTTGGCTTATCTTCTCATTCACATTAAAACTCACATACCACAGGGGATCTACAAGTGAACAAAACATTTAGTAACAGACATAATATTGTCAAAATTGCATTTTTGTTAATGAATATTTTGGAAAGTAGACATTTTCATGATGGGATTTTACTTCTACCATTTTTTTTTTTACTTTAAAACAAAGAGACAAATTTGGAGTTGTCATTGTTTTTAGGTTTTAATGCCATTACTTTACTGATCTGCTGGAGATCATATAGGTCTGTGGCCCCTGAACTACAATGGTTTTATGTCTCACTTAGGGCTATATGATTTTGGCCAACCATAAAATCCCCTTTTTTCCTCTAAAGGAGGGGTGCTCAATCCTGGTCCTCGAGAGCTACTATCCTGCATGTTTTAGATGTATCCCTCTGCCAACACACCCTGACAGTCATTATCAGTCTTCTGCAGAGCTTGATTAGAGGTTTATCATTTGAATCAGGTGTGTTGGAAGGGGGATATACCTAAATCTAAAACGTGCAGGATAGTAGCTCTCGAGGACCAGGATTGAGCACCCCTTCTCTAAAGACTCGAATTAGATATTTGGGTAAATCTACAACTGAGAACAAAAGTTGGCATGTCTTGTCTGTGAAGCCAGAACAGAATCCTTGAATATTCTATGATTGGCCCACAGACGTTACACCAATGTAAGTCAGAGACAGGCATCAGTGGTGCATGCGTGGACTGGCCCACACAGATGAGTGATCTTCATGGGGTTCTATTTAACTTCGGCATCTGTGTGTGTATGAGACTGACTGAGGACATGCTGGAGGGATTATAACTGTGGGCTGGTCTGGGAACGCCTCGGGATTCCCCTAGAGTTGGTGGAATTGTCTGGGCAGAGGGCTGTCTGGATACTCTGCTGAGGCTACCCGTGACCCGGCCCCTGATCGGAAGATGATGGTACTGTACGGATCTGTGCGGGACAATGTAAGATGTGGGATCTCCATGCAGGTATATTTGAATTGGGGAATCTGTGTGTGGACAAAGGCTTAAATTGCTGTCACTACTGTGGGACCATCACGGATTTAAGGTCCATGGTCATTACATGGACTTCTCTGAACGACCGCTCTCACAGTTAGGAGGAAGAGACTACGACAACCTGGAGACACTTTTAAAAACCTAATTTCAAATTCAAATTGATTAATTGTGCATCCCTATTCTCTATCTAATTTTTGCATCTCTTAAATTCATCCTATGGGTCAGACTATACCCTTTGGAGGGCCAGTTTTGGCCCATGAGCCATATGTTTTTGACACCCATGCTATAAAGACAGTCTCCAGTGCAGACTATGTAGCCCTAAAGTACCATAGTACCTCCCTTAACTGTGATATTTTAGCTGCACATTTTCAATATATAGTCCGTGCTGGAACTGCAGCTTATGACATTTCTGATTTTGGAGTTTCATCATTGTCTTATCTTTAGTAGCTTCTACTGTTGAGTGCCCCCCCCCCTTTTTTTTTTTCTTTTTTTTTTTAAAGTTGGGGGATATTGACTCTGGTCCACAGTCAGACATAGTGATAGTGTATGTACTTTACACCAGATAACACACAGCTACAGAAAAGTCCAGTTACAGTAGAAACATATCAGAGGAAGTGGCTCACTCAACACTGTGAGATCATGATATCACAGCTATTCTTATTCTTTCTCATAACTAACAAACTATAATTGTGATCATTATATTCTGTTCATAGACTATAAATGTGGACACAGCAACAACTCTTAAAAATTGAAGCCAAAAACTCTCTTGTCTCCATGTGGTGGCTCATGTATCACATATCTCACCTCCCTCATACACCCACAGAGGGCCTGAGGCCAAATAAAACAAATAGGTGATGACGGTATTAACCAATCATTATCCCAAATCCATCAGACAAGTGTATTGGTTTCAATCTTACACAACAGCAGGAAACGGGCTTTGGTTCAATCTTTCTACCTTTTATACATCCTGCCTTTGAATTCTGCTTTCAGGCATATCTCTTTCAGTAAAATGTCACTCTACACCACTCAGAACAAGATATTAAGCACAATTTGATAGTAGAACCTTGACAGATAAAAATGAGGTTTTTCCATTTCTATATGTGGATGAAGCAGCAGCCTTTCCTCTTCATCAGTGGGCTGGTTGTTAAAGGACACTGGGACTGCCATCATGATACCAGCATACCATTAACGATGTTATCACAGAATTTTTTCTCATTATTTGATAGGTCAACCTTAACTTTTGTGTCTCAAGATGATACTGTCAGCCAAACATTGGCGAGAATGATAAGGGTTGGTTATTGAAAAGAAAATGTCACTCCATTGTGAGTCAGCGCTCAGATGGATCTTCCAGATTTAAACCAACATGAATATTTATGACGGAGCACTGGTAGGCTGTAATGTACCATGAGATACAAAAAGACCCCAAAACAAACAGGGCGACATGAAAGCACAGTCAACTCGAAGCACTGATGTGATAAAGTAACTGGCTCTCAGAGCTCCTGAGACCAACAGGATGATGACAAACTGTCTGTTGTTCAGCTCCATGTTGTCACACAGGGAATTTTTGGTTTCATCACTCTTCAAAATTTAATACCGTTTACTACAATAATGTCAATTCTGGTGACCAGTTTAGACCTTGTCTTTCCCTCTGCTTCTATAATTAGAAGCACATCATGAGTGGCTGGCTGACTCTTAAAGGGGAAGTCCTCTCATCGCTGCCTGGCTCTTTAAAGGGGAGGGACTGGTGTGGTTGGCTCTTTCATTAAACCGTTTTCACAGTCCAGTGCTTTATTGGTTCTCTCTCTGCCTTTGTCTGTCCGTCCATGTGCTTTAACGCCACACATCCATCCATCATAATGGCCCTTCATTACTAATTTGTGACATGGTGTTAAATCTCAGTCAGAATTATGTCCTAAAAGTGCAGTAGAAGGAAGTGAACATAAATTCAGTCTCTCCTTCCCAGTGTGTCATTATGTCTAGAAGGCCACATGATATGTTATGTGCCCTACATTGTATGTCATCCCTCTTTTCTCACTCGCACACTTCTGTTTTTTCATGTTCGTGGGTTTTCTTCCTTTTTTCTTTGTGCCTCCCTCCACATCTTAGTTCTTGTTTCTCTTTTGTCTCATCTTCCAGGAGCTGCCAGGGGTTCATGCACATGAAGTTCACCCAGTGTAAAGATGGCAAGTATGTGCTGGGGCAGAACAGCCCCCCCTTCGACACCATCCCAGAGGTCATCCATTTTTACACCACACACAAACTCCCCATCCGAGGGGCTGAGCACCTGTCCCTGCTGTTCCCTGTGCTGGTGCAGACGCTCTGACCTGGACGCTCCTCCTGGACCTACAAGGTCACCTAACAGTGATCGGACACAGTAAAACTTGAATGTCGTGCCAGTGCTCTCGTCTTGTTGGACTGGACTATTCCTGATGAATCAACACACCAGGGGCCAGTGCCCTCACCCACCACTGCTGTTGTACTCGTGCCAAGTGTCTGTACCATCTGGGAGATCGATTCACATGAAATGCAAAACCTGAACTTCAGACCATTGTCGTGGTAAAACGTCAAATCTCCTCACTGACCCAAGAACACCTGACCCTGTCCCTTTTCTTCATAAGTTTCTTTCAAGGCTGAATGAACTGTAGTGAAACCTGGAGAAGCAGTAGCTTCATATTCTAAACATTGCTACAGGAAACCTAAGAGATAATTGAGATTAATATGCTGTTGTTTCCTCATCACAACTTGTATAATATTGCTGTTGTCAGGTGAAAAACTTGCAAATCCTTTTTTGCAGATTTTTCATCTTAACATTTATAGTCCATAAATTATACTATTTGGCAGGAAAAGTCGTGAGAGGCTTCTGTAAATGGTGAACATTGTAAAATCAGTACTATTTTTGAAGCTTAGGGGTTTTTACCAGCAGCAGTGATATTGTTTTTCTACACAAAGACACTATAGGATGATGTCTCTTCTGTTAATGTTCCTCCAGTCTGTTCTATGCCGTCATGGTGCTGTATTTTGAGCATTTTCTTTCCACATCTCAATGTAACTTGTTGATTGTTTATCATAAGTAACAGAGAAGCTGTGTATTCATTGTACTTGTACTGACCTTGACGGCCTGTGTTTGGTGGCTTGTCCTGCAGAGGTGATGCTTAATTCATCATATTTTCACAAACGTAGCATCATGCACTGAAGGCGAGCTATAAGCTGATGTAAAGAGATGGTAATCTGGACACTGTCAAACTTTTGTGAATGTTGGCCTCAGTTCATCCATATTTCAGCTGGCCAAACGATTAAATGCCTGTGGGGAGTTGTATTTGAGTTAAATTCTTGCCATCTGGAAGGGGTTTCCATGTCTGCTGCCTGGTTGCAGCATTTGTCATGAAGACTCATCTGAAGACAACATATCTGTCAGTTTCTAAAAAGGAGTGAAGAGAAATTCATACTATTGTTTCTTAATCTAAAAGTCTATTGCCTGAGTTGTATTAATTATTATTATTGGTATGACCATTCTTTGTCACTAGTAAAAGATTACATTTATTTATCCACTGTGTCATGAAGTGCAATTCTTGTTTGGTTTTGTGTTGAATTCTATCAGAAAACAATCCTAAAATACTCCGATTAGTGTAATGAATCAAATTTTATATAACCCGACTCCTCTGCAGTCTGGAAAGAAATAAAGGAGGCACAAAGGATTTGGCAAAAAAAAAAAAAAGAAAAAGAAAATTGCATGACTTATGCACACAAACCTGCTCACATTTGCTTCCCTTCATCCATTAACAGCAGTGTTGGGAGGGAGGGGGTGAGGACTGGAGGGTGAGGTGTGGCTGTGGATGGGGGTACGGCAGCCCTCATTATTTGGGCTGTGCCGCAGTGAAAAGCACTGGGATTGCTTTCATTACTGAACCAAATGAAATAGCAGAGGCTGATTACCCGCGTGACAGAGAGGAGACGAGCTAGATCACTCTCTATTGGAGAGAAAGTGAAGGAAGAAAGAGAGGGGGGGGGGGGGGGGGGGTGAGAGGAAGATGGGGGGAGTGAGACGGTGTCTGGCTGTACTTCCCCAACAAGATTCCAAACAAGTGGGTGTGTGGGTGTTTGTGAGTGTAAGAGGGAGACTGTTATATGCAGGGGGAGGGGGTGCGGGGGGCTGTTATAGTCCCATTTCTCATACAAGGTTCCCTGGGGAGGGATATGAATAATAATGACAGCAGCGGTGCGGCATGTAAAAAATCAAACAAATATCACACTCACATTTTACATTACATCTGATTTTGCACCATGTCTGCTGTTTTCTAGTCAACTGAGGCGTGTGTTTGAAGCTATAATTTTATTACAACATTTGTCTAGTTTTGGAACAAATGGCAAAGCGATTGTCCAATGGTTCTGTTTTAAATAAAAAAAAAAAACTGTGCTTGTGCGTGTCTGAATGTATATAGGAGCACGTGTGTGTGGGTGGAAGTGTGTGGGTGTGCAGCTGTCATATCAGAATCAAAATGTGTATAACGTCAGATGTGGTAGCTGTCAATAATTACTGTATGTGGTGCTGGCAGCTGTGATTGCAGCATACAAGCCTGGAGGAATGAACACCTGTGATCACCACCAAGTCAGAGAACATATGGAAACGACATAACATCCACACACATGACAAGTCACAAACATGCAAATAAAGGGTTCAGACTAGATCAAAATATCAGATCTTTACCTCTGTAAATTATAGCAATAGTCTTACAATAATGTTAATGCAATGAAATAAACATGTATATATGTTCTGATGTAGATCTTTGACACTTAAACATTCTCCTTGAGTTTGGATCATGTGTTTTCAGTACCACACTGAAAAAATCTGACTCTTACCAAGTATATTTTTACCATTTCTTGTCAACATATCTCATTACGCTTAAAATAAGACATAATCACATGAAGAGTAACCTTTCAGTGAGATATAAGAACTAGTTTTTAAGACAATAGATCTTGAAAATCATATTTTAAAAAATCTTACCGAAAAATAAATGTTCACTTGTTTCATGCACAGATTTTTGTTTTTGTCTGAATTTAAAAAAAAAAAAAAACTTGTATTGAGCAAAAAATGAGAGGTTGTTTGTTTGTGAGGAAAGGTGTGAGGTGGTCCAGAATAGATCTCATGGACATTTAGAGAATGTAGGTCAAAGGTCAAGGTCACCAAAAATACATTTTCACAGTGTTCAGAGACATGGCAAATCAAAAATGTTCCTTTCATTCCTGTATACTGACTGAGTTTTGCATATAGTTTCTTTTTGCTCTCACTGTCAATGTGAACTGACATCTGAACTTTGAATGCCATATTTGAAACCTCTAGGTCAAAGGTCACAGTAAATATCAAAATCACATTTTGTATATGACTTTTGAATTATTCTACATATCTTAGTCCAATGACCACCAAAATGTTCATCTTTCAATTTTGCATCTTGTGTGTATAGATTCAGACCTACTGTTGACTTAAGAGGTCGGGAGTCACTCATGTCAATACCTAAAAAAAATAAATGTGATTTTCAAGATCTATTAAAAATCACCTCTTATACCTCACTGAAAAGTTACTCTTCAGATGATCATGTCTTATTTTGAGGTCCAATTCCAATTCCTCCCTCAACACTAAGTATTAAGGGCTATTTGTGATTTAGAAATGGGACACCCCTTAAATCTTGGCCCTGAAATGAAACACAACTTTATTATTATTACAACCATATTCAGCTGTCGACGCATACCACGGCTCAATGAAAGGTAATTACACTAGCTATAACTATTGTTAAAATAACTCTGCGGCTACATTACCGGCACAAGCATGTTATATAGGCTGTTATCTTGATAAAACAACTACATTACCACCGCGAAAAATGACCGTTTTTTTTGTAACGTTAGCTAACTTAAACGATAGCTAGCTTGTCCGCACCAGCCACTATTGACAAAATGTCGTAAAATAAATAAATAAATAATAAAAAATAAAAAATACATGTTATGTAACAATGAGGTACATAATCCATAAAATGGACCTAAACTAAGATAATATAATGATTTTCGTACTTTTTCATATCTCCATTAACAAAGAAAATACTGCATTCTGGGTAACCCTTGCTCCCAAGGGTGGTGTCGGAGAATTTCAATATTGAGATCGATACAGTCCTCAAAGTTGCCCCTCAACTTAAACGTTTTTATGATATAGTTTGACTAGAAATGAGAACCATACATTTAGAGTATGGCGTTTCAATATATATGGAATGGACAGTGATGTAAACAAACCTTCATTTACAATAATAATAACTGAACTGAGGAACACACATCAAATATGGCTGATTTAGAAGTGAAAGGAAGTATGTTCTCAGTTCTGGATCATGTTGCTTGGTATTGTACAGCATCTGTGTGATTTTTTTTTCCTCACAGTATTATGAGCCATTAAAAAAAAGAATAGCAGCATCAAAAACCGTTCTGAGAATCCTTTAAACCTCGTAGAATCCAGATCTAGGCAAGGCTAATGTACGTGTATAGCACATTTCCTGTACAGGACAATTCAAGGTGCTTTACATAATACATATAAGAAAATTAAAATGATTAAGAGCATTGTACATTGAGCAGTAGAATTGGTCCAGTTTACATGTAACAAATTCTTCTCATTACTGTTGTCAACAGAGGTGTTAAAAGTGCTCACATTCTGTACTTAAGTAGATGTACAGTTACTTATATGAAAAAATAAAAGTAGAAGTACTGATTCAACTCGTCCACTTAAGTAAAAGTAAAAAAAGTACAACTTCTCAATTGTAATAAAGTACAAAAGTAAAAAAATAAAACAACATGTTTGCCATGAATGCAATAATACTTATTTAACCAGAAAAAAATCTGAAAAGTTTCAAAAGTATTGAAATTAAACCCTGTAAAAGTGAGTTACTGTGTTGAAGTTATGTTTGATGAGGTCACAGTTACTCAGTTTTGTGGGTATGGACAGGAAAATTAGAGAGAGAGGGGGGGGGGGTCACAATTGAGACAAAAAGTCACGAGATTAAAAAAAAACCAGTTATAAATATGAGATTAAAAAATGCATAATTTTAAGATAAAATGTTAGAATTGTGGAGTAAGAAGTAAAAATTATGAGATAAAAAGTAACATTTTGAGATAAAAAGTCAAAATTATTAGATAAAAAGTCAAAATTGCAGGATAAAAAATTATGAGATAAAAAAAAAATCTAAATTGTGAGATAACTACAATATATAAAGTTGCAGTTTCTCTCCTCCACTGATTTTCCCTCTGAAGTGACACATTTTTGTACTGTCACATCTGTTTAGTTTGAAAAAGTAATGCGTCTATTCTGAGAATGTAAAGAGTATAAAGTACAGATATTTACGCAAAAATATACGGAGTAAAAGTAATAGGTTGTCAGAAAAATAAATACTTAAGCAAAGTACAGATACCTAAAAATCTACTTCAGCACAGTAGTTACTTTCCATCTCTGGTTGTCAACACCATATTTAACGCTCTACTTCTTTGAAATCACCTGTTCTTAGCCATAAACCTGAGCCACAGTAGATTTTCCACAGTGTGAAAATATAGAGAAGGAGTAACTGTAGTAGTCATGTGTTCTCCTAAATGACAACATGCTAAAAAAGGTTGTTTGTCTTGGTATGTTCATAGTTGTAACATGTTAACGTTTAACTCTTGGGTCAGATGAGTGTTTGAAGCCCCTGATGAATGTGTTCTCCTCCAGTGACCTATTCTACACACAAATCTGCATGCACTGGGCCGAGGGAATGGGCCAGCTGTGTCCACTCCACTTTCACAAGTGAGCGACAGGACACGCATGTCAGACAAGAAGGCTGCCGTCGTCCCTCGCACTTATCCCCTGTCCCAGACATGCTAATCCCCACAGTTGTGCCAGGCAGGCGTGGAGGAGATAGATTATAGAGGTCAGTGTGAGCAGGTGTGTTCATGCCATCAGGCTCTGCCGCTAAACTGAAATCAGAGAAGGTTCGGAGATGAAACAGCTGCTGTTTGGGGGGACTGGGAGAAAGGGTGATATTTAAGGGGTTAGACTTTGGAAGAGACTACTAATCCACTTCTGACACCTCTCTGTTATGACAGAGTAGGGATCACTGGTTCATTCCACCATGGTACAAGTATTGAGGAGAGATTTTCAGTGGGGTTTTTTTTAATAACATTAACTCATAAAAGCCCAAACAGCCACCAGCAACCAAAACCATCTACTGATATAAATGGTTTCATTACTGTTGATCCACTAATCCTATCTGTACATGTAAATAATTGGTGAAACATGCAATTTGTCGTCTTTTCATAACCAGATAAGACCCATTTGGACGTTCAGGCGCACTATAGTTACCATGGAAACACTGTTATTTTCAACAAGACTGATTTACCACTGGAATTTGATCCACAATAGTGGGTGGACACACTTGTTATATATTACATTATTGACAATTTTTGTTGAAACACTCACTTTTTTGTCGGTTTTCTCTGGTTGTGATATAAAAGTCCTCTAACTTTAATCTGAAGTTTAATGAACATCTAAATCACAGGTGTCAAACATAAGGCCAAATGTGGCCCGCCAAAGGGTCCAATCTGGCCTGGTGTATGAATAACAATGAATATATTAACAATCAGTGGTGTAAAAATCATTTTAATTCAGGTTCCACATACAGAATAATTAGATCTCAATTAGGTCAGACCAGTAAAATATGATCATAATAACCTATAAATACCTTTGTTTTAGTGTAAAAAGGGAAATACATGAAAACCTTGATATTGACAAACTATCTTTTTAACAAAAATTATGAATAACCTGAACAAATATGAACAAATGAAATGTCTTAGGAGAAGTATAATTTTATCAACATACTGCCTGTTACTAAATGTTTATTATGTATTTGTAATAGCAATGTTAGTTGTAATTCAGGCAAACTGAGGCAAAATATTGTTAAAATTACACTTGTTTTTCTTAAGACATTTCAACTTATTCATGTTATTAAGATTTTTAAGGAAACGTTGTCAATGTAAATATTGTAATAATGTAATCTTACTTTTTTTCCACTGTTATTATTTCACTATTCCGACCCTCTGCAAATCAAATTTGGTTTAATGTGACTCCTGAGCTGAAATGAGTTTGACACCCCTGGGGGAATAGAGGAAAATACCTGATTTTTACTGTTATGCTATTATAATCAATGGTGAAAAATAATTTTAGCAAAATTACATATAGAGAAAAAAATATATATTTTGAAACTTCCATAAAAGTAGTTTAATAGAATTTGTCCTGAGCCCTAAAATATATATTTAAAGGGAACCTGTACTGGTCATGTTTATTGTATTAATTGTGTGTTATTTATAAGCAAGAGGCGCAAATTCAGTATAAAAAAAAAAATCACCATAAATGATTCACACTGGACCTTCTATTGTTAGGTGATGAATGCAAGTAAACAAGCAGCAGTCAGTGAGAAGGATTGAGTGGATAACACCTGTTCACAATGATGTTTGTGCAGTTGTAAGCTTCACACTCTGACATTGTCCAGTCCATCACATAGTCCATTGCAGCCTAAGGTAACACTGTGTTCTGAAATATTTTTTACAGATTTTTTTGTGTGGGATTTTATTCAGTAGAATTCAAATTTGATATCTGTTTTAGGATTCAACATGTGGATTGTTTGGAAAAATCTGTTTAGTTTTCACAATTATATAATACATATACACTAAAATACAGTCTAGCATACAACAGCAAGTAATAAGTGGAAACAAATAGAATAGAATCCAATATTAGTTGATAAATATTTCAATTTGCTGCATCTTCTATGGCTGTAAGTCTATGTATCAGGCCCAAGGCTCCAGCAGTCATTCAGCAGTAGCACTGGTGTAGACTTTCCTTCAGAACAAAGTGCCTTCTTCTCACTTATATCCTGGTGGAATCTAAAATCATCTTCACCCTACATTTCAGATATTCCTAATCCAAACCAACAATAGAAAATATGTTTGTTTATAAAGAATATGGGCTACATACTGGTTGATCAAATACATAAAAATTAGCTGCATCACATTCACGTTCAGATATACATCACATGATGTGTAAAAAATATTTGTTGTACTTGTTGTACAGTGTAATCAGACAAATCAACAAGTCTGTGTCAGTAGTGGTGCTGGAGCCTGTAGGGGCAGAATGTCACTGACCACATCTGAGTGACTTATGCTGCATTCCAGTGCTCGGTAAATGCAGTGGAATGTCTGTCCAAGCCAGAAGTTCCAGTTGCAAAATGGGGCCGGCTCCCTGACCTCCCCTGACCTCAACACAAACTACAATGTGACATCATCATGACAACAGAGGGACACAAGTTTAAAATGAAAAATGTAGAATTTGCTCATCTATCATTTCCATCTCATTTATATGTGAACACTGTCAAAATGCCTCTTCAGTAACAAAGCAAATAGGAGCTTAGATCTGTGTTCTCTATGTTTATGCTGAACATGGATCACCTGTAATGGTTTGAGGTTGGATGTAGTTAAGTGAGATATGTATCCTACCTCCCTTTGGAATGCAGCATTAGCACTTGACAACAGGCTAGCTAACACAACCACGAGTATTATACGTGATCTTTTGAAATACCTAGCAATGAAAATTCACTACAGGTACCCTTTAATGTACCATGAACCAATTTTTTTTTTTTTAAAAGAGAGAAATCTGAATAGGTCACATTGCTATATAATCAGCATGTGATTTTCAGCTGGAGGGCAGGAAGTGAAGTCCAGTTAATTTTTCTGTTGGGAAAATGCCTGTTTTATGTAGTTTATGGCTGCGGAAATTGTTATAACCCAGAGAAGGAAATGTGATTTGTGAAATGAAATGAAATGTGAGTATCAAAGATTGTTATTCACAAAGTCGAGAAATGGAAAAAGCTCACGGAAAAACGATGTGAAAAGTGGATTTAAAAAGGAAGAGCATAGTCTGCTAATGCTAATGCTAATGCTAATGCGCGTGTCTTCAGTGACCACTTGGTCAGAAAAAGGTTTCAAAGCTAACTTTTTTGTGGATGTGCTATATATCATTAGGTTGTGGCTTAATGTTCATTTACATTGTTGTAATATGATTTACCTAGACATATCAAGATATGTTGCATGTTTTGTTTGCAGCAGCGACTATTGTCAACAAACATGCAATACATGTTGACGTCACATTTTTACAAATAAAACACTCACCCTGGTGAAGAATTATCTTTTGTTACCAAGGTTGTGGACCTACCCGCTGACAAAAAAGTTATTTGCCTCCAAACTTGTATCGGCTTTCATCTGCTGCTAGTTATTAATAATATCCACAGCCTCGAAATCTTTGGGTTCTGTCAAACTTATTAATTTTCATAAGATACGGGTCACGTCCAATAATTTTTAACTCACTGTATGTACTGTATCTATATTTCCACACTACATCTAAATCTGTACAATAAGCACAATCTCTTCAATGGTTTCTTCCATATTGACATAGTACATGGTTACTTCCTGCCCTCCAGCTGAAGTTGCGACATCATCATAGTCACATGACTGAAACCTCCCTACTGTATTGGGGTGACACAGCGGTGCAGTGGTTAGCACTTTTGCCTCACAGCAACAAGGTTCTGGGTTCCATACCAACACCAGACGATAGGGGTGGGACTTTTCTGTGTGGAGTTTGGATGTTCTTCCCATGTCTGTGTGGGTTCTTTTTGGATTCTCCAGATTCCTCGCACCATCCAAAAACATTTACTGTTAGGTCAATGGGTTAATCTAAATTGCTTCATACAGTCGGTGTGACAGTGAGAGTGTTTTTTTTTTGTCTCTATAGGTTCGGCCTTGAGATGAACTGGTGACATGTCCAAGATGAAGCCCACGTTTACCCTTAAGTAACTGGGACAGGCTCCATGTGACCCTGGTGAGGATAAAGTGGGTTCAGAAAATGAATGGATGGATAGAATTCTGAATCGCCACAATGTCAACATAATGTATTGTATTTTCTACTGTTAAAGTCACAGTGCACATAGTATCACAGATAAACAGACTGGTAGAAAAATATGGTTTTATTTGAAAAAGCCAAATATGGAAGGACTATTAGTCGTTCATCAGCCTTCTCATATGCTGAGGCTTTTATTGTGAAATCTGCTACTCTTCCTGTTTGGATCTGATGATAGTGCTAAATGAGGAGGGTGGCGGTGATGTTACTATAATAACGACATTACTCCAGAAAGTAAAAAAAACAAGCAACATTCACCCAAAATCTACTTTTAGGTTGTGTGTGTGTGTGTGTGTGTGTGTGTGTGTGTGTGTGTGTGTGTGTCAACCAGGCTCACCTTGGGACACACTTCATCATCATTAAGTCTTGACCCACTTTTACACAATTCCAACCTGTATCGTTCAAAAACTAGGTTAGTAAACATATGCACATGTGACTGTGAGCTCTAAGAATAAACTGAAGAAACATCACAACGGGGCAACTGTGTCTGAACTCACTGACAAATGTTAACCATACCACCTGTTTTCACATGATTAAAGAAAAACTCTATATGTTTCTATACTTTGTGATATTTTATTTCAGTTTTGGCTGTCCAGGTCTTTTTATTTTCAGTGTTGGTATATCCATATTTAACTCCCTCACTCATATAGTCGAAGCTGAGGCTGTCACGTTTCAGTCACATGTCAGCTGCCAGCTACAGCACACCTTCACATGTCTGTCAAAATAAAAGTCTGACATTTATTTAAAGGCATTTTGGAAATACTTCACCCCCACTCAGAGGGATTTTATAACGCATTTTTGGACCTGACCCCCCAGTTGAATCGAACATCACTGCATGAAACATGAAGGTAAATGTTATCCTACAGACCTGCTCTTTTCAACATGTTATACGATAGAATATGATATTATTAATACATTATTATAGATTCAATAAATATCAAATGTGTACTTGTGAATACTAGTATATTTATTAAATTACATCATTATTTTATGTTTGTTACTCAAACAATTTTCCCTCACAAGATAAATAAAACATATCTTAATCCAATTAGAAAATATTTTGTTTCATACAACTAATGGCACCCACAGGTGGATTAACCCTTATGGCTCTGAGCATATTATGGCTGTTTACAAGTACTTTTGAATTTATCATACCTGTGTTTGATATCTTTTTTTTTCAGCATGTCAACTATATCATCTGCCTGTATATATTTATATTTTAAGTTTGAGTTACTATATCAAAATAGAGATTACAGAACACCAAAAAACTTGACAAAATATCAAATCTGATTTGAACAATTTTATAATTTATTGCAGAAATAACACAAACACACTCACTGAACATTTCCAAAGGCTATAAAAGTGAAAATAGGTTCTAAATATTATACAATCAGTTCAAACTACATGCAAGTATTTCTCATACAAACATTTCTTTTCATTTCTCACTTTTTTTACCTTATCTTTTTTGTTACCACTCCCCAATACAAGCTATAGAAAATCTGCACTACCTTGAATGAGGTAAAAAAAATATATATATATATACTTTTCATGTTGTAATAATTTCCACCAGTTTGTCTATTCATTTGCTTTTATTATAAATGGTTTAAATTGTTAATGGACACCATCTACTTCTGACCCCAAATGACTTATTTTTCCCTGCAGGTGTTTAACAGCAGCATTGATGGCACACTGAGAATTAATGGCAGTGGTGTGGAGGAGGAGTGGGAGGAGTGGGAGGACCGTTCACCAATTTGACTGTGAGCCAGCTCCCTCACACTTCCTCCTACGAAATGACCTTTGCCTTTCCCCCCCTCCCGGCCTTTTCCCAGCTGCTCCCTGGGATAAAGCCCTCTGATCCTGGTTAGCTTATCACCAAAGTCTGCCTGGGGGTCTTTGCTTTTACTGTTCCAAATGTAATTACACTGTATTGAATCTGAAGGTTGTGAAGGGTGAAGGTAGAGGAGAGAGGGATCATCACAGATCAGATGAATGTGAGAATGAGCGTCCTCCGGTGAGAACAGCGCTACTCTGCTGCCAGTGAGGAGAATGGATTCAACTACAGGGACCCGCTGCGTGAGTGGCAGCCTCAAATGGGACCCCTCATCGCTCTCCGCCTGGCCCCTCTGCACCACCAAGATGCTTCAAAAGGAAACTCGAGAGGAACAGAAGTGTTTCATACTGGCACCTTCAGTGGTCCAGACCAGATGGAGCCTTTGTTCTCACTCTCACATCAACACACACACACACACACACACACATACACACACACACACACACAGTGCATGCAAGTCTGTCAGCACAAAAATATGACACATGCAAATACGCACACGCACAGACATACACACACTTCCTCACCGCACAGCAGTATAAAGCCAGGATCGTGATGACAGGGGGTGGTGTGATTCTCTTGTCCTCTGTCGTGTTCACATTAGTCATATGCAAATGGGTATTGTGCACAGAGAATGACACAAATCCACCATGTCTAAATCCTCAAAGAGGACTTGTGACGGTTATTTAGTTAACATGATTTATTAAGGTGTTTGACCCAGTTTGCACATGGGTAATTTGTAGTTTTTCCTTCATTGCTCATTGTTAAAGACATGATGAAGGTAGATGTGGATTTTAATGTTTGCACACGTTTGAATGATTTTTTTTCTTCACCCAGACAAAGATAAGCATGCAGATTAGTTTAGTACTGCTAAGAGTAAGATGACTCTGATAGAAGATTTTTAAATGGATTACAGTACAAGTTCTTCATTAATTAGGTTATCATAAAATCCATTATACACTGCCCATCCAAAAAAAAGGTCACACATGCAGTATTTGACAGCACCACCTTTGGTTTTGATTACAGGAGACATTTAGTTTGACTTTTTTTTTAAACCGCATAATGCTTATAGTGTCACAATAAGGTTTATCGTATATTTTTTCCATCCTTTTTTTTCCATCCATAATTGAATTAATTGTTGCTTATTGGTGATGATGGAGAATCAGACCTCTGCATCAACTCTTCATTATCTCAAATTAGAGTCTGACTTTTTGAAGGCTAATTTTTGTGTGGAAATGATGTCTCATGGTCCCTGAAGTATTCTCTCACACGCTTGATGACCCTGATCAATCCTGGTGGTGTCCAATCTGTTAAACATTACAGACATGAGAGGACACTTACTGCATCAGTTAGATTAAATAATTGGTTCCAGTTGAAACATTATTAACCACAGTATTTACCCATAGAAGGATCTGAACTATTGGTTTAGTTAAATTAACTGTAAGTCTCCTGTAATTAAAACCAAAGGTTTTGTGAACTTTTGCAAGAATATAAAATCAAATATTGCATGTGCAACTTTTTTTGTTTTGTATGAGCAACATATAGAATGATAGGCTGTTATGACACAGTTATATGACATAATTATTAGTATTTGGAAAGAAATGGGTCAGTACTGTACTGGCCTGTTTCTTGTCAAATACTAATAATGATATGGATAATACGATTTTATTTACTGATGTCACTGTTTACTGAGCTTACTTTACTTTTACACCTATCAGCTTCATCTGAGATTTATTAATAATTTTTTATACTTCATGACAGTGACTTAACTGCCAACAAATTATCATCTGTTAAAAGTCAAAAGGCTTAATTTGGTATTAATAAGGTTATAAAGGTTATCCGTTTGATTATAGTAATTAATAGCAGTGCAACTGCAGCTTCGTTTCAATTTCTAATGAAATATTGGACTATGTTTTTTTTAAAAAGAATTCAATGACGATTGCAATGCAATAATCCTTTAAAAAAAACACATACAATTGTAACATTTAACATTTTAAAGATGTAATTTTAACATTTTAAAGACAGAGTTAAAGTTGCCATTCTGCTGAAAACCACTTTTGGAATCTGATGGGTCACCCCGACTTACCAACACATGCTGCCTTTGACAGTGGTTTGTCACCTCCACTGGCTGAAAACAACAAGAGGAACAAGGGACCCAGAAAAAGCCTGTCCATCTGTCGTCAGATGGACTTTAGCATCATCCATGTGGGGTTAAGCCCGTCCCCAATTGTAGCAAATCTGAAATAGCATTAGCATTAGCATCTACAAGAGAAGACGGCACCACAGTAGCTGCTGCACAAACTGGAAAAAATGGCGAATCAAAGTGGTTCATGTGCTCTGTGTGGAAATAAAGCCTGTTTTTCCCTGCACGTTTGGAGAACAAGCGATGGCATCAAACCTAGCTGGATGCTACTCTGGTAAAAGTAAACATACAGAGAGAGGGAGAGGGGAGTGTTCCTTCACGCATTCTGAGCCAATCAATGAAAACAATGATGGAATGACTCCTTTAACATTTTAAACATGTATATTTAACATTGAGTGTAAATGGTCTTCATGGTGCCCACAGTGTTTTATGAAGCCACCAGGACTAATTAAACTGGGAACAATTTAGAGTTCAGTGTCGTCAGAGTTGTGTAAGGACATTTCTACATGTGCACAGTCAGAGCTAGAATTCGAACTGCCAACCCTTTGGCCATTAAATGACCACCAACTGAACCAGCACATTTTACCAAAGATGGTGATGATTTAAGCCAAAAACCCATTTTCAGCAAAAAAAAAATTACTTAGTCTGTTTGCTTCATCACCCTATTAAAATAATGGCCTGTTATTTTAACACATTGTTTTTATTTTATTTACAAAACAACAGAAATCCATAATTTCTACATACAAAGCTGCTTTTGTTAACATACTCTTCCTGTAAAAATGACAGCTACATTTGATTTAATTGTTAACACAAAAATCGTGTGACATAAACATCTTTTTTATAGTCTAGTGTGTATAATGTGTTTTGCATATCTGTTGAAGGCGTACACTGGTTTGTACTGTTTTATGTGAGTTATATTGACTTATGTACATGTAGAGCAGTGTGTGGACGTTCCAGTGGACAACATCCAGCTCCATGGACTGGACAGAGAATTACTGGAAGAATATTAGTAAATATTTCAGGACACAGTGGAAAGTGGTGATGACATGCACACCCAGTTGGTAAAATGTTTGCAGGATTCCAAAGAGTGAATAAAACATGAGATAAGAACTGCACAACCTGTGAGTTCCCAAGGAGATATTTATTCACCAGTAAATATCTTCTTGGGAGCTTGGAGGTTGTGTGGATGTTATCTCACTTTTTTTGTTTCTAGACGCTGTATCAGGACAAGTATAAAGGTGCAAATATGCCATGCTGCACTGTAAAATAAATCTTGTTTTTACAAAACGAATGGGCAGCTGTGGTTGAAGGAATTGTCCTGTAAAAACACATCAAATCGTAACCATATTTAGAGTAACATGTAGATTTAAAATTTTAAACATGTAGATTTAAAATTTTAAACATGTAGATTAAACATTTTAAACATGTAGATTAAACATTTTAAACATGTAGATTTTAAATTTTAAACATGTAGATTAAACATTTTAATCATGTACATTTAACATTTTAAACATGTAGATTTAACAGGCAAAAAAACAGCTATGAGCACTCAGGAGACTGTGCAAACAACATCAACTCAGGTGCTCATCTGTACGGGGTGAGGTCAAAGTCCATAAAGGAAAAAAGGAAAACAGAGGCACTCTGAGATTTTTCAAAAATATTGTCAAAAATGTATTTAATGAAACAATGCAAGAGCTAAAAACACATACGCCTACGTGTTGCGGCCAAAGGCCTTCATCAGGGCATACATAGATTTAACATTTGAATCATGTATATTAAACATTTTTAACATGTAGATTTAACATTTTAAACATGTACATTTAACATTTTAATCATGTACATTTAACATTTTAATCATGTACATTTAACATTTTAATCATGTGCATTTAACATGGGATATAAACAGACTGCCCCTTAGACCTGCATGGTACCTACAGTGTTTTTTAATTCCACCAGGACTAAACTGGGAGTAATTTAGGTTCAGTGTCTTCAGAGTTTTACCAGAACACTTTGACAAGTGAACAGTCAGAGACAGGATTTGAACTGCCAACCCTTTGACCACTGGATGACGTGCATGCACTACTAACTGAACCACAGCCACCTGTTGCTATATATATTTAAAACTTTAAATTGATAAATGTTTACTTATTTATTCCTTATTTTTAAAAAAAGCAAATAGACTGTTATTTTAACATTGTGCCAATTTAAACGGAACCAGATTTTTTTTTTTCAATTTACAGTTTCATTTTCTCAAAACAATATAATTTCTACCTACAAATGTGGTTTTGTTAACATAGTCTTATTAATTCTCGAATTGTTAACACAAAAATGTTCTCAAATAAACAACTTTTCATCTTATTTTGACTTACAAATTTTTATGTTGCAATTTTACAACTTATTTGCTGTTAATACTACAGTCTGTTTTTTTTGTTTTTTTTTACAGTGTGGAGACAATCTGGCTCGACTGTTGCAAACCATCATCATTTCTTTTGGGAGTGTCTCTAGTTGAACACTCAAATACCTCTGAGGTTTGAGGCCATGCACCTGGGTCATGTTTCTTCTGTGGAATGCAGAAGCGAGATAAAGCTGATGCAAATACTCTTGGTGGTGAGTAAGAAAATAATTACAAGAAGTTGGTTCTGATCCAGCCTATCCTCGATGACTGCATTAGAATAACAATAGAGATGTTTAGGATGGACACATTTACCAACAAATACAAAAGAACTAATTTAACCAAATCTGGAACAACTGCATTTCATTATCTGATCCCACTGGTAATATCATTTTATTATGTAGTTATTTAATTTTTTTAAATTCATGACTGTTATAATTGCTTACTGCTATGACAGCAGCACCCCACCCACCCCTCAGTGTCTGGACATAGTTCTGTGCAGAGGTGGCAAAAGTACTCATATTTTCTACTTAAGCAGAAGTACTTGTGTGAAAAAATACAGACAGAGAGACAGACTTTATTAATCTCTATGGGGAAATTCAAATTACAGTCACTGCTCCACACAAAAACAATCATACTAGGAAGAAAAAGGACTGATTCAA
The DNA here is from genome assembly GCA_020466265.1 of Siphamia tubifer. NCBI lineage: Eukaryota > Metazoa > Chordata > Actinopteri > Kurtiformes > Apogonidae > Siphamia > Siphamia tubifer. The sequence continues at coordinate 40,451,610 of CM035786.1, read as the reverse complement.
CTCCTTTACTGAAACAACATGTGGTGCCTGGCACAACAAACCCCGCCCCCTTGCAAACATTTGACCTGATTTTCCTTATGTCTTATTATTGCAAATATATAGTTAGTTATATAGTCTATAACCAACAACATAGTTTTTGTGACTGTGACCTTGACCTTTGACCTAGATTCACCAAAATTTAATGGGATCTGGACCACTTCGCACCTTTCCTGTAAATTTAATGAAATCGGTCCAGTAGTTTTTGCATGAAGTTGCTGACAAACAGACAGACAACAAAACAAAACAAAACACACACACACACACATATATATATATATATATATATATATATATATATATATATATATATATATATATATATATATATATATATATATATATATATATATATATATATATATACTACTGGTATTACTGTTGCATTCACACTCCACATTTTCTCTAACTCCTCTTTCAGCCCTTGGTATTTCTCAAGCTTCTCGTGTTCTTTCTTTCTTTCTGTTTCTATCACTGGGGACTGCTACATCTATCACCACCACTGTCTTCTCATGTTTATCCACCACCACTATGTCAGGCTGATCATCACCATCTTGTCAGTCTGGATCTGGAAGTCCCACAGGATCTTAGCCTGGTGTTCAGGGCGTGTTCTTGTGCAGCCATGAGTAGTGCCTCTGTGCTGTCCTTTAGTCCAGCCTTTTCCAGCCACTGGTATGTCTTTTCCATATCAGTCACTTCCTCAATTTGCCAATAGTACACGCCGTGCAAGGGTTTGTCCTTGCATGATAGCCCCTCTGGTTCCTCATCTTTACTGGCTATTGTTGCCTGAGGCATTCACTTAGCAGTTGGTCATTGGGAGCCATTTTCTTGATGTATTCCAGGAGGTTCAACATTTCCTCCTGGACAGTAGTTCTGACATTTGTCCTCGACCCCCTTCCTTTCACTAGTGTACAGCCTCAGGACACTGGACTTGGGGTGAAACCTTCCATCCATGGTAAGGAGCTTCCTTGTCTTTATGTCAGTGGCTTGTATCTCTTCCAGTGGCCAGGATATTATCCCAACAGGGTATATATATATGTAAATATAAAACAAGGACCTTTATATAATATGTATGTGATACAGACAGGGTAAAGATAGTAGGATAAACACATGTACGTGAACAACCTTTGTCTATTTGTTTTTGTTCATCTATTTGTTTGTCTGTTTATTTGTTTTGATGCCTATGTCATCAGTATGTGTCTTTTTATTTTATTTTTTTAAGTTATAGTGAATGAGTAATGTATTAATATTGGTTGATTTTCTCTTGTTTCTGCCTAGAAACTGCAGATAAAAAAAGTAGCTGTTTTTACAAATTCTGGCATATTTACATGTAATGTTCAGACATGTGCATGGTCCCGCATTAAATAAACCAATGAAATGAAATAAATAAGTAAAAATAAAACGAGTATATACTGTACCTTTTTATTCCAAGATGATAACACCAGTGTCCATCTGGGTCAGACTGTGGAAGAGTGATTCAGGAGCATGAAATAAGATTTTCACACACAGATAGGATACTACACAGTCCAGACTGGAACTACAATAGGGGTTTTTTGGGGGATTTTCTGGAGAAATAACCATGATCCGTCTCTCCTCTAGCCAGTATAAGAACTTGGTGTGAAAAGAAAACAAGTGTAGATAGAGGAACATGTTGTGACATTTACTGTGACACGACAGAAGCATCTAAAAGCCACAGTGAATGTGTTCCATAATTCAAGGAGGGGGTGGGGTTTGTTGTGCCTGTCACCACTTGTTACCCTGCCCCCGTAGGGACAAGGGATATTGTTTTTGGTTTGTCTGTTTATCTGTCTGTCTGTTTATCTGTCTGTCTGTCTGTTTGACTCTCAGCTTCTTTACACAAAACCTACCGGACCAATTTCCATGACATTTTCAGGAAAGGTGCAAGATGGTCCATAATAGATCCCATTAAATTTTGGTGAATGTAGGTCAAAGGTTAGCCTGGCAGGCCCGACTATGATATGGATTCATAGTCTGGAGACGATCCATAGACTGAGCTTAAGCGTACGGGAAGGATCAACGGCTGTCTTTCAAACTGCTCTGCATGCAATAGGCCAACGCTATGACCAATCACAGCAACGAACAATATGACGTATACAGAAGTATACAGAGTGACATAAACCAAGTCTAAACTAGCATCTATCTTGTTGTTTTAACATCCTATAGGCTAGGCTAATTAACGTTAACACACCAGTAACAGTGGATGAAAAATATCCAACCAGGTCCGTTTACATGCTGCTTATCCGACCATAGACTGTTTATAACTTCCTGCTTCTTCAACCCTGTCGTCATTATGCTAAGCCCCGCCCTACAATCTCGCTACACAAATGGAGCGTTGTGATATAAAATTTTACCAGTCCTGGCCGAGGCTCTATGGAGCGTCGCTAGACCAACGATTCATCCAAAAATATTTTTTGTCACTAGAGGCAGGCTAGTTTACTAGGCTAGGTCGAAGGTCACAGTCACTAAAATGTGTTTTCACAATGATAAGAGACAGGGCAATTCAGGTCAAATGTGTGCCTGGTTTCAAATGTTTTCAACATCAACTCCAAAGGTCATCAACGTAACCTTACTTCAGTAATCACATGGTAAGGATATAGTAAGGATAAAAGGAAAAATCTGGAAATGTTTCCAAATGTACTTGGAAAATTATTCTAAATTATCCAAAAACCATCAGTAAATGGTTTGTAAGTCATTTCAGAGGCTTTGGAACAATTTTTGTGATAGTCATCAATACTCCTTTGTGGATGAGAATGTTATATTATATATGTACTTGGAAAAATTCCAGTGTGAGGATATTAAAAACTCTTAACTCAATAAACTCTCAGTAGTTACCCTTGATTTTGATACTGTTGGTTAAAAATTAAATCTCCCTATTAGAAAATTGTCTGAAATAAATAAAAAATTACCAAGCAACTGAACTGCACACACTGATAATGAAATATAACCTTTCCTGAACCCCTTGTATTTATTACCCCCCTAAAAAAAAGGGGAGAGGGGTACTGTTTTTGAGTTTGTCTGTTTGTCAGTTGGTAGAGTGGGTCGCCCAATGACCGAGAGGTTGGCGTTTGCGTCCCAGCTCTGGCTGTCCACGTGTCGAAGTGTCCTTGGGTAAGACACTGAACCCTGACAAAAAAACCTAAGAAACCTACTGGTGTATGAATGTGTGTGTGAATGGGTGAATGTGAAGCTAATGTAAAGTGCTTTAAAGTGCTATATAAGTGCAGACCATTTACCATTTACAAAATACTGCAAGGTGGTCTAGAATAGATCCCATTAAATGTCAATGAATGTAGGTCAAAGGTCACAGTCACCAAAATGTGTTGTCACAATGACAAGAGAGCAAATCAGGTCAAAGTTGTGCAAGGGGGGCGAGGTTTGTTTTGCCTGACATCACTTGTTTTGGTTTAGTTTATTTTCCAAACTAAATAATCTTATAGTACTTATAAATAGAACAGATTATAAGACAACCAACCAGGCTCAACAAACCCCGCTCCCCTTGCACACATTTCACCAGATTTGCCCTATTTCTTCTTATTAAGAAAACACATTTTTTGGTAACTGCGACTGTGACTTCTGACCTGTATTCACCTAAATTTAATGAAATCTATTCTGGACCACCTTGCACATTTGCTGAACATTTCATTAAAACAAACAAACAACAGATAGACAGAAAAAAATAAAATAAAAAATCAATACCCTCCCCTCCCTTTTGGGGGAGCAGGGTAAATACCTATACCTATACATGAAAATGATGTAATGATGTATCATTTGCATATTTGAAAAGAATTGGGAGGAAGTATAATTTATTTAATATCTACATGAAAAATATGTTTTTATAATAATAAATCGGCGATGTATGCATTTATTCAAAGCAGTAAGTAGAACATTGTACATGACTTTTTTTGCCCTCGTGATTGATTTGTTGAGTTTCATTATTCAATAAATTACTTAAGGTTTTAATTGGGACAATATGATGAGAAGAAAAGGAATAAATTGAACAAGAAAAAAGGATGAGATAGGCAGAAAAAAGAGAGAAAGAGATTCCCTAAGTATTAGAGATACTTCTTTTTGCACGCCACAGAATTTTGGCATTTTCTCCAGTTCCAGATGGCAGAAGGCAGTGATCATCCCCAGCTAATTTTAAAAAAAAGTGTTAAAATAATTCTGACAGGAAGCAGTCAGTGACCTTTAAGCTGGAAAAGCTTGGCTGGTGCAGAAGTATATCTGTCTTTTTTCATCAGAGCAGGAGGTGCGGAGAGCGGAGGCATATCCTTTAGCTGAAGTGAGTATGAAATGCCAGTGTGACAGCTCCTATCTGTTTCATTTTCCTGTGCAATGTGGTATGAAAAACAAACTCTGTCATAATCAGTAATATCTCTCAGTTCAGGGCAACCTGCACTGGATGACAAATGAATACGCAAATCTCATCTGCATCTGTAATATCATCTGACATCTCAGATCTGACTTAACCCCATTAACTCTTTACTCCTAACCAACCTGCAAATGTATGAAATGAGCTTAAACCACTAAAACTAACAGGCTACTCTTTTGATTTTAATAAAATCCTCGTATCTAGAACTTGGGCAAATAAACATTATTGATATTTATGTTTATGTATTTATGTTGAGATTTATTTAGCAAAAACAGATCATTATAATCATATTGTTTTCTTTTCATGTAAGATTTGTTTTACACTGTCTGCTAAAACACATACATTCTTCCTATATTTTGTTATTTTACTTGGTTTTAATATAAAATATGCATGTGTTATGTTATGCATATTTAATGTTAAAGATACCTTTGATCATATTGATTTATTTATATGTGTATTTCTTCAATGTTTGAATACTTTGCAAATGTTTTTTGTCATAAAGAAGATCTTAAAGGTACTATATGTAGTAATTCACCAGGGATGTTTCGTGTTATAGGCAAACTAGGCGAATGCTAACTGCGTCCATGCCACCAGAGGTCCCCAACGCTACATGTTCAGCCTCATCTGAGGAAAATTCAAATGTCCTGTCTTTATCTGTAGCTATCTTTATTACATTTCTTACATAGTTAAAAAATAAATGTAAAATGTAAGTAAAATAAACTGCAATGATAAGCTGTAGCTGGTGTTTTTGTAACATTATTACATCATATTTGTTGGACTGCGCTGTCACTCAGGTATGAGTTACAGTATTAAACAAAACAAACACTGTATTGGCATCAAAAAGAAGCATCTCAGCAATTGTTGTATTTCCTTATTTAAGGTAGACATATTTTCGTAAACATATTTTTTTCTGTCCATTAAAAAAATCTATATATATATTGGTTTAATCATAGGTATAAAATTCCATATGGATGCTATGGACGTGTCTATACCAATATTTGGATGTTTCTAAAATGTCCATACCAATTTTTGATTAAGAAATGACATGACATTTGGGAAACAAAAGGTTACTGTATTTTTCTGGACTATAAGGCGACACTTAAAATACTTTAATTTCCTCCAAAAACCACAGTGCACCTTATATATGGATTAATTCTGGTTGTGCTTAATGACTGGGAATTTTGACATTTTATCTAATAATTTTGACTTTTTATGTAATAATTTTCCCTTTTTTCTTATAATTTTGCCTTTTCTATAATAATTTTGACTTTTTATCTAATAATTTTGACTTTTTATCTTATAATTTTCCCTTTTTTCTCATCATTTTGCCTTTTTCTATAATAATTTGTACTTTTTTTCCTCATAATTTTCACTTTTCATCAAATAATTGACTTCCCTTAATGCGCTTTATAATCCAATATGAAGAATCTAAAAAAACCAAACCATTCATTGACAGTGCGCCTTATAGCGAATAAATATTGTCATCAACAAACCTTTATCATGTGACAAAAATGAGACCAAACTCAACATAAATGTCGGTCTTGTGGCGATAACTATAATTAAATATATAATGCAGTTATAGACGACTAATAAAAACCAAACAAAATGTAGATTAAGAAATAAAAAACATTCTTAAAATATCTCTTAGTTTTTGTTGACAAAAACAAAATGAGACATTATTTTAATTCTTTTAGCTGTCTTTATATATTCATGTAATTTTTGTCTCGCAAGGAAGTCATCAAATTATGTCCCCACCAATGTCAACATCATGATTACTCCCATGGCTTTAAGTGCCTGAGTGGCTCAACTTAAGATGTTTAATTTTAACCTTAGCCTGTTTCGTAGACCAGAATGTAGGAATCTCTTCATCATAGTTTGACAAACTCAGGACCTCCAAACAGTCTCTAACCTCTAGTTAGAAATGTCCCAGTATGTATTAGAGCTCTGAACTTCTGCCAAATACACTAATGTACTGGATTATAGAGATTTGAAATGAATTTATTTACACTGTCGGGCTGTGGAATATATGTGACCAACTGAAGGGAGAAGTGAGTCACTGTCTCCTGGTGAAGGACATGAAGTTCACCAGGTCTTTGACCAAGTAGTGAGCAGATGGAATGGGGGGAGGGGGGGCAGACACTCTTCTGGGGGGCATGAGCACAGGATGGGAGGAAAAATGTAGTCATGACAAATCATTAACTCGCAGGTTATTGTTCCAAAGGAGATGCAGCAGATCTGCTCCATTTGAAATGGAAACAGTTGGACTATTACAGTGTTTCTTTATCTGATCAGTCATTTCCAGACCAGTACGTGTTAAAAAAAAAAAACTGCTAATGAAGACAAGGACAAAGATGGATGACACAGAATCCTTACAAACACTCATGGTCAATCAGCTGATGAGCAAATATAACGAAACAATGATTGAACTACAAATAAAAGTGACTTAGGTCTAATATGAATAATACACCAAACATCACATCCTCCACATACAAGTTTGTCACGTTATGTCAGAATAATGGGGGGGTGGGGTGGGGGGGTGGGGGGGTGTCATGATGCCATTAGTGGGCCTTAACAGCACTGGACACAGCTTGAACCCAAAAATAACAAATCCATCATATTTACTACTTGTGTTTTGGGGCCAGTGTGATTGTGTTATATTATATATAATAATGTTTGAACATTAAGGATTGATGTATCAAATATGATACAAAAGCATTTTAGGGGGTTGTTCAGAAGGACCAATACAGGCTAAAGTTTCAAACAACTGGAATTTTCTGATGATGATTTAATGGTTCAGGCTCTACAGGGTTATAAAGACGTAATATTTTGCTTTCTAAATTGAATTATCTATTTTAAAACATTTCTCTGTGGTCTACATAAACTGTAAATGCTCTGCTTGGGTCTGAAATTGTCATTCATTAAACTCCACAGGTCCATCTTCAACACTAAATGTAAAGTTAAAGTACTTTATTTGTCATTATACACTGTACGATGTAATTTGTCCTCTGCATTTAACCTATCCATGTCCAGCTGTAGAGTCAGGCTAATGGTCAGACTGACCTGGCTGCAGGATTTTGCCCTAACAACATATTTTTGGGTGATGGGGGAAATTGGATCACCTGGAGGAAACCCATCCAGACACGAGGAGAGAAAAATGCAAACTCCACACAGAAAGGTCTGCACGGTTGGGGAATCGAACCCAAGCCTTCTTGCTGTGAGGCAAGAGCGCGAGCAGTAGGTTATGGTAGCGAATCACGATAGGTTGATTTCATGTGACGTCACATTATATATATAGTCAGCGCACAATTTTCAAATAGAGGGCAGGATGTGAAGCTGAGTGAGTTTTACGTTGGGAACATGTAGTAACGTTTTATGTAGTTTAAGGCTGCGCCAATCGTTCTAACCGAGAGCAGGAAAAGCGAAGGAGAAGAAGGAGGAGCAGAGTGTGCTAATGCTAATGCTAATGTCTGTGTCTGCAGTGACTACTACCTCAGAGGTATGTTGGAAAGCTAACTTTTTTTTGTGTATGTGCATGTTTATATCATTAGGTTGTTGTTAAATGTTCATTTACACTGTTGTAACATGGTTTAACTAGACACATCAAAATGTGTTGCATGTTTGTTGACATTAGTTGCTACTGCTAGCGGCTAGCAGCAACTAATGTCAACAAACATGTAATACATCTTGACGTTGGATTTTTACAAATAAAAAACTCACCCTGGCGAAGACCAAACGATAATTATCACTGAGCTTTTTGGTACCGAGGTTGTGGACCCACCCGCTGGCAGAAAAGATCTATGCTTTTCTAGTCTTTCATCTGCTGCTGGTGTAGTAGGATGTCTGCAGGACCACGTAGTTAGTAATATCTACAGCACAGATTGTAGGAAAATCTTTGGCTTCTGTCGAAAACTCCAATTATGTCCAATACCTTTTTAATTAGCTGTATGTATCTCTGTTTCGACACTTGATCTAAATCCGTACAATAGCAGGAATCTCCATGGTTACTTCCTGCCCATGTCATCATAGTCATGTGACTGAAACCTACCTATTTCTACATAATGACACCAGAAAGGTGGTTTGGAGCACTGGCCCTTCAAATGCATGTGAGTTACTTCAGGCCCCACCCCCTCCAGGTTGTTGGCTGCTATACATATATATATATATATATATATATATATATATATATATATATATATATATATATATATATATATATATATATATATATATATATATATATATATATTAAGTCTTTTTAATTCTGTTGTCTCTTTTCTGTCTTGTTATTCTACAGTGTTTTGCTCTTCTTATGTCTTATATATTGCTTTTCTCTGCATTATCACTGTAACCTTTTGTGATTTATGAACCACATGCAACTAAATGAACCACAACTAACTGTTTGTTTTTTCCATTTCTCCAGCTTTCGCCCTACAGCGTAAATGAAACTTTAAAACAAAAAAAATTAAATGTGACATTTGTCCTGACAGTTATCTAATGTGAATTTATATGAATTTATATATTTTTTTTTTTTCTTCTTTTTTCACATTTATAATGATAGTATTGAGCTGGTGTTTTTAACCTTGGGGTCATAACCCCATGTGAGGTCACCTGGAATTCAAATTGGGTTGCCTGAAAATTCTACTAATTCATACACGTTTTAAAAAATTAACTCACAAAAAAATATGGTGAGTTGACAGACAATCACAACCCATAAAAGACATGACGAAGTGAGTCTAAAACTACATCACTGTGTGTTTATCTGTCAAATGTTCATTGTGGTCAGTTTCAGATGCTGCAGCTCTTTCATAATTCATTCATACTTTAATTTATTGTTTGATCAGTATTAATTATCAGCCTTGTAAATATAAAATGGACTGAATGTACATATCCTGACCAACGAAAATAAAATGTTCACCTTATTTCAGTAATAATATACCCCTGGCTTTTCTTTCTTCATTCATAATAATATAGACTAAATATTGTTTAAAATTAACCTTAATTTGCTACATACAATAGCAAACTATTACATGATCAATAACTAATTTCAGCAACAACATTTCTCAGTTTTCAATGTCTGGGATGGTCATAAATTTGTGATATTAAAATGAGGTCACACGACAAAAAAAGATTGGGAACCACTTCATTAATAACATCACCAATCATTTTTCCTGTTTCATATAAATGTACAGCTGCTTCAGATCATTGGAACACTCATTTACCTTTCATGACTAATCCTGACGTACTCAACTAAAAACTCTGTGTTAAAATAAAATCAAGGATTCCTGTGAATTATTCATCATTGTCTGACCTCAGACTGCATATGGCAGAGGATGAAAGCGTCCTATTACATGGGAGCAGCAGGTTAAGTCAAATGACATTTCTTTTCTCCTGTCTGAATAGCAAATGATGAGATGACAACTTAAAGCATTTCTACATTAATATATGTATGCATTCAGTTCACAAAGCATGACTACGGTTGACTGATATGAGTAAAAGCAGACATTGACAGAAGGCAAAAAGACTTAAATTAGAAAATGTGTGAATCTAATGCAGTCAGAACTCAATAGAAAACACTATAATATAACAACATGACACATGAAAATCTCATAAAAGGCAATAGGATTTTATTATACTGGCTATATACTGTAATTGTATCAGGCACTACTACACCAACCTGGGAAGAAATGTCATTTACAGTCTACCACCATTAAATAATTCACATACAACATTCCTATTCACTAGTGGTTAGTTGATGTGTGAGTGGTTTTTAGATGTGCTGATGAGAAGCAAAAACAAGTCTGAGTGTTTTTGTTATTCACACTAATTCAGTTCACAATACAGCTGATACAAGTCGACCTGGATAACAAGCTTGGACTAATGAAAAAAAAAAAAAAATTAAAAATAAAAGAAACCAAATGTGGTAAATTAGATGTGAGTATGAAATGAACAGAGGTTAAACTCCTCTCAGTAAAGCCTTCCCTCTGGCGCCACCATCAGGACAAACGTTACACTTCTGCCCCACTAGTGGTAAAATAATAATAATAATAATAATAATAATGTGTACCAATTTTTTCCCTCTTTTTCCACTTACTTCAGTTTTTTTTTTTCTCTGTTTGTAATAATGATTGTCGCCTCAAGCGGCCACTCGTCTGGCAATAAACGTGTAGTTTTGTTTTCTCTTACAGTGCATCTCAAATCACAACTAAAATAATAATAATAACATCCCAGTACCATGATGGTTTTTATGCACACATACCAAAAAAAAAAAAAAACAGTTTACATTATTAACATGGCAAATGTTTTCACAGGAAATAAATAGTTTACTAGATATAAGGTGTGATAAAAAAAAAAAAATTGCAGGTGTTTTAAGAATAATCGCATAAAGTAAATGCAAAAATAAAAGTGCACCAGTTTCATCTCTTCTGCTTATAAAGACAAAAAAAAGACAGTTTGACACAACATGGACAAAGACGAGTTTCACATGGATGAATAAATCACATGAAACTGATGAAAGTGTTGAAATGTTATGGTAAGATGAGTTGGCTGAGTGATACAACATTCATGTTAATTATCCTGCACACATTTTATTTTATATTTGTATTTCATATATAAACATTTTGAACCTTGTGATGATTTTATTTCTCTATTTACCCTGACATTATTTCATATCACGATACTTATTGTCAGTGTTGTGGGTAACATGTTAAGAGTACTCTGATTACTTTTTTCAGTAACATGTAATCAAATGCATTAGTTTTACAAATTCAGTAATCTGTTACTTTCCAAAATAAGTAATCTGTTACTTTAAGAATTTCCCTCCATAAGGAAATGAAAATCCAGGATTTTCTGCTTTTCGTCAAATGTGGATGAGTCCTGCTGACCTGCCTGCATATGTGTGTGTGTGTGTGTGTGTGTGTGTGTGTGTGTGTGTGTGTGTGTGTGTGTGTGTGTGTGTGTGTGTGCATCCCAGGAAGATGACAGAAAGGACAATGTTTGATTCATGGAGTTACGCAAATTATTTTGAGTTCACTAGTGAAAAGGACAAAAAAAGATGAGTGCCCTAACTCTACCTGTTTAACACTAACTACCTGCTGTTTAACACTAACCCTACCTGTTTAACACTAACTCTACCTGTTTAACACTAACCCTACCTGTTTAACACTAACTACCTGTTTAACACTATCTCTACCGGTTTAACACTAACTCTACCTGTTTAACACTAACTTTACCTGTTTAACACTAACTACCGGTTTAACACTAACTCGACCTGTTTAACACTAACTCTACCTGTTTTACACTAACTCTACCGGTTTAACACTAACTCTACTTGTTTAACACTAACTCTACCTGTTTTACACTAACTCTACCGGTTTAACACTAACTCTACTTGTTTAACACTAACTACCTGTTTAACACTAACTCTACCTACTTAACACTAACTCTACCAGTTTAACACTATCTCTACCGGTTTAACACTAACTCTACTTGTTTAACACTAACCCTACCTGTTTAACACTAACTACCTGTTTAACACTAACTCTACCTACTTAACACTAACTCTACCAGTTTAACACTATCTCTACCAGTTTAACACTATCTCTACCTGTTTAACACTATATCTACCCATTTAACACTGTTTAAATATATGTATGCACTTGTACAGTAGTTTTATTAGTGTCGTAATTGTTTTTTTGTTCACAGCCTAAATATTTAGATACATAACCTTTATTCATATAACTCATTAATATAAAAGAAAAGAGGAAATGACTTCAGACATTCGTGTTTAGTAGTTTTTTTTTGTGTTTTTGTTTGGCTATTACTTGGCCTATTATATTTTATTTATTGCATCTGTTTAGCACTTTGTTTACACACTTGGAAAAAAATGAATACTGCTGGTACATATTCACATGGTGGTGTCCTTGTTTAGGGTTCATGTGTGTGTGTGTGTGTTATCAAATGCTTAATGTTAAATGACATGTGTAATATGCTGACTGTCTTTACTGTCATAGTTACACTATGGTTCCATGTGTGATTCATATACAGTCGTCAGCACTGGTGCATCTACAGAAGACTGTGTGTGAGCTGCAGCCAAACACATCCCAAATGGTTTTTAATTGTTAGTAACAGATGAGTACTCTAACATGTTACTTTTAATAATAGGTAACATAGTAACTTTTAAAAGTAACTATACCCAACACTGCCTATTGTTATTATTGTTGTTATAACTTTTACTTTGGTACTTTTTGACCCTATCACATGATATTTGGATGTTTTGCTTCTTTTACTTCATTTAGTTCCAACATATTCTAACGGGAACTTTTTTGTCCACTCTAACTCTTTTAAAATTTTTCCAATTTGTAAAAGTATAGTTAAGGATCAGCTTTCCTAACTTTTCATGCAGGTACATGTTTTGTCTTTGTGTTGGTATCACCCAGCCCTCACTCCTCTGTCATCAACACTGAACTGTTGTAGTGGCTTTTTACTGGATCTATCTGTACAATCAGAGTCTCTTTGACTCTACCGTCTTCTGTACTTCATGCATCTTGTGCTACACCTGCCATAGTGCATAAACAGAAAGATCTCTGAAAGTCTAAACATCTGTAAGGTGCTTTCAGAACTTGCTGAGGGGTGGTAGTGCCCCCGCCTTTACGAGCACTGCTGAGAGCAGGTCTGCGGGGCCAGAGGGGTGGGGTACGGGGGTGGCGCACACGTCTCCATGTTTGTTGTCTGAGTTCATAGGTGTGGGAACCCTCCCTCTGTTTAGGGTGGATTTGCCCACCCCGCTACCACCTCCTCCACCCCCGAAACTGGTCTTACTGTTTTCCGCTGTAGGGATCACAGTCCCCAGGTGGGGGTTTCCCACTACAGGGGTCCCAGTGGACTCCATGCTGGTCTGACAGCAGCAGAGTAACCGGAAGAAGGCGGCCCTCATCTCTCTACTGGACAGAGTGTATATGAGAGGATTAAGGGCCGAGTTGAGCACGGCCAGAGCTATGAACCAGTCCACCTGGTAGAGCACAGGGCACCTATGGGGGCTGCAGCCCACGTCCAACAGGAGCAGGACGAACAATGGGGCCCAGCATGCCACGAACACTCCAAGGACTATAACTACCGTCCGTAGCAGGGCCAGGGAACGCTCCGAAGGCCGGCTGCTCACCCTGCGACCACTGGAAGTCACTAGACGGTATATCCTGATGTAAAGGATGACGATGGCCACCAAAAGGGCGCTGAAGATGCTGATGCAAAATGCCACGTAACTTTTGTCATAAAGTGGCAGCACGGTGGAGCAGGAGTCCAGTTTATCCAGACAGTTCCAGCCCAGACTAGGCAGAGCGCTGAGCAACACTGATACCAACCAACAGGCCGCCAGCAGTCCCAAAAGCCTGCCCCGACCCGCCGTCTCACAGGGCCGCAGACGCACCATGGTCATGTGCCTCTCTATCCCAATGGCCAACAGGCTGAACGTGGACGCACTCAAAGCCACGAACATGCTCCCCTCCCTGGCCAGCCACTGCTCTGGGGTCAGGAAGAAGGTGTTGCGTCCCGAGGTGTAGATGTTCACCACATAGGCCACCCCGGCAAGCAGGTCCGACAGAGCCAGGTTCCCTATGAGGAAGTACATGCGGCTATGGAAACGTTTGTTCCTCCACAGCGCCAGCAGGACCGTCACGTTCTCCAACACGATCAGAACGCAAATGAAGAGCAGCACGGCCATCTTACAGGCGCCGCCGCTGCGAGGCCGGTCCCACTTCCCTGAATGGTTGTAGTGGCTGACAATGACAGGGTTCATCCCCTCCTCCATTGTGTTTCCCATGATGCTTGACCTTTACTGGCCTTCCTCGGTCACACAGCAGAGGGCGCCACAGCACTGGAAACAGATGTGCAGGAGACATTTCAAAAAGATCAATGTTTGGGAAAACTACAAAATATTAGTTTAGGAAAAAATGTGTTTGAGAAGACTTTAGAGGAATAAAAATTATCAAGGAGAAAAGTATTTGCTTTGAAATTAAAAAATAAATTATTTTGGGGAAAAAAAAGTTAAATTGACGATACACTGAAAAAAGTTTAACCCTGTTTAAAGTAAAAATATATATATATATATATATATATATATATGTATATATCCAGATATCACATCTAAAATCTTTGACTTCACATGAACAATACATTTAGTGACTTTTCACAATCAAATAAATACAATTATTCCGTTTTAAATGACGTTATTAGTTTAAATGAACAACTGCATGTGACACTTTTTTAATGTACAGAACAATTAAGTTGGTAAAAAAAATCAGATCAAACACCAAGAACGAATATTAATGAGATACATGTCTAATATAATATCTTTGAAATGGTTATTTGTGGATACATAATGTATAATTAAATGGTTGTGACTCATAAACAAGCAGCTGCATAAATGTGACATTATGCCTCAGGATAAACTCTCACCATATTTGTTTTTCTCTCTGAATAAAGTTACATTTTAAGACTAGAAAACTTTTTTAAAATTGTTTTTTTTATTCCTTTGTGGCAAAATCAACTAAATGTGTTTGATTTAATACAAGTTTCACTGAAATTAAACAAAATGCCACCTGATGAACAGCCTGGGAAAGTTTTAGGAAAACTCATTCAATGGAGCATGTATTCATTTGTAAACTAGTGGATGTGGATAAAAAAAAACATATGTTAATGTTAACACTGATAGTATCACAACATGTCCCCATACCTTCTGGAGTGATTTTCTTCATCTAAACATCTCGGTAGTGGATACTTAGGATGCTTTTCCTCTTATAATATTACACCAGATTTATGTTGAGGGGGGAAAAAAATTAAAGTTTAGCTCCTTGTCCACGTTCCCTGTAAATTTAAATCCAAAGTCTGATCATGTAAACATTCAGTCGGTGTCGTGTCCTTCCCTCCAGTGCGTCTCCTCCAGTTCTGCGCGCTCCTCCCGGACGCTCCTGGACCCACTCCTCCCAGAAGTCCGTGGGGCGGGATCTGTGCCTGGACCAGAGGGGGAGGCAGAGGTCAGACCCACGCGTGTAATTATGACATTTACATAAATGTTGTGGGTTAGATTCTCCAAAGTCACGGTTGATGCATCTGATTGGAGTGTGTGAAACTGCAGCACTTACTTGTCCGAACACATTTTAGTTTGATGCTCCAAGGCTTTATCTCTTAGTTACACAATATTCAAATCTAATAGGCTATTTATGGTTTTGGTTAACCCATGAAGACCCAAACAAACACTGGCTACCAATATTATACTAAGTTTACTTAGTTATGGTCCATGAATCATTTAACTCCTGAGACTTAAGCAATTCCACAGTAAAAAAAAAAAAACTTAAAAAAACAACCTGAAGTTATTTTTTTATGTCAAATTCAACAATTTATGCATTGATATTCACAATTCAATCTTTCTTTTTTTGTGTGTGTTACAGCTGTATCTATACATGTACTAGGATAGACATAGTAGTAAAATAAAATAAAATGAATTAGAAAGGCATTCTAACCAGACCCATTTTAACACCACACATTTATGTTGATTATTATATTATGTTGCAAATTAATATGAACCCTTTAACTCCACAGTAAAAATAAAATAAGATAAAATAAGCAACAAAATGAACAAAAGTGATCAGTAAATGAACAAAAATTAATATTAAACTAACAAAATCATATGTAACATGAATAAAGTAAGACACTAACAGAACACAATCAAAGAACAACAACATAAATAAAATAAAAAACCTCATAAAAACAAACAGAAATAATAAGCAACAACATCAACAGAACGTAATAGATATTCACAAAATAACAAATAACACAAAAAACCAAAAACAAAAAAATTAAATGAAGTTTTTTAAAAAAGGAATAAATGACTAGTTTTTGTTTGGCCTTTTTCTTTTTCTACACCAGTTGCTTTTTGACACCTGTACATCAGTTCCATGAACAAAATTCTCAGTAAAGTAACACAAAAAATGTAGATTTTTCTGAATTTTTATATTAAATCATTCATTCAGAACATGTCAATGCTGACGCATCAGGGGTTAAATGGTTAATCCTATCAAGACATGCAAATAATTGGTGTAAAATGTAGTTTGTTACACTGTAAAAACAAACAAACAAAAATAAAACAGCAAAAAGTTGTAAAATTCCAACATTAAATAAATAAGTGAAAACTTGAGAACATGTGTTAACGATTAAATCAAATGTTTAGGAGGAGTTTTTACAGGAAGTGTATGTGAACAAACCAAATGTTTATGTAGAAATGATGTATTTATTGTTTTGACATTTAAATTGCAAGAACACAATGTTAAAATAACCTATTTGTTTTTAAGTAAAAAAAAAATGTAACAATTTAATATTTTAAATATGTATAGTAACAGGTGACTGGTTGAGTTGGTAGAGCAGGGTAACCAGTGGCCAAAGGGTTGGCAGTTTGAGTCTCAGCTCTGACTCAGCTTCTTGGAAAACTCTGAGGAAACCAAACCTTAAATTACTCCTAGTTTAGACACCATGCAGGACTAAGGACAATGCATTTACATTCAATGTTAAATTTGCATGTTTAAAATGTTTAATCTACATGTTACTCTGTAAAAATGTTTTACAATTTGATGTGTTTTAACTGGATTATTGTATTCTTTATTTTTTTATTTACATTTTTAAAATAAAAAAACAAATCCATAAAAACAACAGGGTTTTAATTTTTTATTTAATTAAATTTTTTTTTACGGTGTATCTTTTCATGGTCATCAGACCCTGGCGCCATAGTTACCATGGAAACACCATCATCTCCTATAACATTGATTCATTAGTAAAACTCATGTAGTTGGATCAATGACAGTGGATGGAAACACTAGGTTTTTGTTCAGTTAATGATATCTTTGCTGAAAAAGTCACTCTTTATTACTTTTTTAAATTTATTATAATATGACAATTAACTTTACTTTGAGCTTTTATGAACATCTACATGATCAATACATTAAATATGAGAAAATGACCGATTTTTATTGAAGAAACAGAAAATGCAGGGGATAATATTATGAGAAATGGTGAAAAAAAATCACTTAAAGTTTAAATAGAGAGAAAAAAAAAATTTTCAAACTGCCACAAAAAAAGCTGCAGGGCTTTATGAGTTAAACAAGTTCCCGAGTAATACCATGCAAACTCTGATCTAACCACACAGACTGTATACAACACAGTGGGTTTTTTTTTTTCTTTCTTTTTTGTTGCTGTTGTTGACTTCCAAGAAATGTCATTTCCATTTGTCAAAAGAAAACATAAGTTACAGCCAATTTTCTACCAGCAATTTGATGAGTCACTGTTGAAAACTGTTTGAATGACTAGATCCATTTGCTTCTTCAGTGTGTGAGAAAGGTCGGACCTCTTCCATTGGAGATGACTGGAATATGTGGTAACATGAGGAATCACACACACACACACACACACACACACACAATAAATCAGACGCTTAAAAAAGACAAAAGTATGGGAAGCCATTGAATAGTTATCCTATGGTTAAGTCAGGACTTAGTTAAACGTATGTGTCTGTAAGATCTAGTACAACAAGGCAAATGTATTTGTATAGCAAATTTTGTCTCATTTCATTTTGTCATCTGAACCCACTTTATCCTCACTAGGGTCATGTGGGTCACTGAGGTCCTAATCCAGCTACAATGGGTGAAGGCGGGGTACACCCTGTATGAGTCTCCAGTTCTTCTCAGGGCTGAACATATATAGACAAACAATCACTCTCACATTCACACCTATGGACAATTTAGATTAACCAATGAACCTATCAGTGCATGTGTTTGGATGGTGGGAGGAAACTGGAGTGCCTGGAGAAAACCCACACACACACGAGGAGAACATGTAAACTGTCTTTTCCTCCAGATCCTCACCAGCTTCACCTGGCCCACACCGTGCAGCTGCAAGTCATTGCTGATCTGCAACTATTTAAGCAGTGAGGCTTGCAGTTGCAGGAGCATTTCAGTATTGTCGCCTCCATAACCTGGTCATGTGTGTTTCTGATTCCTTGTCACCATAACCTGGACAGTTTATTCATCACCATGGACTGATCGTCCTGCCAGATTTTGTTCCAGTTTATTTTCTGTCTCTGTCTGCATTTTGTTCTATTTGTTATTAAACCATTTTCATCTTCAACACCTCTCTACATCTTACCCGTCATGACACAAGCTCCACACAGAAAGGTCTGGTGTTGGAATCCAACCAGGGTCCTTCTTGCTGTGATGGACAAGTGCTAGCTACTGCACCACCGTGCCATCCTAGCAATTTTTATGTACAGGACAATTCAAGGTACTTTACATAGAACATATAAGAAAATTAAAATGCATTAAAAGACAATTAAAATAAGAGACATAAAAACATTTCAAAGACAATAAAGAATTTCAGGAAAACCTCCAGTGAACAGTAATGTTTTCAGGCCTGATTTAAATGAACTGACAGATTTTTTTTTCTCAGACCTCAGGTTTGTTCCACAGGTGATCAGCAGAATAACTGAATGATACTTAACTTTGTTTGGTTCTGATTTTGGGAACAGACAGTAAACCTGTTCCTGATGACCTCAGGGCTCTGTATGCTTCATAGGGAACCAACAGGTCTAAGATAACAGATATTTAATGATAATAATGATCAACTTGAATAATTGTGAAAGAGAAGAAGTCTGATGATCTGATCTGAACCTCTTACAGTATGTGTGTATTTTACTGTCTCCTCTGTGATAGTAAATAGGATATGGGTTTGGAGCATTGTCTTACATTTTAAAGACAAAGCAATTACTTGATACTTGATTACTTGAATGACAGTAAATGAATCAGAATATGAATATGAATCTGAGCCAGAATCAGAATCCTAGTTTAAATCAGAATCAGAATTTGAGTTTGAATCCTGGGTTGAGCAGCATGTATACAGTTTGCATATTCTCCACATGTCACAGTGATGTCTCCAGTTTCCTCCCACCATTCAAACACATGCACTGATAGGTTAATTAGTTAATCTAAATTATCCATAGGTGTGAATGTGAGAGTGATTGTTTGTCTATATATGTTCAGCCCTGAGATGAACTGGAGACTCATACAGGGTGTGCATTTGTTTAATAGTGTGGTGTTATGTCGCAGCCAGTGTAATAGTATGGCTTTAATTGTTATAAGGAAATTACAAAAGCCCACCCCCTCATCCCTAACCCCCTCGAAATGTGTGGTTTTTGGAGGGGATTTTTTTTTCTGCCTCCATGGTGCTGGAATTATTGGCCTGTAAGTATTCCCGACCTGAAATCCTGATCCAGTCCGGTCCTTCCCCTCATGCTCCCTAAATTCCGCCCCATTTGTTCAAATGTGGACACTCCAACAGTACAGTAGCTCCGCCTCTAACAAAATAATAATGTGTACCAAAATAAGAAAGTACCGACTTCAAAAGGAAATTGTTTTCATCTATATTCAGGTGACTAATGATGTTGATGTAATACGGCCGACATATGGAACAGGGATTAAGCATATGATTGGCACCTGGAATCACCTATCCATGATCAAATTCGAACAACAGTGTCATATAATCTTTATTCATATAGTATGTTGATTTGGACAGAGAGGACATAGAAACAGGAGCAATGGTTTCTTATTCTGATTTCATCTCTTACAATTTAAAATTCTAACTCTATGGTTCTAGTCTTGATGTATAATCACAAGTTATTTTTGTTCAAGACAGAGAGGAGACTGAGTAAAAATACAGTTGAGATTAAGACTTGACACCAAGGCTGATGTTTTATATTCAGTATTGAGAGGAACAAGTTACAAAAGTAGTGGATTACAGTAACTGAATATTTTTGACATTAATAATGCAGACAGCATTTCCCCTTTGATTTTCTGGTCTTTTTATGTGTATGTATGCTTGTGTATGTGGGTGAGGGTGTACTGATTGTACTGAAACATAAAGAACTTTCTGCTACTTCCTCATTGTATGAAAAGTGCCATGTGACCACTGCACTTACTGAGAACAAAAAGAAAACATGAGAAATGAGATGAGCCCACACCAGACCAGGCCAGACCAGACCAGAGTGATTAATGAAAGCAGCAGGAAGTCAGTTTAATAATAATAAAAATAAAGCACTCAGAGAGCATAGATCAAGGCAGATCAGCCTCTCCCAATCACCACCAAAATGTAATGATTTGTTTCTTCCTTCTGCCAGTATCAACATTTCCTGGAAATTTCCTGTAAATCCATCCATACATTTTTGAGTTATCGTGCTAACAGACAAACTAATAAATAAGTGGTGACAGGCACAACAAATGCCACCCCTCGCAAATGTTTAACCTGATTTGACTGGGTTGTACTGTGGAGATAATTAGTGGTATTCTAAATAATCTATTTTCCACTGGAACTCTGGCCTCTAGGCCTATAAAAGTGTAGTTTTGCACAAGAATTACTTTTAAATACATATGGTAAAAGTACTCACATTCTGTTTTTAAATTGAAGTACATCTACTTGTGTAAAAAATATATTCTCATAAAAGTAGAAGTACTGGTTCAACTACTTTATTTAAGCAAAAGTAAAAGAGTACAACTTCTCAATTGTAATAAAATACAAAAGTAACGAGTGGTGCCAGGTACAACAAACCCCTTTGCAAAAATTTTACCTGATTTATCCTATAATTTACATTTGTTAAAACACATTTTTGGTAACCTTAACCTTTAACTTGAATTAATGGGATCTATTCTGGACCACCTTGCACATTTCCTGAAAATTTCAGGGAAATTGGTCCAGCAGTTTTTGCATAAAGTTATTAACAAACAAACAAACAAATGATGTCAGGTAACCCCACAGCTGTTAGCAGTGACAACACACATTGATCACTATTGAGAGAAAGTAGCTTCAAGCAATTATGAGGTGTGAGTTTTTGTTCTGTGACAGTTTTGTTATGCAAATAAATCACTCATTTGAACACATTGTTTTGAGAAGAAACATGTTTTATTTTGTTTACCCCAGGAAACCTACTTTCGCGTTGACCAAAACCGGACATGAACTCCACTCACAGGACACAGGTAAGTCACTGAGGGTACACCAGAGTAAAGAGGCTGAATCCATACAAATTCATGTGAAAAATAGTGAACTATCCCTTTAAGTTTGCTGCTGTAAATTGTAATTGCAGTAGATTTGTCTTTTTCTTGATCATCTTTGTTTCAGCGATGGCCTCCAGGGTTGTCAGCAGCGGTTTTCCTCGACAGCTGAGAGGCAAAAGTTTGTCCCACATATCAAATATCTCTGTCCAAAAATTGGAGACACTTCCAAAATAAATGTGTGTGGTTTGCAGACACATCCACACACACTGTTTGAATGGGTTGTATTGTGGAGAAGATTAGTGGAGTTCTAAAGAATCTAGTTTCCACTGGAACTCTCTTCATATGTTTGCACAGGAATGACTTTTAAACAGAGCTGACAAAAGTACTGACATTCTGTACTTAAATAGAAGTACATCTACTTGTGTAAAAAATACTCTCATAAAAAAAGTACTAATTCAACTACTTTATTTAAGTAAAAGTTTAAAAAAAAAGTACAACTTGTCAATTGTAATAAAATACAAAGGGACAACAAGCCCCGCCCCTTTGCAAACATTTAACCTGATTACCCGATCACTTATCATTGCCAAACACATCTTTGGTGACTGTTACGTTAACCTTTCACCTACATTCACTACAATTTAATGGGATCTATTCTGGACCCCCTAACAGCTTCGCTAAAATGTAATAGAAATTGCTGCAATAGATTTTGCATAAACTTGCTGACAATCTGACAAACACACAAAAAAACTAACCAAAAACAATACCCTTCTCTCCTTTTGGGAGGCATAGTAAAAAGTAAAACTGCATTATTTTATTTTTTTTGCAATGAATCAAACAATACTTACTGAAACAAAGAAAATCATAAAAGTTTAAAAAGTAGCCAAAATAATACGACCTTAAATGTGTGTAGACAATGCATTTGATCAAGTCATGGCATGCAACTTTTTGGGATAGTGTTAGGACATTTTGGAAAAAGTGGACTCCTGAAGGACTCTGGTCCTGACCCTGTGCTCCTTCTCTCATTCCCCTTCAAGTGAAAAATATTTCTGTCACATCTGTTTAGTTTGGAAAAAATAACACGCCTATATGGAGAATGTAAGGATAATAAAGTACAGATATTTATGCAAAAATGTAAGGAGTAAAAGTAAAGTAAAAAGTTGCCTGAAAAGTAAATATTCAAGTTAAGTGGAGGTAAAAAAAAAAATTCTACTTAAGTACATTAACAAAGTACTTATACTTAGTGACTTCCCACCTCTGCTTTTAAATAACAGAAACACTATAATAATTTTCACAATTCTACAGCAAAATCCATGTTTTCCTTGTTGCCTGTGTTTGTCCAGTTACAACATGTAGGTGTGTTAATATTATTCCTGTGCATCAGACAGTTTATGAATATGATGTTACACAGAGATCTGAGGCTGAAATGAAGCTAAAAGAACAAGAAAACTGTAATTTACAACAAATCAAAGAACATAAACCTAACAACTAGGCCTATAAAAGTGTTCTTGGTTAGTCACCACCTATTAGTCGTTGACCCACAGCAATTATATGGTGCAACTCCTTTGGCGTTGCGTGTTGCTGCCTACTGCTTTTGAAAACAGCAGATGCACACCATTACAGGAAACTGTCACAATATATTTCTGTTGTAGATGTTACACTTTGCAGGATTATCAGCCAAATGAGTGTGAAGAACATGAGTGGAAAGTGCAGCTATATGTGGGAATTATGGGCCTTCCACAGACATGCTGAGGACTGTGTCTGACCAGCTAACACTCCCCTTCAATTCCACTAATCCTTTCCACACCAAAGCTCAACTGGTCTTTCTCTGGGCTGCATTGTGTTTAAAAAACAAGGCCCCACATTCCCATGAAATTCCCAAAAGTTGTTATTCCAACCACATGATGCTGGATAGTGAAATTGGTGTAAAATAGAGGGCATGGGCTGTTACTTATCAGTGACTGACTTCGCAGCATTGAGTTGGTCATATTGTTATTTTCCCACATTGCTGACTCTTAGGTACCATAACACCCCTGAGGGAGAGGGTGGTTTCACATTTAGCCTGGGAAAGAGAAAAGGAAATGGAAAGACAGAGATGGTGGAAGAAAATGAGTAGAGACAGATACATAACAGGAAATAGGATTGAAATTAGAGGGGAAAAAATGAGGGAAGATGCCTGAATGTAGGAGATCATGATGGATGGAGAATGATACAGTCTTTCAGCACCATGATGACTTTTTAATAGTCAAATAGTGTCAAATTATTAACATTTTAATTAGATTAATCACAGGGTTCCTGTAGATACATTCCAATTCATTGTCATTAAATACAATTCCTTTTTAATCTAAAACAAGTCATCTAATAAATGAATGAAAATTAATTCTGTATTTTATTTTTCATGAGCAACTAGACTCAAGAAAGAAGGAAATATATATATAAATATATAAATATATATATATATATTTTTTAAAAAGAATTCAATGACGATTGCAATGCAATAATCCTTTAAAAAAAAACACATACAATTGTAACATTTAACATTTTAAAGATGTAATTTTAACATTTTAAAGACAGAGTTAAAGTTGCCATTCTGCTGAAAACCACTTTTGGAATCTGATGGGTCACCCTGATTTACCAACACATGCTGCCTTTGACAGTGGTTCGTCACCTCCACTGGCTGCATACCACATTCACAGAAAACGAGAGGAATGAGGGACCTAGCCGGTCCATCTGACGTCAGAGGGACTTTAGTATCACCCACGTGGGGTTAAGCCCGTCCCCGGCAGCGAATCTGAAGTAGCATTAGCATTAGCATCTACAAGAGAAGACGGCACCACAGTAGCTGCTGCACAAACTGGAAAAAAAAAATGGTGGATCAAACTGGTTCATGTGCTCTATGTGGAAATAAAGCCTTTTTTTCCCCTGCACATTTTCAGAACAAGCAACGGCACAAAACCTAGCTGGATGCTACTTGGGTAAAGGTAAACACACATATATCGAGAGGGGAGGGGGGAGTGTTTCTTCACACATTCTGAGCCAATCAGAGATGCCTCGTCACCGCGTCATGGACATGTATGAGGAAGTACCGGTAAACACTGTTGTTCGACCTCAAGTCATTTTTCTACCGTGAAAAAACAGCTGGAAACAAAACAATCCAGATAACCACGGAATGACACCTTTAACGTTTTTGTTGCAAACTAGGCAACTCCTCAGCCAATGTGTTAGCAGAATCCCTGACTAACGTACATGTCACATTAATGTCTTATTTTAAGGTGAAAATTTTGAGTATTTTACGGTGAAAACAAAACTCTTTTCTGCAGAACTGTTCTATTTTGGGGAGGTTTTGTACTCACATGTTGTGCTGTTTAGCATCTTCCATCTTTCCATCTGCACATTTGTGTGTGTACAGCTCTAACTACTGCGACAAACTGCCTGAAATGTGTTGGCAAAGACATTCAGAGTCAATTTGTGCTGCAGATGGGTTAGTTGTATTAAAATTTATAATCAGATTCATCATGCTGATGACGATAATCTCTGTGCTTTGTATCCCTTGCTTTTAATCGTACAGCAGTTTTTTTGTGTTTTTAATTTATTCTTGTGTTTTATTCTTCAAAGAACTTGATTGCTCACATTTCCCTGCAAGACACTTTAGCCAAATGCATAAATACATTCATTATGATGGATTAATCCATGTTAATTTGTTAATTTTGACAGTCCTAGTTTTAAGTGATGAAAAAAATTTAAATTGTGAAGGTTGACAGCCAACTGAAGAAAACGGGGATAAACCTTTGAAGATGAAATTATTCAGTTAAATAAACAGAAAAGCCTCAGTTTGAAAACTGTGATAGTAGGTCACAACAAAGTGTTTTAGTTTGAAGTCATTCTTTTCATGAAAGAGTGAGATTATTAGTGAGATTCTATCAATAATTTGCGTTACTTACTGCTGACAGTGATCTTTTACCCAAATAGTAAAAAAAAAAAAAAAATCTCCAGTTTTATAATGACACAATGAAGAAGACTGTGGTATATAGTTCCATGAGTTCAGTACTGGACAGAATCTGCCGTAAAATCTGATTTTCTGTGAGTTATTGCTCAAAGACGTCTTTTAGAAAGCATAACACAAGAAAGAAAGAAAGAAAGAAAGAAAGAAAGAAAGAAAGAAAGAAAGAAAGAAAGAAAGAAAGAAAGAAAGAAAGAAAGAAAGAAAGAAAGAAAGAAAGAAAGAAAGAAAGAAAGAAAGAAAGAAAGAACACTCGGTTCCCATATGATTTATTAAGAACATCTTCTATTATTATTAAATCAGTTTAAAGACAATTATGGTGAAATGGTGGCATGGTGGTTCAGTAGATGGCACGAGTGCTTTACAGCAAGAAGGACCATGGTTCAAATCCCACACCAGACCTTTCTGTGTGGAGTTTACATGTTCTCCTTGTGTCTGTGTGGGTTTTCTCCAGTACTCCAGTTTCCTCCCACCATCCAAAACACATGCACTGGTAGGTTAATTGGTTAATCTAAATCACCCATAGGTGTAAATATAAGAGTGATTGTTTGTCTATATATGTTCAGTCCTGAGATGAACTGGAGACTCATACAGGGTGTACCCCGCCTTCACCCACTGTAGCTGGATTAGGCCCCAGTGACCCCCATGACCCTAGTGAGGATAAAGTGGGTTCAGATGACGAGATGATTTGAGCAGATGTAAATAAAGGCTCAGTACATTTAGCATCTGAATTTCTTGTCTAAATGAATTTTAATGAAACACTTTTCTCGTTAAAAACATACTGGCTAAATTGTTCATTCACAGATATCATTTTTTTGTGGTAAATTTGTAGAATTAAGCTTTTGAGAACAGAGCAGCTTTAGTCCAGTGTTAGTGTTGATTCTGTTTTTGGTGAAGCTCTATGAAACAAAAACACCAACACTAGACAAACTTCCATATCTGATCGTTTATTTGGAAGGCCTGACTAAAATAGCACTGAGTCCCTAAAAGTAGATCTGTTTGTTTTCTTTTCTTCCTTCCCATTTGCTGATTTCTGCTCTGTTTTCCAAATAGTCCGCCTCTTCTGTGCTTTTTTTTTGTGTGTGTGTTTGCCCTCTTTGTTTTTTCTGGATCAAAGGGGCTAAAATAGCAAAGAACAGGCCAGAAATTCAGACTGTGATGGATGACAGTCACAGCCAACAGTGACCGAGAGCATAATGGAAGAAGAGGGGATGGAAAGAGACAAGAAATGGCAGAAGTGGGAACAGCCTGGCAGACATCCCTCTGTTTGACTCTTAGTTCTAATGCTATCAGTGATTGTGAGGCATAGCCCTGGTGTGCATGTCAACTGAGGCACTGCACATTAATTAATGGTCCCTGCGCTGTTGACTTTACCCTGAGCTGTAACTGATGTACAGGACACTCTGACATCCCATTTATAACCCTATGAAAACAGCCCAAAGGCCTTGGTGCTGTGTTATTGAAAGCTGGATGCACACTTCCTGGATATTTTGTCCTGTGGCAGAAAGTGGAAATGTAACTACAGGTCAGTACATCATGAGAAATAATAGCCCTCCGAAGAAATCCTGTAAAAGTTATTTAATGGCGACCATGTTGGTGTGTACTGCGGCACGTCAGTGTGTGTACGTGTGTGTTTGCAGCGGTGTTGTGAGTCAGGACAAACTTACGCAGGCTTGGTGGTGAGTTAAATGTTTGGGAATGTGAAGTGCAGTGGGAAAGAAGGAAGAGCTGTGGTGGTGGAAAAGGAAAGCCTCATGGGGCCATAACCCCAGTGCACTTTACACCGTATAAATCGAAAAATATTGGCAAGAATTACACATGACTGTTTATACAGCGCTGGTAAATGAGGGCATTTCAGTGTGATTTAAAGATCAGAGGATTAGAGGAACACATTCAGAGTACTATCACCTACACACCAGGAAGTGATTGAAGGTGTTTAGGGAAGTTTTTAGCTCCTCTTTTGCAGTATGTTGTTTCCCAGAACAGGAGGAAGGATGAGTAATATCAGTGTCTGTTCTTGTTAGCTCCTGAACCCCTGGTGTCACACAGGATATCCCCGTAACTGTTCAGACAAGCAGGTTCCCTGACAGAAGTCTACGGAACTGTGTAGATGACGTATACTGTCAGTATGAACTAGTAGATGTGGTGAAGGAGCATGAAGCTTATAGACAGAAGAAGGACTGATAATGTTGGAACAGCAAAAGCACTGGACTGACACAGAGCTGACCATAGGTTCATGTTCTGGTTCATTCTGTGACTTTGTTTTTTGTTTTTCTTGTATTACTCTCCACCAAGGAGGTTATGTCCACACCAGGGTTTGTCCATTTGTGTCTGTGGTTTACTGTTAGCAAGACAACTAAAAAAGTATATGGATGGATTTAGATGAAAAATGCTAGAAATGTTGATACATTTTGGACAGACGGACGGACGGACGGACAGACGATAGATAGATAGATAGATAGATAGATAGATAGATAGATAGATAGATAGATAGATAGATAGATAGATAGATAGATAGATAGATAGATAGATAGATAGATAGATAGATAGATAGATAGATAGATAGATAGATAGATAGATAGATAGATAGATAGATAGATAGATCACATGTCAGATGTTTAAGTCTGTCGCCACAGTTACGGAAATTAACATCACACCATAAACTAGAAACTTCTAGTTCCACATAATAGATGGTCTTCATATCAGAAAAAGCATTGGTTTATTTTTAAAAATGTTTTTATTGTTTGGGACAAAGTACCAAAAAAATACAATAATGAGGAAATGGGATTAAAGTGTCAAAAGCAGTTTTTAACCAAATTATTATAAAAGTGATTTAAAAAACACTAAAAATAGAATAACTTAGCCTTGTAAAAATATCAACACACTGTAACTGTACTCCAAATAACAGCACTGAAAGAACAGGGTATTCACAGAATGAAATACTACACTACTAACTAAAAAATGAAGGTAATTATTAATATCTAGAATTCATCAAATTTCAGTCTGTAGTGTGTCCTGTTTGTCTGTGGAACATCTAACACCTGCACAACTCTCCCAAATGATCCAAAATTTGGAGGGTGACTTTCCAGTAGAAAAATTTCATGCCATTACAACATACAACAACAAAGATATTAAACTAATTTCATTGCTCTTTCTAATTTTGCCACTCTGAGCATTGCCGTGCATTTTGCCTAAGTCCCGCCCCCTGATTTAGCTACAGCTGCGAACCAACCTCTCATCTGCATCCCATTCCCATGGAGCCGTAGGTTCACTCTTATTATTCATATCCACACAGTTCTGTTCTGCCTCTATGACAACATCACAACTGTGTTACATGCCGGTAACAACTTCAGTGCCCCCAGGAATTCATGAACATTTCTGTCATGACCTTTTCCAAACAGTTGTAGTAAATGTTGCGGTGGTTTTTTATACTTTTCTTGCTATTTGGAAGCGACAACTGCGATAAATAGTTTCAATATTCCATTTTTGTAGTCGACTGCAAATTCAGTACTTGGAATCTTAACATATCAACCTATTCACATGTGATATGTGTTGTGGTAATTGCACTGACTGAATAATTGCCCTCATTCTTGATGGCGTGTGCTGCTGTGTTTGTTTAATCTTTGGAAGTCATAATAGATATTTCTGTCCACGTTGTTTGCAACACATTTATCCCCGCCTTTCTCAAAGCAGATCATGTCGTGGTGGTCAGCAAGTCTGGTTGCGACCGAATCTATTATTATGGCGCATTCAAATAGGTCAAGTTAGGTCTGTAATTTACTGAATTAACAGGCACCTTCAACTCAACATTGCACCAATGTTAATGACTGTAGGCTATATTACTATCTCGGTCATCTGGCGATCAGCTTTACCACTTCACTTTTAGACCCTTTTCATTTTTGGATTGTTTGTTGTTAGCTGTACTTTAGTAGCTCACTTCACAGCCATAATATATCTTGCTACAGTAGGTGTTGGTTGACATTGCCTGCATTACACAAACTACTACAATGGTAGGCTGTCTGCCCCAACTGAAACTTGGTTTTACTAATAACACCAGCAGTAACAACTTTCCATTAGCATTATCATACTCACAGATTCCTGGACACACTTCCAAAATAGCCCCAACTAAATATTATAGTCTTTCTTTCTGCTCCTTTCAACTCATTTCACCCACTTCCACAACATATTAATAGCAAACAATCTCACATTTTCTATGGGCTCTGCACTAGTAACAAATAATTGATAGATTAATATAACTAATAATTTGTTATATTATTGATATAAGCCATTGTTTTCAGTTATTGCCTCATTGACTTTACAGTTAATAGAAAGAAAATACATCTGCTGTGACTTTCAGAGCTTCTGCATATCTAATAAAACTTATTTATTCTGTCAGACGATTTTACTGCACAAATGTTTAATGAATTGAATGGTGTTAGTGTGTCAGTAAGCTAATTTCACCTTATGTCCGGCTTCATAACAGCAGTCCAAAAGCAGTGGGAGACATTACATCAGCTACATCAGAGACATTACAACCACTTCTAATATACAATTCATGGTTGTATTACTTTTATATATATTTTTTTTACTGTAGCCCAAAACAGACAAAGTAAATACCATTTGTAAACACTGAGGTTTTCCTACATATATACACAAGAGAAGTTACTGAGTTCACTGATGACAATTATAACGTCATCGGAAATCTGCTAAATCCTACACACTGTGTCTTTAAAATATAAAGACTGTCTTACTTTCATACAAATATAAATGTTGTGCTTTTCAGCTTGTTTTTATTCCTTTAGTTCTTTTAACTTAATATAAGAAAGGGATGCATTGTAGACTTAGTTTTCTCAACAATGTCCTTATCTTCAGAACAATCACATATTTTGTGGCATTCAGTGGGGGTACACCCCTGCAGGAGGTCACGAGTGCTGATAGTCTATCTGGTACACTAGTGCTGGTGGTGGGTTATCAGCAGAGCAGTCAGACCTGCAAGGCATGCGGTGACTTCTTGTCTGAGGACTATCCTTAGTGCTTCTTTTAGATAAAGTATTTTATCTGCATTCATCTCAAAATAGCAACATCAAAGAACGGTGAGAAGGAAGGATCTATGGATGGATGGTGAGCTCATGATCTGTAAACTGTCCAGAAAAATTATCATTTCCATGGTTTTTGGTACTATTAACTGATGTTTGTCAAAGTTTCTAAATGAAAGATTTAAAATGAAATGTTCTTTATTGTCATTCAACATTGGTGTGATGAAGGAAATTCTGATCCACAGACTCGACAGTGAAATTAAATCAACATTTAAAATAGACAAACATTTAAATTAGAAATGAATTTAAACAGAAAACAGAGCAAAGTGCAGGTAATCATCATCATCATCATCATCATCATCATCATCATCATCATCATCATTATATAGTGGTGGAAAAAAAGGTTTTAGATACCCTATGCATTTCTCATATATTGCATTAAGAATCATTCTAAAGTTATTATTGTTCCCTTTTCCAAACCCCCAATCTGCACATGCTCTGTTGTGTCAAGGTTAAAACTGATGTTTCAGCAGAAATATTTCCAGGACATGACATATTGAAACTCTTCATATTTTTTCTTCTAAACACTAAATAATAATAAGAAAAATTTGCATGTTTTTATGATGCAGCTACATGTTTTTAAACCCCACAAATATTTTTTCTGTAAATATTTCATAATATTGTAAACTGTAACATGTTAAATGTGTGCAAAAATGTTTTTCTATCACTGTAATTAATAACATAAAAGAAGAGGAGAAATGAATGAAATGTAAGTAGATTTTTGCACATTATATTATAGTAAGTGTGCAATATGTTGTGTAAGTGGATTGCACAACCTAGTTGGGGGTCAAAAATCCAGCACAAAGGAAGGTTTTATTGTCAAACCACAGAAGTATGACTTGTGTCCTTCATCAGGATGCATCAAGTGTGGAAGTAAAAGCCGGGGGGGAAAAGTATGTAAAAATCTTGACTGATGGGAGAGGTTTTAAACATCAAATATATTCAAAATGATGTCAGCGTAGTGTTACCAGAGTCAGGAAATTACAAATGATCTGTTGTGATTTGGACAATATGAAGCTACAGACGCCAAACTGTCATTACATGGCTGTAAACATGCCTCAGTATTTATGCTGTTTATCATCATTGTTCATTAAAATGTCACCACGTCTGTTCTCACACAATACTGCACATGTGGATCGTAACATTGTCAAACTCTTTATGGTGTTGTTTATTAACTTTATAATAGGGAACATGAAATTCTTCAGCCTTTCGCCTCACCAAAAATTGCTAAAAATAACTTGGACCTCAGTCATGTAAACAGTCATGTCTGATATTCTCAGAACTGCTCCTCTGATGTCTGGGAACAGTTGTTTTTTAAGTGTGTGTGTGTGTGTTTGTGTATGTGTGTGTGTGTGTGTGTGTGTGTGTGTGTGTGTTTGTATTCCTATTTTTATGGGGACATTGATATATTCAGAGTTACACCATGTGGACCTCTGACTCTATGGGGACCAAAATTCAGGTCCCCACGATGGTTAAATATAAATTAAAGTCCCTACAAGTATAATAGAAATGATGTGGCCCTATAAATACATAAATTCGTTTTTTCCGGAAGTCCTCATTAAATCATGAGGGAAACAGGTGCAAAGAGAAACATGTATTTTTCAAATGTTTAAATGTGTGTTTATTTAAAAAAAAAAAAAAAAAGAGCATTCATTTTTATGTATATATATATTTTTTAATTATTTATTTATTTATTTTTATTTATAATTTATTTTAAAATACTATTAATATTTATTTTGTCCTCATGAGACATGGAAATGAGTGTGTGTGTGTGTGTGTGTGTCCAAATGTATGTCAAATGGGTTTGTACACACTCGCTGTTACCCTTTCTCCTTCACCCCAGAATTATCAGTATTTATTAACTAAACACAAACTGGCTGACACATAAGAGAAACATGCATCCTTTAATGCTTACTGTATGCATCCTATGTTTGTGTGTCTTGGCTGTCCACACCGTTCTATAAGACGAGGTCAGAGGAACGTTTCCCTTGAGATGAGGACTAATGGTCATGCAGTCCACTGTGGCACAGCACACATGTTCCACTGACCCCTCAGTCACACACACACCATCCACCACTGCTAACCCACCCACCCACCTCACTGGTCTCTCTGAGTGTAGAAATCCCCCAGTCGCAAGTCCACACCCTCCGCCAATCCAAAGGACGCAGCAGGAGCCTGAGAAAGAGCTAACCCACTGACAGAAAGAGCACAGACTGCATCTTAAAATGCCATCAGCACATATTTAGAATCACTTAAATCTTTTGAAGTCAAGGAACAAAAATAAAGTCAGACATGCTATACATCCACATTTCTCTTTGGTGTGTTATGACAAGATATCATGATTAAGAGAAATGATCACATCTATTAAATACCATCTCGCCTTATCGCCCACTTTATCCTCACTAGGGTCACGGGGGTCACTGGGGGGCGGGGTACACCCTGTATGAGTCTCCAGTTCATCTCAGGGCTGAACATATATAGACAAACAATCACTCTGACATTCACACCTATGGGTGATTTAGATTAACCAATTAACCTATCAGTGCATGTGTTTGGATGGTGGGAGGAAACTGGAGTACTTGGAGAAAACCCACACAGACACGAGGAGAACATGCAAACTCCACACAGAAAGGTCTGGTGTGGGAATCTAACCAAGGACCTTCTTGCTGTGAGGCACGAGTGCTAACCACTGCACCACTGTGCCGCCCTTAAAAATGGTTGATTATGTAAATCTGATTGTATGTGAATGGTTTGTATGGATGTTTTGTGTTAATAGAAAATATACAGAAAAAGTGCGTTATCAAAACAAATGAAGCAACATTGATTTGATTATTATTTTCTAAATAAGGGGGTGGAGTATATAAGTTATATTTTTTAACACTTCTTTTTGAGTGCCAAAATTGATCATGTTGTATGGTTCTTTGTTTTCTGATAATTTTATGTGCTTGAAACTAACTAACTAACTAACTAACTAACTAACTAACTAGTTCATCAGCACCGATATGAACAAGTATTCAGAGAGTGCCTAATCTTGCCAATTTCAAGTTTCTATGATGACCCATTCTTGAATTAGAGACAATAATGTAATTTTGACCTTTCTGCTAAATGCAACCTTGACCTTTGACCTTTGGCAATATTGATAATTTGTATGTATATGTGCATCAGTGTGTGTAATATTATGATAATATATCCAGTATTCATTAAGTTATAGTGTGACATGTCTATGCTTGACACACACAAACAGTGTTACACCAGTTAATTTTGCGACATGTCACCTTTGACCTCCACAGATCACAAAACTATTGGTCACAGGTGATGACACTAATTATGAGAATTATTGAATTCTTCTTTGTGCATCGTTTGGTACCAATCTGAAAGTTCTTTGACCCTCCGTTTCCTGAGTTGTAACCGATAATGTGACTTTGACCTTTTAGTTAACTGTGACCTTGACCTTTGACCTTTATTCAAATGAATTATTGCATCTGATGCGCATTTAAGGAACCAATAGCAGAAGCTGACTATGGCCAAAGGAAGAAAGGTTTGGCAGCTGCAGTTGTAGTTGAGGTAAAGTAATAATGTAAATAAATATCTGGTTTGGTGACTTGAAGTTGAAGTTGCACACTCTCTCTTTGTGTTTTATGACTTTGTCGGTTCTCATTTGTGCAGGTCATTGTTCTTCTTGGTCGTTCTTCTCAGTTCAACTGGACTGTTTCAGGTCTTTTCAAAAACTCATGTGTTTAGGACCTCTGTGTCAATCCAACCACAACTGCACTGTTCAATTTTTAACCTGCCTCTTTGGCTTTTCACTCAGTTTTATTGCTTGTTTTATACTTTCCTGTTTGCTTAAGTACCAAGAAAGATGCCTGTCAATGAAATGTATTATTATACCCAGCTGAACTGAGAAGAACTACCCAGAAAAAACATATTTTTTCAAAATAAAAGGCAAAAATTCTTCAATCTTATAATGGAATGAATGCAGAGTTGTTTGCAAAAAAGTAACTGTATGAACTGTGACGTTGTTATGGTATCAGTGTTTCTTTTTATGTCTTTGATACAGTGAGATAGTATTACTCACCAACAACACTAAAATACGATTGAACATGCAAAACAATTCTTAATTGAACACAGTGGAATTATTGAGACAGAGCTGACATGGAACAGCTGTGGTAACAAAACATAATTTAGATAAACCCATTAATTTTTTACCAAATTGAATCAATTTAATTAAGTTGGCTGAAGAATTATTTGTTCTAAGATTATAGTTCTAAATTAAAAAAAACTAAACAATAACAGTGAAAGTGATAGCAGTTCTTCAGGACAAACTAAACCAGGAGGCAAATTTAACTTTAAGTTCAGATCATTTCCCTTCTCAGTTTTCATCTTAGATCAGATATAATTCTAAATACAATGAGAAACAAATAAAACAGATGTTCAAAAGTAATGCTGTGTATGTAATCGTGTATCTGACAGAAACAACCAGAACACCCAACATGAATCACATCTAAGTTCAGCTATCGGCACTAATTGAGGTAAGGGCTTAAAGGGTCATCACCGTCTTTACTCTGGTGCACCCACAGTGACTTACCCCTGACAGTGTCCTGTCAGTCAAGTTCTGGTTCACTTTTGATCAAAGTGAAAATAGTCCTGGCAGGTTCCCTGGGGTCAAAAGAATAAAACGTGTCTCTTCTCAAAACAGTATGTGTTCCAATGAGTGGTTTATTTACACAAATTATACTCATTGATGTTTGTTTCAACTGCTTCTGTTAACCAACGGCTGATTAATTTGCAAGTAAAACCCATTAATAAGTTGGACTACATGCCTGGTGTGCATGTGACGTCACCACAGACTCCACACCACAGCTGAGCGAAGTGTGACGTCACATTTGCTTCCCATCAAAAACAGTTGGTCTGCCTATGACACATCAAATATTTCTCATTAACCTCTATCATATCTTAATTTAAGAGCACCTGTCAAACGGAATCAGAATTTAGCTTGACTCATTCCCATTCAATTTTTTTGCGAGCTAAACACCCATGGACCGGAAGTAGAAGGACGTGACATGGCGTCTCCATTTCAAGCAGACATAGTAGGAGAACAACACCCAAAGAAGATATGGAACACAAGGTTGCAGCAATTCAGTATATTTTATACGTACTGCTAAACTCTGATTTATTTCACGTAACATGCACGTTGTCATGGTGACTGGTCACTTCCTGAAGGGGGCGTGTCCAGGCCAGTTCTTGTCAAACTGTGTTCCATATATGTATTTACCACCCTTTCCGTAATGTCTTTGGGTATGGAGGGCGTCCCATTTCTAATCGCGGCAAAAGCTGTCTTTTTTTAAGTGTGAAGTTAAGCCTCCTATTACCTTATTTCCTTAATAGTCGAGGCTGTTAGGGGAGTTCTGATAAGGGATTGTGCAAATTTATGCACAAGTATAAAATTTGGTGGGAGTCCAAATCTGCCGGGAGCCAAAGCCAATTTCTAATGGTGCTGCCATATTGGACGATTCAAAATGGCCGACCACAAAAAGTTACTTTTTTTAAAGAGGTGATGAAAAGCGATACAAACACAAATAAAAACCCATTTTTCTTGGTTTCAAGGATCAGATATTTAAAGTCTGGAGTGTGTGGAAAATGCAAATCATTGCTTAACAACTCTACTGGCTGAACCACTGAGACAGCTGAGGCACAGACGTATCTATGGGGTCCAACTTGATGTCAAGTCAAATCCAAGACAAGTGGTTCGTGACACTGACAGCCGTTCCAAAAAACTCATCCTGGGAGAAGTTTCCCTGACTGTGACTATCTAAATTATCTACATTGAAGAATCTCACAAAGACCTCACATGTTTGTGGGCAGTGAAGAATTGTTTGATCACTGCTCGTGCCATGGAATGGTTCGGCTGTATGAGACAGATATGGCAAATAGTCAGGAATGTAAGGATAACAATTGTGCAAATTAATGCACAAGCATAAAAATTGGTAGAAAAGTACATCTGGTTTTGCTGAACTCAAATCTGCTGAGAACCAAAGCGAATTCTTATTGCGGCCACCATATTGAACGATTTATTTTTTTCATTTCTAGCCAGAAAAAAGTCATAACACTGACCAACAAATGACATATCATTCATTTTAAGCCTCAAAGATACTAAATCTGTGTTTTATGTGACAGGAGTAGTGACAAACCCAGAGATTTAGATTGATTTAAGATGATAGAACAACAAATATTGCTAATTATTGGAGTTGTCAGGAAAAGTGATGAAGAGTTCAATATATTTATTTTGTTTTTAAATATATTTAGCAACATATATCCATTGTTCTATATCACTTCAGTGGTCACTTTAAGAGGCTCTAGGGCCAGACTATTAGAGGCCCTAACACACACATGCACACTCATACAAACACAGCTGATCACCCACAGAGCTACTACACACACATTTGTACATACACCAACACATTAGATGACTTATAATGCATAAATGTGGCCCTTTAAGTTCATGGAATGTTCTGTACTGTATGTACACAGGATTCATACTGACTGGCGACTGGAGGAAATCACAACCAGACTAGACATGGACACTCTTCTTGTCTCTTCTATCTTCTTCTTTTCTCTGTTCTTCTGCTTCGTCGTTTGGTAAATTTCCCCCAGCAACTACCCTCGAGCAGGAACTCCATTGGTTCCTGTAAAAGTTCCAGAAGGCGGCCATGTCTGAATGGCCCGGTCAGTAGAAACACACACATACTGTGAAGTTCCTGTAAAATAGCCTGGAAAGTCCGATAGTGGAAAGACACTTTTTTGACACTTTACAGTCTTTGTATAACTTTTGTTCTTCCTCTACAAGCAGATGGGGGGAAAGTTAAAAAAATACAAAAAAACAGGAAGATTCTTAAAAGAGTTTGTTTGCTATTCTTTTCATTGTTTCTGCATTTGAGGGTAGACTAGATTGACATATTATAAAAAGACTAAAGTGGTGGTAAAATAAGCTGCCAGTCAGTATGAATCCTGTGAACATACAGAAATTTCCATGAACTTAAAGGGCCACATTTATGCATTATAAGTCATCTAATGTGTTGGTGTATGTACAAATGTGTGTGTAATAGCTCTGTGGGTGATCAGCTGTGTTTGTATGAGTGTGCATGTGTGTGTTAAGGCCTCTAAGAGTCTGGCCCTACAGCCTCTGCATATACCCCTGTTAAAGTGACCACTGAAGTGATATAGAACAATTAATATATGTTGCTAAATACATTTAACTCTTCATCACTTTTCCTGACAACTCCAATAATCAGTAATATTTGTTGCTCTATCATCTTAAATCAATATAAATCTCTGGGTTTGTCACTACTCCTGTCACATAAAATACAGATTTAGTATTTTTGAGACTTAAAATTAATGATATGTCCTTTGTTGGTCAGGCTCATGACCTTTTTCTGAAAAAAAAGGGGAAAAAAAAACCCTTAATTTTTCGGTGGCCGCCATTTTGAATCATCCAATATGGTGGCCCCATTAAGAATTCGCTTCGGCTCCCGACAGATTTGAGTTCAGCAGAACCAGATGTACCTCTGTACCATACCTCTGTGCATTAATTGGCACAATTATTCTCCTTACATTCCTGACTATAATACCTTATTACACTTAAAAAGAAAAAAAAAAACTCAATGTAAAACTATGATTTAGGTTCTACAGTTTGGGTTTTGAGAATCTGAGAATGTTAAACACTGGATTTGAAACAACAGAATGAATTAATTAATTAAAGGGGCAGCTGTTGCTGAGGAGGTAGAGTAATGATGCACAACTCTGGACTGAACTTATATATTACATTATTTGTCAAGATTTACATCATCAGTTTTGGAAGAGAAAAATAAAGACCCACATAAAAATCTAATAAAGCTCCAATCATGTAAATAAGTATTACATTATTGCTAAAAATTGTATTACATTATTAGTGAAATTATGACATTATTGGGATTTATTA
The DNA here is from genome assembly GCA_020466265.1 of Siphamia tubifer. Lineage (NCBI taxonomy): Eukaryota > Metazoa > Chordata > Actinopteri > Kurtiformes > Apogonidae > Siphamia > Siphamia tubifer. The sequence goes on along the minus strand of CM035786.1, from coordinate 40,413,035 downwards.
CATTTTCATTGACTTAAGTGCAATTTTTTTAAGGAAATTTTCAGGCTGTGTTGGGAGTTTCACAAGGAACAAATGATTACATTTTGGTGGTGATCCAGAAGAGATCCTGGATTCTGGATTACTTTCAAATGTAATGAACCTGTAATGTCTCACGTGTAATGTCTCACGGGTTAAAGGGTTAACATGCTTCAATTGACACTAACAAATAAAGTCGCTGTAATCAATGCATTTTCTGACTCATGTTGTCTTTATTATATGTTACTTTAGTTAAAACAAAGAAACCTGTCAGTGTCCTGTGCATGCTTCAGAGTGCAGAGGTATTTTCCCAGTGTGTGACCCTGCCCTAGTGATTGGATGGAATGAATGGTGTATGTTTGTGAATGAAGGACTGTTTGAATGGCTCACAGCACTTCATCTGACAGCAGGCTGTGTGTGTGTGTGTGCGTGTGTGTGACGTGTGTGATGCTCTACATAAACAATGGGTCGATAGAGATCTGCAGAGGTAGTAAAGGTCGCCGTGGTGACCGGTCAACCAGCAACAACAATACGACAAGTCGGCCATAGGGGGGACATGCTAAAGCTCCCCGGCTCCAGAAAGCAGTTGTCTGAAATAAAGGCTAAAACACACACTTCACATCTGATTACACAGTGCCATGGTGACAGCTGAGTGAAGGAACAAAACAGGCCACTCCACCAAGTAAAGCCACCAGTCTGGGTTATATCAAAGAGTTGAAAAATAAACAAAGACAATGACGTCCCATATCTGCCCTGGGTCAGTTAGAATCCAAATGCATCAATCAATGGGGAGTTTAAGTCTCCGCCCCTTCCGGGAGGCTCATGGGGTCTGAGATCAGAAAATTAATGAATGGTATTAAATGGGAAATAAAATGCTAAAATTGTATCTGTTTTGTCATGTGCGCTGAATCACACACATGCTGTACCTCATAATAAATAATAGTTATTGATGTGTTTAACCAACGGCTGATTCATTTGCAAGTAAAACCTGTTAATAATTTGGACTACACACCTGGCGCACATGTGATGTCACCACAGACTCCACACCACAGCTGAGCGGAGTATGATGTCACATATGCGACGCATTCTAGTCTCTTACTAAGCCCACATAAAAGCCATTAAAAACAGGTGGTCTGCCTTCTGTATGCCACATCAAATAGTTCTTATTAAACACTATCATATGTGAATTTCAGAACACTTGTCAAACAGAATCAGAATTTAGCTTGACTCGCTCCTTTCACTCCCATTCAATTTTTTCGCGAGCTAAGCACCCATGGACTGGAAGTAGACGGGTGTGACTTAGCCTCCCCATAGAGAAGACAAGTCCATCACACATATGATGTGATGATCAAAACACATTTAAACAAATCAAAAAGTTACAGTTTATGGACAACGATAGTTTAGCTCTAGTTTTGTATTAACCTACAAAGCTCCAGTCCCCACTGTGCAAAGACACATTGAAGCAACATCTTTTCCATGTCACTTTTGTATGTCCATTTGTTGTCCCTGGGAGATGCAGAATGTTACTCCACATTACGTCTTTTTTGTGGCGTCCTTTAGACGTCCAAAATCAACATGTATATGGTAAATAGACTGAACACATTTTATCCACCCATGTTGTCCAAAGCGCTTCACACACACCCACACACACACCCACAGGTGCTGCCCAAGGACACTTCGACATGTGGCCTGTCAGACCCAGGATTCAAACCCCCAAACCTTTGATCCTTGAACGACCTGCTCTGCCAACTGAACCACAGCCGCCCTGTGGCTTGTGTTTGTGACACATATGCAGTGCATTTCAAAATAAAAAAATTCTGAATTTGACAGCATTAGTTTAACTAAACATATTTTTTTCACATTTATAACAATAACAATAATATTTATAATAATAATTTTGGTTACTTATTGAAAAATAAATACCTAAAAAATGTCCTGCACCTTTTTTAGACATTCTGCTAACGTGCAAAATATGACCTGTTATCAAGGTTGAAATGTTTGACTACATACTGACATATGAACGCAGATGAGGTCATTTTCAGATGTCCAAATGAATCACTGACATATTTTGTACCGTACATCACATAGAGGTCTAAAATTGGTCTAGACCGAGGTCTGCAACCCTGGTCCTGGAGAGTTGCTATCCTGCATGTTTTAGATGTTTCCCTCTTCCAACACACATCAGTGTTATGCAGAGCGTGATAACAGGCTGATCATGTGACTCAGGTGTGTTAGAAGAAGGATGCATCTAAAACATGGAGGATAGCGACTCTCTAGGGTCAGGGTTGCAGACCTCTGGTCTAGACTGACAGACATGATTTAGATTTCATCTGCATGTAAATTCGATGTCCAATGTTTAGTCGGTCAGTTCTTCTTCCCTTTTTAAAGCCTTCTATTTATTTATTTACTCAAATAAAAACAAAGAATATAGTTCCATTGTTTGATCCACAAGTCACACAAATAGACAAACAACATACAACCCCCTCTCTCTTGAAATACACCCCCTTCAGATCACAAGAAAACATCAATCAAAAATCTGATCCTGCTAAGGGAATAGCCTTATATCATATCCCCAAAGAAACAACATGGAGAAACAAGTGGTTTTGTGCAATTAACAGGCAAAACGCTGATGGCAGTGTTTGATGACAGCTGATGACAGTGTTCCAACGCAACACATGCGGCTTTGCAGTCTTAATTTTGGATCAGGTAAATTGCACACCTGAAAGTAATTACATGAGTTATCTGCAAATGTAGTTTGGTGTTGGAGTAAAATGTATAAATTTTCTGTTATCAAAGAAATCCAGCACATTTGTGTGCACTAGCAAACATTAGCATTAGCATTAGCATTAGACCGATCCAGTCTAGTCAATAGTGAAAGGAACCCTGCAACTGCTGTGAAAGCTGCAGCACACTGAATGGACAAACTACTACTGAAATGTGTAAAATGACTCCATTAGGATTGGACCTAAAAAGTACTAAAATATATATTTTTCAAAGTGCTCCATTGTTGAAATGGAAAACCTATTCAGCATAGATGGCTTTAAAGTGTATTACTGTGAAAATGGAGGCAACAAAACTAAAACAAAGCTAAAAACAAAACTAAAAATTAACTATTATTTGACTAAACACAACTACATCAGAACTGATCTAAGAATAAATTACAACTAAATTAGGAAATTTTGCAGCTGACTACATACGGGGAGAGGGAGGGTAGACCGTCACGGACACGCCAGGAGGGGTCACATGGGTGGGAATCCCCTATAGTACATTATAGTATAGTATAGTATAGTATAGTATAGTATAGTATAGTATAGTATAGTATAGTATAGTATAGTATAGTACAGTATAGTATAGTATAATATAGTATAGTATAGTATAGTATAGTATAGTATAGTATAGTATAGTATAGTATAGTATAGTATAGTATAGTATAGTATAGTATAGTATAGTATAGTATAGTCTATTCAATTCTGTTCTATTCTATTCTCTATTTCAGGTGACCCTAGTTGAATTTCAGGTTGAAAAACACTGGATTAGTCAATATTTTTCACAGTTGATCTGGACATCTGCAGGTCATATGTTGAACCATCCTGTGTTTATGCTGAACACACACTGACGCAGCACGGTGTTGTTGAGATGGTAGTGGTCTCCAACTCCTACACACCAAACCTCAGCCATCCCACATCTGTCCTTGTCCAATGGGGTCCAACAGCAGCATGCTTCAGCAGCGCATGACAAAAAGGTGGCTGTAAAAGCACTGAGGTTGTTTATTGATGGAGTGTGAAGTGAACAAGAGAGTGCTGGAGGATGCAGACAGAGATTACACGGGATGAATGTGGTGTGAAAATAAACGAAACAGGCTGCAAACGGTGAAACCCACAATGAAACATCAGGATCCAGGTCTGTCCAGGTTTTACGTGTCCTCTGTATAATAAACAGTAAAGGATTGTCTGCTCACTGAGATCATCCTTTCCACAGTTGAACCTTTAGGCCAGACCACCTCAAAAACCCACTTTTACCATAACACTGGTCCAACAAGTCAAGTAAAACCAAACACACACACACACACACACACTGCAATCACCTTGCCCTGGGCTCAGACCTCTGCACTGTGTTCCCTAGAGTCTAAACCAAAACAATCAGACCTCTAACACAGGAAAGTGAGGACATGTCTCCCACATCCATCACCTTTACGTGCCTGAACACAACCCTGGATCTGAATTACGCACATTTCTAGATAGAATCTTTCAAATATTTTTCACAAAGAAGCCTTGAAAATGACATCTTATCTTGTGTATGTTTTTGTGCCTGATTCAAGTATCCATATTACAAATGATAATGTTTCCCATGACTGTTTTTCCAAGTCTAATCATATGAAGGACTTGCAATTTTATTAAGATGAAGTGACTAAAAAGACATCCATAGCTGTATTTCTGCAGAGTTTAGGGCTTGTTGGATTTGCTGTTTTCTTTGCAGCCGTCACCCTAATGGATTGTTTTTCATGGATGCATACCAAAAGATAAAAACATGACCTCTCGCTGGACTGCCAGTTCTGTGAGGCGGTCACCACGGAGGCTGTCTCCCACTTTGGCATTCTTGTGGAGATGGAAACTTTGACTTCAGATATAGCCTCAGAGGGCTGAGAGACACTGTTCTTGGAAAACAAACTAGCTGCTATTGTTGTGCTCACAATCGAAGGAGGCAGCGCCTGCATGAGAACAATGATTCATGCATTTTGCTGGTGTAAAGTAACATCTATTATTAACACCTAAAACAGTAATTTTTATGGGATGTTATTCATCTGATGTGAACTTCATAAGCAGGAGTGGAAAATCAAAACAAATAACTATGTTTATATAATAACTGTTCTTAGCTATTGTGCATACCTTGGTAGGACTGTCATAATTAACACACATTAATGCAGATTGATCCATCATTTTGATTAATCTGATGAAAATGTTGAATGGAATTAAACCATCTGCAGTGCACAACTCATTCATTGTCATTTATTTATTTGTTTTGTGCAGAAGAAAAATTAAGCATTTTGTTGTACAAGGAACTAATGTTAGAGCAGATAACGAACTGCCATGTACAATAATAATAAAACAAGTTCAATATATACTGCTCCAAAAGGAGTGTGAAGAACAACACTTATTAAATCCCACTTCCTTCTCACATTATACAACCTATGTGTTTATTTATTTATTCATACACATTATTGTATCTATGTGCTGTGTGTGTCTTTGAGGGTGATGAGCTATATGATCTATCTATCTATCTATCTATCTATCTATCTATCTATCTATCTATCTATCTATCTATCTATCTATCTATCTATCTATCTATCTATCTATCTATCTATCTATCTATCTATCTATCTATCTATCTATCTATCTATCTATCTATCTATCTATCTATCTATCTATCTATCTATCTATCTATCTATCTATCTATCTATCTATCTATCTATCTATCTATCTATCTATCTATCTATCTATCTATCTATCTATCTATCTATCTATCTACCTATCTATCTATCTATCTAGCTCCATTACTTTTGTTTCCTTAATGGTGAAGTAACATCTGTTTGGAGTGATAATAATGTAAACAGATAAACAGATTAGGATAACAGATTATACATAGTAACTAAATGGTAGTTTATAAAGTGTATACTGCAGTATATTCTTACAGTATTACAGACCAACAATAGTAATGGAAGTGACATATACCAACATGGTAAACAATGACAAGTACATTCTAACAAAGGTAAGAAAAAGCCAAGGATGGAATGGACCATCAGTTAACAATAAGCCCCGCCCTCCCTGTACTGTGAGCAGACCGTCTGTTTGTAAAGTGTTTTAAAGCTTTGGAAACTTTGGTGAAGATCCAGACTGTTCCACAGTTTCAGAGCACATACAAACACATAAAAAAAAAAATCCTCTTCATAGTTCAAAACATTGGGAGTGTAACATTTACAGTAAAATGATGCTATAAATATTCTCTCTAAAGTGTAAAAACCTTTGTATATTATATGGTAATGATTTGATCAATTCTTTAAATAGGATGAACAGGGTAGAGTATTTGACATGATAATGTATTTTAAATAGATTTGACTGCATTTGATGCAGTTTGTTCCAGTAGTGACAGGCAACAGAACCAATTAAAGATGTAAGACATTAAACAGCACATTGACCCTCTGGATGGAAATATGAGGACAAAAAGCCCCAAGAGGAAACAGTTGGATGACGAGTATTACACACACTCTGCAGGAAGGAGTTCTCTTTTCACCAAAGCATGTCCAGTTCAAAACCCTATATTAATACAAACCATATGTTAGTTTGGGATTCTGCTGCACTTTGGCTACCGTGTCATGTCACCCAGCTTGTGACGAACATGTAAAGTGAATATATGTTCCCTTCTTTATTGAGTCTATTTGCTCATGTAAAATTAAACACTATTAATATAGATTAAAATGTCATGATTTTCAATCATTATTAATTCAAATGATTACATAGCAACCCTGTGATTATTCTGAAATACAAATGTTAATTGTTTGATAGCACTGATATTTGAATACTTTCAAATTTGTTATACTTCATTTTCTTACTACTTTTAATTATCAGCTTTTCTTACCAGTTATATTCAGGCTGCAGACTTTACTTACTGAAAAGCAATTTTTTTTACATGGCAAAATCAGTTACTTAACCCTTTAACTCCTGAGACTTTAGCAATTCCACAGTAAAAAAAAAATAAAAACGCAACAAAACAAACAAAAATAGACAAAGTGATCAGTAGAATGAACAAAAACTAATATTAAACTAACAAAGTAATATGTAACATGAACAAAGTAAGACACTAACAGAACACAATTGGAGGAAAATAATAAAGCATCTCTTAGCTACTTTCTCTCAATAGCGATCAATGTGCGTTGTCACTGCTAACAACCTTAGGAAACTACTTTCATCAGTTGTTGGACAGTGTTTGCGGCTGCTACGTGCAGGCACACAGCTGTTAGCAGTGACAACATGCATTGATTGTTATTGACAGAAAGTAGCTCCAAGCAATTACAAGGTTACAATAGTTTTGGTTCTGTGATGTTTTTTTATGCTAATAAATCACTCATTTGGACACATATTGTTTTGAGAAGCAACACGTTTTACTTTGTTGACCCCAGGAAACCTGCTGGGACTACTTTGGCTTTGACCAAAACTGGACCAGAACTCTGACTCAAGTCACTGTGGGTGCACCTGAGTACAGATAGTGATGTCATACAGATTCATGTGAAAAATACCAAACTATCCCTTTACGTAAGGTTGTGAAGAGGCTCTTTCCTTAATTGTCTAATTGTATCCCTGCAGTTCTATGAAACTAAATGTTCATTTTGTTAATATTAGAGTAGGCTATGACTATTTCAGGTATGAGTATGTTTGTACTTTTACTTAACATAAGTTCTATTATTTTCTTTAAAAATGATCTCAGTCATCTCTTCTGACCATGTGTCATGTGGAAGTGTGTTGACTTGCTGTTTATCTAGATGTTTGTCTCATGTATTGTTTTGTTGTGTTACTGCCGTGACAGTTTATATTTTGAGTTAACAACAGCATCTTGTAGTGTGCATGGGTGGAGCAACATAGAAACACAATTACTGTAGTTGTATGAATGTCTGTGCTCTTCTCTTTTCATTTTCAGCACAGTTCTGTCTGAGGAACAAAAGTGGAGCATAGATTAACTATAGGGAAACAGACAAAGTTTTTTTTATTTTATAGATGTCTGTGTAAATTCCCATTTGCAGGTCATCATTATACTGTATCCTTTAATAGATATTTGGGGATATTATGTTTTGGGTCTGACAACCACCGCTGTTGCTGGATGTTTTGATTATCAATGACTCAAAGAGAAGAAGAAGTGATTTGATTTTGGATGATTTACCATTTATAGCTGCTCAAAAGTTTAAAATCACTAAACACTCTTCTTCATATCTCTGGAACTATTTGTGTGATTGACTTTAGTTTCAGTGCAATTGAAAGGTCATGATGCCTAATGTCATTACGTCATAGCTGCCTGGATAAGGATTATACCCTTAGTTAGTTAGTAGATTGATTTTAAAGTGCTTTTATTAGTTTTTAAGAGTCTTAATGGTTGTGGCCCTGATTATTTGTCAGATCTGCTTTTAACATATGAGCCAACTTGAACCCTCAGGTGCTCAGGTAGTAAGTTTTTAATTGTCCCTAGAGTTCACACTAAAACACATGGTGAGGCCTCATTCAGTTTTTATTTCCCCAAACTATGGAACAGTTGACCTGAGGATCTGAGGTCTGCTGCGAGTGTTCATATTTTTAAGGGTAAATAGAAAACCTACCATTTTAACTTAGCTTTTAGTTAAATTTTACTCTTAACATTATTTTACTCTGCTATTTTATGTATTTACCTTTATTTTATTACCATTATTATTTATGAATTTATTTGTTCTATTCAGTAAATCTTTTAACTTGTTCCTACAATTGTGGGATAATGGGGGGGGGTCTGATTTAAAACACTTTGTGCTACATCCACTATGTATGAAAAGTGCTATATAAATAAAGTTTGATTGATTGATTGCTTGATTGATTGATTAGTTGTCACTTCAGATGGTGTAAGCCTAGTTCTTCGTACTTCTTCAAGGTTCAACTGCACTAGTTGAACTGGCCAAGAAAATTCCTATTCCCACTTGACTGTTTTTTTTTTTTTTTTCTCAGTAAGCTGCTCGCTCTCCTCTCCAGGCTTTTGCTCACTCGACCAGTGTTCTGTGAAGTGGAAGGGTGACGTTTAAGCAGATTTGTTTCCACACTCACACTAGAAATGTTACTTTGAGATGAAATAATATAAGTGCAATAATTGCAGTTGGATTAATAATTAGATGAAACAATATTAATTAAGAAATCAAATTGCCAAAAAGATAAACATAATTCAGCTCGTACAAAGTGTTGATACTGTATGATTTATGTGATTCCCAGTGTTGAAAGCCAGGGACCGTTAACCAGTGATGTAATATTTCAAACAGCCCATAAACCCTCTCTGCTCATATGACTGTGTGGAGGTAAAAGGGCTGGGTATGATTGCAGATTAGTTCTGGATCCACACAGTAGCCTGGTTGTGTGCTGTATCTATGGCACATGTGTGCACACACCAGCGAGTGCTCAGCGTGAAAGACCTATGTGTCTGGGCGTCAATGACTTAATGACACCACTTTACTGGTCTAATTCATACTCAGGTTCTTGTGCATATTCGAAAAACAACATGGAGGGAAATCCTGCCAACAGAGCAACAGTTGTGTCAGTCACATGGGAGTTGAACATTTTTAGGGCTCAGGTTCTACACCTTTGATCATTACTTTAACTTAAAATAGATATTTGTTTATCTTTTATCCAACAGATATAATTTGACATGTTTTCACATCTGCAATACGTAAGTGACACCTTTGGAAAACAGTTATTTTTCAACAGAGTGCATGTCCTGAGCTACGTATATGAGGTGAAATACGGCCAAAAATGGTAAATGTAAGGAAACAAGGATTACAGAGGACAGGGCGTTATGGGGCGTTGGAGAGTGGGAGAGGGAACGAAACAGGACAGGGCAGAGCCACACATCTTTCCACTCCGGTGTTTTCATGTGAACTCGTCGTGTCTCACAGGAAATGCTGTTCACTGTTTCCACTGTGTTTTCCTTTTCTTTTATGGTAAAAGTCATGAAGTCTATTAATAAAAGCAGAGAACAGAATGCACGTCTTTGACTGGAAGTACTGTGGTTTTCCTGCTGTTTTACTCTGACCGTTCAAACATAGGGTTATTTATTGGTTGTTATTGAATCAAAGTTCACGCCTACAAATACAAAATAATCTGAGCCTCTATTTCTTACATTTTAAATCCTTAACCCAGTGGTTTCTAAACTTTTTTGGCTTGTGACGCCATTTTTTTTAATATAGTTTTTATTTCAAATTCAACAATTTATACATTGATATTCACAATTATTTTTTTTCTTTTTTGTGTTACAGCTGTATCTATCTATACATGTGCTAGGATAGACATAGTAGTAAAAGAAAAGAAAAAGAATTCGAAAGGAATTCTAACCGGAACCCGTTTTAACACCACAAATTTCTGTTGAACCCAATCACTCAAAATGGTGTTGTTTTTGATTGTGTAATAGATTACTATACTATGTTACAAATTAATATTAACACTTTAACTCCTGAAACTTAAGCAATTCCACAGTAAAAAATAAAGTAAGATTAAAAAAAAGCAACAAAATGAACAAAAACTGCCAAAGTGATCAGTAAAATGAACAAAAATGAATATTAATCAAACAAAATAATATGTAACATGACCAAAGTAAGACACGAACAGAACACAATTGAAGAAAAATAATAAAATAAAAAAAACAAAAGGTAGAAAAAAATAAACAAAAATAAGCAACATCATCAACAGAAACTAATAAATATTCACAAAATAAATAACACAAAAAAATGCACACAAAAAAAAGAAGTTAAAAAAATGACTAGTGTTGTAATTTGGTTCCAGTAGTTTTACTTTGGGCTTTTTGACACCTGTACATCAGTCCATGAACAAACTTCTCAGTAAAATAACACTAAAAAAAAACCTTGAATTTTTCTGAATTTTTAAACTAAACCATCCATTCAGAACACGTCAGCGCTGACGTCTCAGGGGTTAAATCGTTAATTAAAGACAACATTTATTCTATATAATGTATATTATTATGAACGAAGGCAGAAAATTCAGCTGTAAATTTTTGCACAAAGAACTTAATTTTCCTTGGTCAGGATACATACAATGAGTCCAGCTTATATTTACAAGGCTGACAATTAATACTGAACAAACTAGGAATTATGAAAGAACTGCAGCATCTGAAACTGACCATTATGAACATTTGACAGATAAACAGAACCACAGTTTGTCATGTCTTTTATTGATTAAGATTTTCTTTGTCAACTCACTGTATATTTTTTAGTTTTTTAATTAGCTTTTAAAAAGTATTATTATTATTATTATTATTATTATTATTATTATTATTATTATTATTATTATTATTATTATTATTATTATTATTAATAATAATAATAATAATTATTATTATTATTATTATTATTATTATTATTATTATTATTATTATTATTATTATTATTATTATTATTATTATTATTATTATTATTATTATTAATCATCCTGACTCCAAGGTTGAAAAAAATTGCCTTAACCTATGATTTAATAGCAAAATTCTTCACATATATGCCATTCCTGAGGGACATTGTTAAGTTGTGCAACAGTTTTTGCTTGTGATTCAAATCCTGTCAGGCATTTAATATTCCATATAGAGGCAAGTATTTGCTACTGACACAAGTTCACACGCAAAGCAGCAACAATACCTGGAAACTCATGTCTCCTGAGTATAATAATACCCACCTACAATATTATTACTGCCCAAATTATTAGTCACCAGTACTTATGGTGGACAACCCTTGGCATTACAACATCAAACAATACATTCTCAGTTACTTTTGCCATTAGATTAGATGTGTGATGTTTTCCTATACATTTCCTCCACATAACAATGGTCAGAGTCACCACCTACTCTGCTTGGTTTTTCTCTGTTCATGTCAAATACTGGTTTGTGATTCCAGAGGGTGGGTTAGGGTTAGTGTGAAGCCAACACCAGGCAGAGGAAGCGTGCTGTTGGCTTCATGACCCCCTGTGTTTTGCTGTCTCTGGCGGTGTGTTAGTTTAGTGGGTGACTCTGAATGGAAGCCTTAAATCCCGGTTAATCTGTGACAGCGCTGGGAGAGCTGGGTACTTGGTCGCCCCTGCTATCTAATCATCAGCTTTGTAATGGTCTACTGCCGGCAGACCCACTAAGACACAAACATCCTGTTTAGAGAGAGAGAGACACAGAGAGAGAGAGAGAAATACCCTTCTAAATCATCAGCAGTTGAACAAGAAACACTGACTGGAAGCTGCGTCTACATACACAGTCTATGTCCAGTAACTGGCCTGTGTTTTCTATAAGAGTGTCAGCTTTTACTCATCAGTTTTTCTAACTTTCTTTGTAGAAATGTTGACAGATGATGAGTCATATTTGTATGCACAGTCAGTGCAAACATGGCAGACTAAAGCCATCAGACTGAAAATAGCTGCTAATTATGACTCCACTGCACTGCTAGTAATCTCTATTCCCATCTGGACAGATACTAACACCACATATGGAACTTTACACATGATTGCTTTTTCTCAGCATAAACATCCAAGTAAAACAAAATAACTTCCCAGTTACACTTCCACCCTTCTACTCCATGTCTTGTAACAAATGGAGAACTGAAGTATTTCCTGCAGATGTGTTTGAATCCTGAGATAAACCATGCAAAGGACGGCATTGCCCCCTTGTGGAATGACACTAACACTGATAACAGCTAAACATCCATATGTACTACAATCTAAATTAAATATCAATCACCAATCACCACCAAAATATAATGGTTTCTTCCTTGTGTCATTATCAGCATTTCCTTAATATTTAATCAAAATTCATCCCTAACATTTTGAGTTTTCTTGATAACAGACAAACAAACCCAGATGAAAACAGTAAAATTACTTGCAAAACCATCTTCATACAAAATCAGGCTTATTTTTTACTTCCATTATGAAAAAAAAAGACGTGTATCTGTTACATAAAATAAAAAAAGCAGAACTTACATTAGTGTTTTCATTAGTAAAAATTTTATAAATGGAGCAGGACTCTTTTATTGTACATTTTTAATACTGATCCAGTGAAAATGGGTCAAACTGTGTGCTTATATGCACAACGAACATTCTAATGGTACAGAACCATTCTATATAAGCACAAACTCCATATTAAATAAATAACTAGAAAAGCATTCTGAGAGCACAAACATCTGACAGTTAACAAGATAACAAGAAAGTTACTGATGGATCTTAATGAAATTGACAGGGTTGGTTCGTAATGGGTAGATCTGGAAATGATTAGATTTTGGTGGTGATCTAGAAGAGATCCTGGATTCTGAATCACTTTGAAATTTTATATTGGGGTAAATGGAGAATACATTTCAAAGGGATCCAGAACACTAGATCTCTTCTGGATCACCACCAACATTTAATCATTTGTTCCTTGTGACACTCCAAAAACATCCTGAAAATGTCATAAAAATCCATCCATAAGCTTTTGGGTTATTTTACAAACTATCAGACAGACAGACAGACAGACAAACAGACAAACAAACTCTGGCAAAAACATAACCTCCTTGGTGGAGATAATAAATGCACAAATAAATGCAGGATGTGTCTTGAATTTCAAACAGGTTCTCAATGTGACGGGAATATTATTTCCTTCTTGATGAGGAGTTGATGCTATTTTTTGCTATTTAACAAATCAATCAATCAAATAGTTTTAACATAGCACCGAATCAAAACAAAAGTTACCCTATGACACTTAACATTATAGGAATTTAACTAAACATTACATATGACAATGATCTAAAAATAACCTTTTGCTGCTGTGTGTTGTGTTGCATTATGTCACCTTGGGTACGTTGTGGTGAGTAAGGTCTGCTGATGACCATGAGTTCTGAACAACAATGTAATGTTGATCATACAAGCACAAAAAATGCAATTACCAGGAAGTTATGTTGTGAAGAATTAACTCTTTTGTTCCATTCAATCCATTACTGACTCAGTTATAGCAGGAAAAGCTATTGTTTCAGTTTCAGTTCAGTACATGAAGTGAAGGCTTTGAGTGCTCAAATCAACTTACTTTCTATTGTATTCTTGTGCTTTATTATATCCGTCCTGTTCTTGCGATTGTATATGGTTGTTGGTTTTAAGTTCTGCAGTGCTGTTATAATTAAAAATACTTATTAAATGCTGGTCCTCACATTATTATATTATATCTAAGGCTGTCAAAATGAATGCATTAACGCAGATTCATCCGACATGATGATTCATCTGATAACATTTTGAACACATTAACTCATCTCCAGTGAACAACAATTCTGAATGTCTCTGCTAATGCATTTGGGGCAGTTTGTGCAAACAGAGTTAGCGTCACACATGAACAAATGGTCCATGAATGTGGTAGTAATAGGCAACAGGAAATATGAGGACAAGAAAAAAATAAAAATAAATAAAGAAATTATATATATATATATATATATATATATATATATATATATATATATATATATATATATATATATGTATATATGTGTGTGTGTGTGTGTGGTGTGTGTTTCATCATCTGAACCTGCTATATCCTCATGAGGGTCACTGTGGTCTATGGGGGCCTAATCCAGCTACAATGGGTATGAGTCAAATTCCACACAGAAAGGTCTGGTGCAGGAATCAAATCTCAAATCTTTTAATGCTGTGAGGCACCACTACACCACTGTAGTTCTTAAAAATTTCAAATATCGTGTAAAAGTTGTGACTCATGACATGCCAAGTGGAATATCTCAAGTATTTTTTTATTATTATTTATTTTGCTAATTATGATTTACAGCTTGATAAAACTTCAAACCTGAAAACTCAGAAAATTGGAATATTGCTTGTCTTGTCTTCTTCAAAGGGCAAAGGCATATTTGCATATATATATATATATATATATATATATATATATATATATATATATATATATATATATATATATATATATATATATTTATATGCAAAATGGAAATGCAATTAATATAGGTAAAAATATTGATATGTATTCATGTTTAATTATTTGACAGCATATCATGATATTATTTTGGGTTAATATATATATATCATAACACAGAACTATAAATGTGTGTTTTTGTTAATGTTGGAAAACCCCAGTTTAGCTAAACCAAAACAATTGAATGTGAACATCATCATCATCATCATCATCATCACCTGTGGTGTGCGCGGTCACTCATGTGGTTACAGTTTGTATGACATATGACATTTCAGTCCATGGTTTACTCTCATGACAGCTCAGTGGTTGCCGTGGTAACAGATTTGCAGAAGTCCAAAAAAGTATGGATTCATAAAAAAAAAAAAAAAGGCTTAAAATCTTCTTCACAGATGTTGTTGCTGCTGATGTTGATACTTTAATCAGCTGATGTCCATCTTCTGTTATAAAATCTGCATCATTTTTCTATTCAGTTCAAGCTTATTCACATATAATCACAAATAGAAAACCCTCACAGCAGAGGTTAATACTTGTATGTATTTGTGTTTTCCAGGAACAAAAACCTTGTGGCTTGTGGGGTTAAACCTGTCAGATGACAAGTTGACAGTTGACAGATGGCAGATGGCAGCTTCTCTGCAGCGTCTGCTTGTGTTTCTGACAGCAGAAGGTTTGGAAAACTCCCAGCTGAGGCTCCAAACTCTCCTTATTAACCCATGTGTGAGAGATCCCCCCACAATCACACTTCAGTCTTTTCCACAAAGATGCTAAAATACCTCTGTGTGATGCCATTACCCTTTTTTTTCTTAAGTATTTTTTTTTTTATCTTTTAACCCTTAAAGACTCAAACGTCCACTGGTGACCAAAATCATCTGCTGATCTAAAATATTTAAACCCTGTTGATCCACTAATCCCATCAATATATAGAAATAATTAATGTTAAATGCAGTTTGTCGTCTTTTCATGACCCATTTGGGCAAACCAGAGGATCTATTGTTACCATGGAAACACTGTCATCTTCTACAACATTGATTCACCAGTAAAACCCATGGATCTGGATCAATGACAGAGGACTGGGTTTATGTTCAGTTAATAATGAGAGATTTTGCTGAAAAAGTCAGTTTTTCTTCAGTTTTCTCTATTTTGATGGTATTCTTTAAATTTAATTTGGCTTTACATGAATAACTAAATAAAATGTAGGAAATTACATAATGTTGAAAATACAGAGAAAGATGTAAAATATAGAAACTAATATTGTAATAAATGGTGATAAATCTGTTTAAAAAAGTTAAATACACATAAAAAAAATCACCTGGGAACTACCGCAAAAGTAACAGTGGATATTTATGGGTTAAATAAATTGCACAATATCTGAATTATTTTTTTTATTGTATGATATTTTACTTCAAAAAGTGAAGATAATGTTGTCGATTTTATTCCCTGTGTTTGTAAAGTAAAAGGAAGAACAATTTTAAGAATTTAACAAGTGTCACAGAATTTTACAAGTTTATAAATCACATTTATGTACATTTACGTCCTTCATTGCCAACACTTGTTGCCAGAGCTTGAAGGTTTATATTTAAATCTAATCTAAAGCATGTTCTGATTCCTAATGATGTCCTAAACCCTCAAAACCTGCTTATGGTATTTTAACTCAACAAAGAAATGTATTTATTCATTAATACAACCCCCCCCCCCCCCCCCAAAAAAAATTACATTTCTCTAACCAGCTTGCAAACCAAACTTTACTTTGTACATCCAAATACGTTGATGTCTGCCACACACAGACAGGTAGTGACAGAGACATAATGAAACTGAAAAGAGTCCAATGTATAAAATAGTAACTCTGTTCTGTCAGATTCCACAAATAGTAACAGGTGAAGGAATCACAGAACATGGACGTGTAAGGAGTAAGATCGTTCAACATCTAAAGGACATAATGTAAGTGACATGGGTGTGTCAGAAGGAATAAATCAGTCCAAACAGCTACAGGGTCGTTGTCATAACTCTTTTTTTAGCTAGCTCCCTCTCATAACTTCTGTCTTTTGCCCACAGCGCCCCTCTAGGTGGAACCCCCTCATGATGCAATATCAACTTTACATTACTGTGAACTTATTATATCAAGGTTCAAGGTTACTTTATTAGTACCTGTGGGTAGATTTGTTTTACAGTCAAGGTGAACATTTGCAGAGGTGGAAAGTAACTAAGTAAAAGTACCTAATTACTGTACTTAAGTAGATTTTTTTAGGTATCTATACTTTACTTGAGTATTTATTTTTCTGGCAACTTTTTACTTTTACTCCCTACATTTTTGCATATATATCTGTACTTTATACTCTTTACATTCTCAGAATAGACTTATTATTACTTTTTCAAACTAAACAGATAAGATAAAAAATAAGTCACCAGAGGAAAAGTCAGTGGACGAGAGGAACTGTGATTATATATATATATATATATATATATATATATATATATAATTATTATCTCACAATCTTGAGTTTTTATTTCACAATTTTGACATTTTCTCTTAAAATTCTACATTTTTTAATTTCATATTTCTAATTCTTTTTTAAATCTCATGTTGACTTTTTATCTCAATTGTGACCTTTCCCCCTGTTTTTTTCTAAATTTCCTGTCCATACCCACAAAACTGAGTACAATGACCCTATCAAACATATTATCTACACTGTAAGTCACTTTTAAATACTTTATTTAAGATACTTTTGAAACTTTAAATACAGCTTTACTTTTTACTTTCGTACTTTATTACAATTGAGAAATTGTACTCATTTTTAACTTTTACTTAAGTAAAAGAGTTGAATCAGTACTTCTACTTTTACCAGAATATTTTTTCACACCAGTAGCTGTACTTCTACTTAAGTACAGAATGTGAGTACTTTGACCAACTCTGAACATTTGATACTAACATACAAGACATATAATTAAGGTGTTCCACTACTCATCAATTTAGCAGCATGGTTTGATAAAAGAATAAAATAATTAAGATCAAATTAATAAAAGACAAATATAATAAAAACAATAAAAACCCAGAAAAGATAAAAGTCAAGAGTAAAAATAAATAAATAGAATTTAAGACTTTAGAGTCACAATAATAATGATAATAAAAAACAGAGCCAGGCTATGAAATAAATAAATAAAATAAGTGAATAAAGTGCAAAAGTGCAATGTCACTGTATATGTATACATCATACTGTAATTATGTGAGAACACTGTCATGAACATGTCTTTACTACACTGTAGATTTTGCAGTGTTAATTTGGAGACAATGGGACCAAATACACTCTAGAAGAAGTTAAATAAACTCTCTAAGTGTTGATTTAACACTGCAAAATTTACTGTGTAGTACTGTGCTAAGGTTTACAACAGAATATTTGCTTATTATTAGTATTTCCCATTTTCACTCTTACAATAAAAAAAGGGGAGTGTGGGTGGAACAATCAACAGTGGAACCCACATGGCTGACGTGTAAATGTGTGAAGAGACCTTCAATATGAAGACACAGACTGTAAACCTGAATAAGTTAGCAGAACAAAATAAATTTAAGGCAATAGATTGCCTCAATTATTTTAAGCCAGAACTTAAAATGTTGATGCTTATTAAAGTATACTTAAATTAAAACATTACTTATTAACTTAGTATTCTAAGGTTCTGTCAGAGCTACTAGGAGCCCAAGTCAGGGTTCAGTGTCTTTGCCCATGGGCACGTGGATACCCAGAGCCTGGACGTGAACCCTGACCCTTCAGTCATTGGACGACCCACTCTACCAACTGAACCACAGTCACCACTGAACAAAATGACTGTTGTGTGATTGTAATTTTTTTGGTGTAATAGACATTGGTGGTTATTTGCAGTGCTTTGAAATTGTATTTCATCATCTACTACATCAGTTAAGTTTATTTTTTCAATCATCCTTATTTGAAACAATAGAAATAACAGTACAATATCATTCTCATCATTTCATTATTTAATTCCACTCAGTTGTACCACATCTATGTTTTTAAATTATATTCACAATAGTTCCCCTTAATAAAACAGTGTTAGTTAGAACTAGTTATAAAGACAAACATGTTACAGCAACTTAATACATTTGAGTTAGTAGTACTATTTATAAAACTTTAAGTAATCACAATTTAATATATTTAATTATTCTGAATTATTCAGCCCTGCGATGAACTGGCGTCTCATACCGGGTGTACCCCGCCTTCGCCCATTGTAGCTGGATTAGGCCCCCAGTGACCCCCGCGACCCTAGTGAGGATAAAGCGGGTTCAGATAATGAATGATGAATAATTATTCTGAATGTTTGGATTTACAGTGTATCATTAGCCTCAGACCATAACTGCCAAAGTCATATTTTTTTCAGGTTGTAGCCAATGATGAGAAATAAAATGTAAGGAGTGTTAGGAGAGTGAAGTTACAGAGATATAACTATTTTTACTATTTATAAATTACTTAGCCAATTATGCTGTAAGGCTAATGATATGCTGCCCTAAACTGATATCTTTTTCCTCAAATCCATGATTATTTCATCAACATTAGGACTCATTCTGAACCAGTTCCAACAACAACCCTTCATAATCCCAGAGTGTTGGACCTGGACTGTCCTGTCTGCAGAGCACATCTGTCTACTATTGAAACTGTATGGACATCAGGGAAGGGACACCCAAATGTGGCTTCCAGTCAATCAATAACACATGTGTGTTTTATATATATATATATATATATATATATATATATATATATATATATATATATATATATATGTGTGTGTGGATCATGACTTAAACAAAGGAGAATAATGAAGATTTTACAAGTGGACTGTGGTTGGACTCCACTAGTTCTGGTAAATGTTTTACAAATTGATCTAAGTGAAGAACATGGAACTGGCAACCTGGATATAAAACTGTTATGAAAGAAAGAATGGCCTAAAAACTGTCCATTCATCCATCCATCCATCCATCCATCCATCCATCCATCCATCCATCCATCCATCCATCCATCCATCCATCCATCCATCCATCCATCCATCCATTTGTCTGTCTGTCTATCCAAACTTTAGTCTTTTAATCTGGGTACCAAATGGACAACAGCAGGGTGTATCCTGGAAGTGTTCTGTGTCCGTCCGTCCGTCTGTCTGTTAGCACTCGTGCCTCACAGCAAGAAGGTCCCTGGTTAGATTCCCACAACAGACTTTTCTGTGTGGAGTTTACATGGCCTCCTTGTGTCTGTGTGGGTTTTCTCCAGGTACTCCAGTTTCCTCCCACCATCCAAACACATGCACTGATAGGTTCATTGGTTAACCTAAATTACCCATAGGTGTGAATGTGAGAGTGATTGTTTGTCTATATATGTTCAGCCCTGAGATGAACTGGAGACTCATACAGGGTGTACCCCGCCTTCGCCCATTGTAGCTGGATTAGACCCCCAGTGACCCCTGTGACCCTATTGAGAATAAAGTGGGTTCAGATGATGAGAGACCAAATGGGCAACAGTGGGATGTATCCTGGAAGAGTTCTCTGAAAATACTGTCAATAACTTTTCTTTTTTATAGGGGTCATTCCAGCCTCATCTGTTTTATTTGTCTTCTCTAATAATTACTCAGATAATCTTTGTTAATCAGATCTCAGGCCAGATAATAGTTGTGAAGTCTGATGTCAGGTCAGACTTTGATGTTTGTAGGACCACTTGCTCAACTGGTGAGATGGACTTTTGTATTTATGGTTCACTTAATGAAGTGCATTCTTCTGGCAGTCAGCTCTATAATGTGTGGTTGATAGGTTCCACGAATGAGACCATAAAATGATACTCATCCATGCTTTTTGGATGATGGAGCCTATTCTGACTAACAGGTGAAAATGGGCTAAAATTTCAAATTAAACCAAATGTGCAGGGCTGGTACATAGTAAATATTTGGCTTGCAGTGTTACTAAACAAGGAAGTCAGAGACAGCAGACCTCTGCCATAGCTTTAATTTTCATTCACATGTGAGACGTGTGAATGCAAAAAAAAAAGTGAGATTCTATCTTGTCTGAATCCTGAGATATTACCACTGATGTGTTTTAGATGTTGACCTTAAGTGTGACATTGACCTTTGACCTTCATTGCTCAAAATGTAATGGGTTCTTCCTTCACCCATTATCTATCATTCATGAAAGTTTCATCAAAATCCATTCAGAACTTTTTGTGTAATCCTTCTGACAGACAAACAAACAAACAAACAAACAAACAAATAGACTTGAAACTTGGTGGGGGTAAAAAGATAATCTCAAATTTCAGTCTCATGTACGTTTGACAAACAAATAATTAATATATTTTAAATTACTTTCCCTGATCAATGAATACCGTTTATGGTTTTGTAATGTATATTTGTAAATTCATTTCTTTTTTTAATAGTTGAGTGAAAATATTGCCATAGTTTAGGATATATTTCTGCAGAAAAGTCCCAGGCTTTAAAATCTCAATGGATTTACATAAACAAAATACAAGTATGTTAATCAATGAAAACATTTTAATCCTGTTTTTGAATTTTTGTCAGTTAAATAAAGGTTTGAGCAATTACACAAAACCACAGATTTTACATTTTCAGTGTAAATGTCCCAATTTTTTCAAAACTGCAATTTATAGATGAGACAAAAATACTTGACTTGTTAACATTTTTCAATGTAAATCATTAAGCAGTCTTAAATATTGTAAAAATCTAAAATATATAATTGGATTTTAGTTTCTGGAGTGAAAATTTGATCATGATTTGGATCATGTTTATGCACAAAAATAGGAAAATCTGAAAAGTTTACAACCTGTCAAGTGACACTGTATTTATTATAGTGGTAACCCCCACATGTAAAACCAAGTCACGCCACAGTGTGTGGACTAATATACAGTCTGTCAGGTTCTTACTCTTCTTAAAAGCACACAAGCTGTAGAATACAATAAACCATTTAGTGTTTTTTAGTAAACAGCTTCTCAAAAGGAATCTGATAAAAACCGTTTTGCAAAAGGGCATTAAAAAAAGGGATGGTTTGTTTATATTACTTTTCTGCTAATAAATCTTCCCTATATCCTCTTTGAAATAAAAAGGAATTGTCGAAAAACTGCCTGAGATGGTCACAACAAATATCAAAGACTGTTTAAATAAGATGATGGGCGAAATAGATTTACTTATTTAGGCTGAAAAGGTCTGTCTTTAAACACTGCAATGAAATTCCAAACAAAGGTTTTATTACCTTCGCCAAAGAGGTATTATGTTTAGGGTCTGTTTGTCTGTATGTCTGTCTGTCTGTCAGCAGGATTACGCAAAGAGTTCTGAACAGATTTTAATGAAACATTCAGGAATGATAGATAATGGGTCACATTAGATTTTGAGCAATGAAGGTCAAAGGTCAAGGTCACACTAAAGGTCAACAGTTAAAACATAGTGGTAATATCTCAGGATTCAGACAAAATAGAATCTCATGATTTTTTTCATTCACATTGTCTCACCTTCAGACATCAGATGGGTCAACACCTATGGATTCGTCAGGTTCAGTTCTGATGTCATTTGTCGCCATATGAAGCTTTGGCGTAGGTCTGCTGTCTCTGACTGCCTTGTTTTATTTACTTTACTATACACTTTCAATGGACACAAATCTGTCTCTGTCTTACTTTTTGACACTTTGATAATGCTGATAGGAAGTAACTGGGGAGTTACAATCTAATATTTGTCTTTTTAATATGCAGACAATGTATTGAAACTTTTTATGAATGTGCATAAGAGGTTTAAATAATCAATATCAGACATTTATAAAAAAAAAAGCATCATTTTAAATTGAAAAATGCTTGAGGTCATGACCTACGGCCTAAATGTTGTTTGGTTTGGATATTGAATGAATATATAAATCAGTCAAATAAGGTGAGTTTCCTTGATGTGGGACAATCACATTCATCTTGATTTATTTCTTCTTCAGATAAAAGTTCATGCAACTAATCCTACTAATCTAATTATACTGTGGATGTTGATGCGGCAGGTCTTCAAATAGGAAGCAAACTATGTGAAGACCACCCACAAAATGAATGTTATGGAACAATTCTCATTTATAAAATAAAAGGGAGTTTTTCCTCACTGCTGTCACCAAGTGTTTACTAATGGAGAATTCTATTGAGTTTGTATAAACTGCTTTAAGAGTCTGGTTTGACCAGCTCTAAATGTAAAGTGTTAGGACATCAGTTTTGTTATGATGTGGAGCTATATAAATACAATTTTATTGAATCATTGATTGATTGACTTTTTATTCAGATGTATATGATACGCTTTTACATAAAAAAATAATAGACTATGTAATATTAACATTATGTGTAAAATATGCCAATAGTTGACATTTTAATCACATGTTCTATTATCTTTCCTTATCTGTAAAAAAAAAAATGCAGTTTAGAAAGTTGGATCGCATTGATAAAGCAATAACAAAGTTTATTTGGATTATATTGATATTATTAGTCAACAATACAGTGATGATAGGTAAAAGAAATGGAAAATAATTATAAACTTAAACCTTATTAGTAAATGCTTAATTAAGCATTTATTATGTAGACTCCTGAAAGTCTTTCTAATGAATAAATACATCAAACTTGGTTGATGTGACATCCTCACCCTTTAACAAAGACTTTTCAGCATCCTGTCAGACAAATTATCATTCAATTGACGTATTTTTTTTTTTTTTATCATTTCTGTTTTGCATGTGATATATGCATTTTCTATGTCACATACTGGGGATTTCAAAATGATAGATAATAAACATTGAATATACTGACTCATGAATATACTGTATTAATATTGAGATATATTCCTTAAATCTCATATACAACAGATACCCATGATAATTCTGACAATCCACTGTATATAGATAATATCTGAAGTGTATTAATCAGCTTTGCATTGTCTTGAAAATTCACCATCCATCCATCCATCCATCCATCCATCCATCCATCCATCCATCCATCCATCCATCCATCCATCCATCCATCCATCCATCCATCCATCCATCCATCCATCCATCCATCCTTCCTATATTTTCAATTACTTTAATTTAGCTCCATAGTTAATTTCTATCTGCTTTATCTATGCCTTGTATTTGTATGTGTTAACTTTACTTGAGCTACTTGATCTTACATTAGACAAATCGGACAGATCAAACGAGTCTTTGTCATGTGATCATCTTTTTCTCTCTCTTTTTTTGCTGTGACTGAATGATATCACGAGTGTCACTTGTGTTTAACTCTCAGACACATTGAGGCCTTTCCTCCTGTACTGTCTGTTGGATCTGTATTCTGCATTCATTCATTGGCTGAGGTCATGTCTTAAAGCTTTATCTCCTTTGGCCATGTCTTAACTCATGTCTCCTCCCACATCCACGGCGAGACATAAAGAAAACTACACCCTATGATTCTTTATATCACTACAGAAGCGTGGGTTACGTATAGATGTGAGGAGACTGGTATTTGACATTAAAATGTAACTTCAATATTGTGTTCATGTACACATTTGATATGTGTACATCAAATGCATATATTGTAATATTTAAAGAGAAAAAAAAACATAACGTATAAAGCTTTTTTTTTTTTTTAAATTGATTTATATAAGTGTTTGGGATCTAAAAATATCCATAAGAACATGTATTATAATTTTAAAAGTGACAATAAAAATCATTCTGCTTCTTCTTCTTTAAAAACAGTTATTTGGAAAAAAAAAATAACAAAACCGTCTTTACCAGCATTTCATTTCGCTAAAAAAAAATAAAATGAAATAAAACTAAACAAAAGTTGTGAATAGTGAGTGTAACTCCGCACATAGCCATAACTGCTGAATCGTTGCGACAATAAACGGAGCTGTACAGAAGAGTAGAGCTTCAACATCCGGGCAATAGTCAGCTTGCGCAGAAACGGAATGGCGGAGGTAAGTGAGCGAAAACGAGGAATGTAATAAACCGAACCACAGACAAATGACACCGAATTGAAGGCTTCTGCCACTCCGTACGGGTCCGTGTGCGTTCGGGTGGTTTCTCCGGCTTCCGAGCGGCGGCTGGGGGAGAGCTACGGTGGTATTTAGGTCGGAAAGGGCTCCGAAAGAAATGGAGAAGCTCTCCGGCGTATCGCCTCCCTCTCTTCGCGTTCTTGGCTTTAAAGAGCCATTCCCTCTGCCTTCATCGTAAAGCCGGAGAAAACAATAGAGAGCCCGGCGGGGTCTAACACGGTGGTGCTGAACTATTTCAGGTGCGCCCCGCTGACATAAAGTAGGGTGGGTGAAAAAGTTAGGAGAGATGTCAGTACTCGGCGGCGGTAAAACTCCGGCCGTATGTTTCGGAAATATTGAGAAGTAGTTATTTCCTTCTTGTGCCACTCGGTAGTGAGCCGAAGAGAGGAAGAGACGTTCAGCACCAAGTCACAGGAAAGCGCCCCTGGTCAGACTCAGACCGGTTAGCTGGAGCAGCACCAGGACCTGGACTTTATACTGGACTGGGATAGCACTACTCCTTTATCCACTAATAAGAGTTTTGTAGCACTCACTTAGTTGAAGTTTTCCACTTCTGGACCACTTCATGTGTCCCGAACCCGCATACTTTACCAGTGACATACCCAACTTTGGCTTCAGAGTCTCTACTGATACAGTGCAAGGATGTGATTGAGAATTCACTGGGAAATGCTGTAGGCTAATAGCATTTTAGCTAAATCATCCCACAAACTTTTCAGCTCCATCCCCCCCACCACAAGCCTTTTTTAAAAATCCCACAATGTAAAACGTCATGACTTGCCACAGTGTAAACTTTTTCGACTGTTTTTTTTTTTTACACAGTCAAGATAACAGTTAATTGAATCACACAAAGATAACATCAACTGACAAACAGTCAGATGTTAGCTAGTTTAGATGCTAACAAACACAGTCAAAGTCTGTCAAACTGCCTGAAACTAACTAACTTTTTGTTTTAATATGGTTTGTTTGTTCATTTTTTATATTTCAATTGTGCTCTCTCGACTGACATTTTGACTGGTGTTGGTGAGGTCAACATTATTTGACCTCAACAAGTAATGTTGGACATCCAAAAGCATCATTTTATTTTAATTTGGAAAATGAAAACACCCATTCTAATAGTGTATTTTAGTCTTACAATTATTGACTTGGAAAACTATGTTCTCACACAAAGTCAGTAAAAGCAGTTTTAGTATAATATATGTATGAAGTATAATATATGTATGAAATGTACCTGTCACACTCTGTTAAGGCCATCTGATTATTATTTTTTAAATATGGTATCATGTATGACAAACTACATTTCATATCAGCCTTTAAATTAAACTACCAATGGCAGCTGTTCTCAGAAGGGAAGTTAAATTTAAAAAAAAAAAGCTGGTCTGAAGTCAGGAGTCAGCTGATCTGTAATGGGATGAGCAAGGATCAACCACCACTATGATCCCTCCTGTTTGTTCGTGTCAACATGTGTGCACGTGCAGCACAGATGTATAGGAATGCGCTGCTGCCCTATTGAAATGCATCCCTGTGTTGTTTGACTTTTTGAATTTGACTGTTCTCGCAAGTTATACAACGTGTCTTTTGTGTCTGTCTGTAGGTGGGTGAAAGGCCTCTGAATCTGGCCTAGTGCGGATCCATGAGGTACAGAAATGAAGACACACAGCAGGAAAAACAAATCTTCATAGGCCTTAGAGGAGTTCAAGGGGAACTCTCCTTACCTCATGAAGATGGCAGCGCAATCCCCCACTGTATGGACAAATTCAATATCACAGTAAAATGGAATCTTTAGGGTTTTGTTGTTGTATATTTGAAGTACCATGAATGTTGCAACTAGATAGATAGATATATTTTATTGATCCCAAACTGGGAAATTGCAATGCAGCAGCAGCATGACAAAGAGTGAAAATGCAGTACAACAAAGAAAAAAAAAAAAAATCGAACATAAGAACAAACACGCAATACATAATAAATAAGAAGGATAAAAACGGAATCAAATAAAGGTGCAACAATAAACTGTATTGTGCAAAGTATAATTGGACATTTTTAAATGGACAATAGGTGCATGAATAACATTAAAGTGAATAGTGGAAATAGGTTTATGTCTTAAAGTTAAATATTAGACAGAGATGAGTTATTGTAGATTGAAATGGAATGTGGATTTTGTGGCTAATCTTAATTAAACAGGTTTTCCTAAAATAACAGTAATTAATTTGCATACTATTGATGCAGTGTTGGAGTTGCTTTTAAGTTGTCTAAGAAACAACTGATTTCTAACTAGAAAT
The DNA here is from genome assembly GCA_020466265.1 of Siphamia tubifer. Lineage (NCBI taxonomy): Eukaryota > Metazoa > Chordata > Actinopteri > Kurtiformes > Apogonidae > Siphamia > Siphamia tubifer. Next base: position 40,386,006 of record CM035786.1, on the reverse strand, counting down.
ATGAAGTAACAGACCTGCATTATAGGAAATGTTTTAATATGACCAAAAACGACACTAAACTTATTTAACTGTTGCTTTTATGCAACTTTTTTAAGGTAATTGTTGGTTTGGTTTTTAAAAAATTATCTCATAACAGAAGGTGGCAGCTTCTATCTAAAAAAATTATGGTAGATGTCACTAGACTTCAAGTACAGTTCAAGTCAAATCCCATTCATTTTCCCAATCCAGGAATGATAATATCACCCAGAACTAGGGATTTTCTAGGCTTTCTTTAAGACTGTTTGGGCCAAAAATAATTGTTGTGAGTTTTGTTGGTGTTGGAGTAAAACTGCAGGTTTAAGTGAAGTTTGCAAAAGTTCCACAATCTTATTTGCTTATTTGTATTTTTATTTGAATAACATGAAAAGATGAAACATGCAAGTAAAATTCACAGGACATTAGTACAGGTCAACATCATTTACAAACTTTGTGTTATTTTAAATATCCAAGAAAATCAAAACAATGTTGATAACAGGAAAGTTTACATTTACAACCAGTTTATGTCTACTAGGTCAAATGTATAGAAAAGTGGATAAAATTGCAGGGATAGTGGACAATTCAGAGAGACTGGGTTGCATTATATGCTGATTACTTCCTATAGTGTCTGAAATTAGTGTCTGTCATGAAATTAGCACAGTTGGTGATGATGGTAGACATTGACATGTGCCATGTTTATCTAGCCAATTGATCATTATTTTATTTTATAAATTTACCAAAAATATTAACACAATTGTTATTTAATGACATTTAAAGGGCACTAGCATATTTCTTTATTTTGAGGTGTCTACTTCTCTCTTTTGCCTTGTTCATGTTTAGTATAAGTAGACTAAGACTGGACATGCTCCTATTATATACACCTGATAATTTTTTAAGACCAGTTTAAAAATGGCCAGAATTCACATTTTGCACTGTTGAATTGTAAGAAGGTTTTGGTTCTGAGTTTCTATAATGCAAAAACAAATGGGAGACCAAAAAAATATGAACAAGCAATTTATTGCAAACAACAATTGAACTGAAACAGGTTGATCCAAAGTTTAAAACCACAGCTCAAAAAAACCCAAAGCCCCCTCCGCCCCAGAAAACCTCTCCAGTGCAACTGTCATGCCAGTAATGTTGAAGCCATCAGGACTGTCAAGGCTACATTTTTTTCCTCATTAGACAATAAAACTTTCTTCCATATTTCAATGTCCCATGTTTGGTGTTCTATTGCAAAATCCAAATAGTAGCATTGAAGCAGACGAGGCCTTTGAAAATGTTAAAACATTTCTCAGGGAGATGCTATCTGATGGTTATTGGGCTGCAGTCAGTACCAGTAACCACCTAAATTTGGGTTGAGGATCATCCCGTGTCTTGATGGACAGCCTGTCGGATCTTCTGGCTCAAGTGCTGGTGACATTTTTTTAGGTCTACTACTTGACTGTTTTGATCCATAACCCTGCATCCATCCTCAGCAGTAATGGTGTGTTACAAGGGGACTTGTTTATGCAGCTCAACAATCTGACCACGTTCAAAGAGAGAAAGCTTTTTTTCAACAGAAGGTCATGACAGAAAATGACAGTTAATCCACATTATTCCACAAATTGTGGCTTTTAAAGGTTGTTTGCTGAAACGTTTGATCATATTGAACAGCTGATTTCAGTTTGTTTGCAATGAATAACTTTTTTTTTCACTCCCATTTCTTATTTTTGTATTTTGAGACTATAATTAGAACCTTCTTAAGACCCAACAGTGTAAAATGTAAATTTATGCAATTTTTCAACTGGTCTTAAATGTTGATGAGGTGTGTATTTAACTTATTAAATATGTATTTCAGTGATCCTTCAGCAAAGACACATATTCCTTTATTAAATTTGACCATGTTACTTCAGTGTGATGTTAAATATTATATTTAAAAAACATACTTCTGTTTTTCAAGGTTTCAACATGCAACTGTTGTTTAGTTTATGTCTTCGGGACCTGGTTAGAGAAGAACATTCACTACGTTCGTGAAAACATTGGTTAATTAATGTTTTAGATAGGTCAGCAATCCAGATTCTTTGATGAAACTCCTGTTTGGCACTATTGTGTAATCTTAAGTGTACCCATCATTCTTGTTAGTCTAGTCAGTATGTTCGACTTCCTTGTATCGGTAGGCCGTGCATATCATTCCTATCTTTGCAAATGTCAGGATTTTTTTTTCCTACAACAAAAATATAAGCAATTCAAATATTTTCATTATCATTGTTGTCCTTGACCCCATCATCCATGTCACTGTTTGCCTCTGTGTTTGTTTTGTACTTAGGCCAGTGAGCTTCCCTTGGAGCAGCTGCTGGCGCTGTATGGATATACTGTACCAGAGCCAGAGAAGGAGACCTGTCGTCTGGCTGCCAGCCTGCCAGACATGACACTGGACAAGGTGAGATACAACTTGAAAGGTACCTGTAGGGAATTTTCATTGCTAGCTATTTCAAAAGATCATCTATAATACTCACAGTTCTGTCAGGTAACTAATGTGACAGCCTGTTGTCAAGTACACGAGTCCTACTTCAGTCCTCTGTCAGTCAGCCATGGACAGTGACACGTTTCCTTCTTCATGGGCCGTTCCAGCACCAGTACTGATGCAGACTTGTTCTATTGTCCAATTACCTGGACTGTGATGGACTGGTCACTGACCCTGTTCAGCAGACACCAGTCTAAAATAACACAGTTATTGGCCAGTTCTTGGTCTTGTTTCGAAGGACAATGGCAGAGTGCAAAGCTTACAGATGCACAAACAAGTGCGAACATGGGCTTTCTACTTACTCTCATTCACTGACTGTTGCTTGTTTACTCATACTCCATCGTCACTTCCAGTTGGCAGTCGCTGCTCCCATACTTTGTTCCCTGTAGGTTTTTACAGAATTTACACCTCTCTTCCTTGTAAGTGACAGACACAGCAAAATGAAGGTCATAATCATGATCAGGACAGGTTCACGTACACAAATCTGGGACCTCATTTAGAAGGTCACATCCTTTCCACTGTTAGTATTTTATCCCTTTGCCAATTGTGGTGCTTAACTGTTCTACAGGATCTTTTACCTGGGGAGGAAGAAGAGGAATCCTCAGCAGATGATCTCACCCCATCAGTCATCTCGAACACCTCAGATCTACTTCACCGCTTGCAAGGTATCACACCCACTCACATGACTGTGTACTATATATGATGCTCTGAGTGTTTGAGTGTACAGCTCACAACAACTGTGTTCAGTCCTGTGATGGCATCTAATCAAGTTTCCTCGTCTCGTCATTTGAACCCGCTTTATCCCCACTAGGGTCATGGGGGTCACTGGGGGCCTAATCCAGCTACAATGGGTGAAGGCGGGGTACACCCTGTATGAGTCTCCAGTTCATCTCAGGACTGAACATATACAGACAAACAATCACTCTCACATTCACACCTATGGATGATTTAGATTAACCAATTAACCTATCAGTGCATGTGTTTGGATGGTGGGAGGAAACTGGAGTTGCGGTAAATGGAAAATATATTTCAAAGTACGAACATACTATTAAACAGCTGATCATACGGAAAAGTTTGACAACTTCTAACCTGTATCCATTGGACCCCCTCCACATGCATTTGTCCCATTAACGGTGCCCCAGTTTGTTATTTCAACCAATATCAGTCTTGTCAAAACCAAACCATTTCCAGGTGTGTGATGTGGACCCACATAAGCTATAAAATCATCCGCTGAGACGGAGAATGTGCATATTTCCTCCATCTGAGCCCATGTTGTGTTTTAGTGCTGTTGAGTCACCACAAGCTTGAATCCTGTTCAGCTTTTGAGGCACAAATTCAGTATTAATGAAATTTCTCCTTTACCGTCTTTGCACTGTCCAGTTGTTTTCTCTTTGCAACAGTTTGAATACTCAATATTGTGAAATCAACATATTCAATATCATTGATATATATCACTGACTCCTACTTCATAGTAACTTTTTCCCATTTTTGACTCACCAGCTGATGATGCACTATGTCTGGCATCGTCTTCATTAGTAATTTCAGATCTCCGATGAAACTTTCTGTTGGAATCCTTAAAAATTAGATATTTTCTGTGAACCATATCTACAAATTTTCTTCACAGTTTTGAGAAATCCTAGTTTTTAGTCCAACAGTCCAAAGGATTGGATCAACTATTTCTATCAATTGGTGTCCGTCCATTATCCATCCATAAAATAATTTTCAAGAATCTTCATTTTCAAAGCCAACAGTCAGAATGACTTGATATTTTATTATGAAATAGATTTTTGAGTTTTTTTTTTCTTATAAATGTCTGAAATGTTGGATTATAATGAGACACATTTCAAAGGGCTATAACTTGAAAACAGTTGAAGAGACTGATATGATTACTATTGACAATAGCCAGGAAGTCCTTTGGTGCCATGACCTTTGACCTTAAGTACCCTTGAAAGGTCAATCCCAAGGTCATCTATGTCCAGATTTCTGCAAAGTTCTCCAAACCGACAATCGGAGTCCATTGGAATTCATAGCAGAGGTTCCTTAGGGGCATGTCTACCATGTTTGGTCAGAAACTTGAGGGAATATTGATTTTTTAAAATTTTTTATGAATGTTTGAGATATATAAAATCCACACTGGTTTATAATGGGACACATTTTGAATATAACTAGAAAACAGTTGAACATATTGAGATAATTTCTGTTGGCGATAGATGTGGAGTCACATATGGGCCTTCATTTGGTACCATGACCATTGACCTTGAGTTACTTGGAAAGATCAAATAAATGTCAATGTTTTGCATATGCTGTTGGACTAAAGGACCATTGGTACTATTTTTGTATTTAAAAAACATTTTTTTGAAAGAGAAAAAAAAGGGCCTTTACATGGTTCCTATTTAAATTTCTTCTTGGAAATTGTTACAGATATCATAATTGCTAGGGAGCACTGATAGGAAGTCATACATGGAGTTTAATTTGGGTCCATGACCTTTGATGTTGAGTAAACAATGTCTATTTCAGTAATCTTCTTCTCTGAAACTACGAGTTGGTTTCATTTCAAATGTTATATCTAGTTTGGCCAATATCTACAAAGTTTGCACATGGCTATGAGAAATTTCTCAAATATAAAAACATTTGCTTTTATTTTTAATGGTCCATATTCTGATGGTTTATGAATTGGAAAAGGTTCCAGATATCAATATAGTTACTGTTGAGCACTGATAGGATAGAAGGATTTCTTTGAATTAGTCGAGTTCTCCATTGAAAGTACCACCCACTTCTATTGGGAAATTGATCTCCTGCATCCAGACCACAGGACTCAGACTTAGAGACAGAATCTAACAACCAACCAAATGCATCTTTCTGTTATTGATTCTTGATAGAACATGGCAGTGAAATACAGGGACATTGGTCCTATTTTTTTGGTTTAATTTGCTGATCAGCATTATCTTGTCGCTATCATTTTGGATAACCACTGATGCTAATGTTCTCTTGTTTTTATAGCATCATAGTGTTAGTGGAAGGGTCATTCTATTTATCGCTCTAGTGTTTGGTTGAGACACAATTTCTGGCCAAAAAAAAACAAACTCTCCCAATAAAACCCTGAACATAAATCTGATGACACTGCAGTTCAGGACCACATAATTCACAGTATTCTCATGTCTTTAAGTAATTGTTTTGTAATGTGTTATGTGCTTAGAAGAAAATCTTTGAAATTTTTATATCCCCGAACTGAGTTTGAGAGACATTATGTTTTTGGTTTAGAATTTTTTTTCCATATCGGTGAATATCATGGAGAGGAAGAATTCATAAAATTTTGGATTATTTACCATCAGATTACCCACAAGGGAGCTCTCAAAAGTTTAAACTCACTAAACACTCTTCTGTTCATATCTCTGGAAGTTTTTGTTGGATTACTTTCAAATCAAGTGCAAATGAAAGGTCATGACCCGGGGACACCTCACACCATGACATCATTAAGCATTGGGGGTGTTCGGGAATATACCCCTAGCTATCCCTTCTGACAGCGTATGATAGGCTTGAAAATACAGTGGGTTTAAAAAATGCTGAAATTCAACAAAAAGTACAGGAATAATGTCACACAAGCTAAAGCAAAGTAGAATATGTTTCCTTAATGTTGACATTGTTTTGCATAAAATTAAATATACATCTTTGATATTGTGCTTTCTTTTATCACATTTTTTTCAACTTCTTAAATCAAGGCTTTCCTTATTTGTGAAAAATCAAAAATAAAATACAATAGAAAGTGATGTAAAACTATCCAGTTCCTGAAATCAACAAAACTACTTACTGGATGCACTTGTAAAAGTAAAACTAAATGGATTGCATGAAAATGAAGACTATTGAACATTGCTAACCTATACTGAACTATATATGTTTTCACACTTGAAGTCATGAAACCTCTGGTTTTGTTGCAGAGTTAACATTTAAATCAGAGCCCTGCTGAGATTGCAGCTTATAATGTATGAAGCAAGAGGGTACATTTGCCAAGCTTATTGTTATGAAGGTATTTCATGGAGGTTTTTATTTGTTCGTTTCTATAGAAGAAGGTTTTCTCAGTGTGTTGGCATGTACTGCTTTACTCTGCATGTCCCCTGTCTATAAAAGTGAGTGATGTCAAAGGCAGTAAAACATACCAAGAGTTTGTCAGATTTGAATCATATTTCGATGAAAGGCCATCTCCTGGTAGTGATTCTGTTGAAATGTGGTGACAGTATTTTTGCTGAGTCTACACAATATGAAGGTAACTGAATATATGCATTGTAAGTGGGGTTTGTTTCCTTCATATAGCCAGGGAATAACATAATATGTGTTGCTCTGTCCTTTCTTCGATTCTTTCATGTTTTCTGTTCTCCTCTCTAGTGTGAGTCGTATTTGATAGTAAGTTAATAGAACATAATTTACTGTTGTTTTAGTTTTATAGAGTTCAAAGATTTTTTTAGACGTTTAATTCAGCCAAGGAACGGCAGAGTTATGCTTTTGCCAGCGTTTACATGTTTGTTTGTCTGTCTGTAAAGCGAGATAAGATCAAAAACGTAAGGATGGATTCGGCTGAAATGTTCAGGAAATATTGATACTGGGACAAGGAACAAATGATTCAGTTTTGGTGGTGATCAGTGTGGGGGGGCAGTTGTGTCTATCATTCGGTAGGTCAGGGCGGATCGGCGCTCGTGGAAGTGAAACCTTGTGCTCATTTGATCGTTTTGTAGTAAATGACACGATATACATGGATATGTATGCAAAAAAAAACAAACTTGTACAAATGTATGAACGTAGGAGTTGATTTTGGATGTAATATTTTGCTCTGCATACCCTCCAGAGCCACGGTCTGTTATAGAAGGTGAAAACTGACCGTTGATCATAACTTTTAATAGATTATTTTTTTTCCTACTCTTAAGGTGGAGACAAAGACACTTTAGTTGACTCAACAGATGAGGAGTCTGATGATGCTTCTATTCCCTCCAATGAAGAACACAAGGTAATGCACACATGTACAAATCTCACTTACCACTGTTATTATAGTTAAAGAAATATGAGACTGTTAACTGAAATAAAACTAATTATTTATTAATAAAAGTAAATATCTGGTCAACAGGAATTTAGATGGGCGTGAGAACAGGACTATTAGATTAAAATGTTTAAACTTAAGGAGTGACAAAATCATCTTTTTAACAGAAAACTGTTTCTCTTTTTTCCCTTTAAGTTAAATGACTAATTGGCTAAGAGTGTTGGTTCAATAGCTGAATAAAATAATAGTGGGGTCGTATGTATATATAATTTTTCTCAGTCATTTCAAATTGGTGTTAAAGTTTGGTTATCAATTCTAAGTTGAAGTTAATTATCTATAGAACAATTTGAGTCCGAGTGTCAAACACACAGATAACAAAATGGCCTCTAGGGGGCACTGCAAAATATATAAACTGCTACAACTTTTGATTAGTTTAACTAAATTTAACATATGAGGTATGTATGGATCCAGAATTAAAAAGATAAACTGGTGTGCTCAGTATTTGGTGACTGATTTGGTGTTATGGAGCTTTTTCTGGATAAAGGTTGAAAATGTCCTGAAAACTGTGAAACATCATTTTCACTCAACTTGATTTAAAATTGATGTTCAGAATATCACTGAAGCACAAATATACATAGGATACCCATGCACAAACATGACTGCATAAAGCATATGTGATATTAAGTACCTAACTTATACCTTTGAGTTTATGAATTTATGACTACCAACTTTTTTCAATCAAGCCATCATTTTATTCACCAAAAAAAATCACAAAAGAACTTTATATCTGGAAGAAAGTAAATCAATAATAATACTATTACCAATAATAATAAAATGATGATAATAATAATAATAAGAGGAACAACAGTTTTTCTGGCATTAAAAAAATATATATTCCAATTCTCCACTGTACAGTGATAACTGTAACAGCTAACGGACATGATAACAGTCAGTGGTCAGTCTTAGAAATGGCATGTGCACTTGCACAGACGTGTGCACTTTAACTCTGCCTTCATGCAATTGCACCGACAACCGGCAGGTCTATTTGTACAAGTGCTTCTACAACTGCACTTCACCTCTAGTTGGAATACATCTTTGGCAAGTGGTAGTGTAGTCCAAATTGGAAGAAGTTTGCCTTTCTCTTCTTTCTAGCTTTAGTCAGTGGGGTTGTTGACAGGCATTGTTGACCTAAATGATCTTGTAAAGCAAAGCCTCTTCTAAAGCCTCTAATTTCTTCTTTTATGAATAGTAGCAATTCATTTTCTGCTGTGATTTCTGCTTGATTATCATCAAATGAAGGAAGATGTGTCTGCTGTGCTGCTCTCTTCTGGCAGCACATGGTGTAACTCTAATATCACCTTATTTTTCTAAAATCACATTGTTATATAATGGATAAAAGCAGCAGACTTTGGGGCGGCTGTGGGTCAGTTGGTACAACGGGTTGACCAGTAACTGAAGAGTTGGTGGTTTGGATCTGGCTCTGTCCTAGTCGGTCTGTTGTGTCCTTATGCAAGACACTTCACCCTCCTTGCCTCCAGTGCCACTCACACTGGTGTCATAACCGTGGGAAGTGGGGGTGCTGGGGGCGTGGCAGCACCCCCTGCTCTTACCTGTCACAACCTTCCCCCAGATCCTCACCTTTCCCCCTGTTACACTCCAGTTACACCTGTGCTGCACTGCGCAGCTGCAAGTCGTTGCTGATCTGCAGCTATTCAAGCAGTTAGGCATGCAGCTGCTGATGCTGGACCATTCAGTTTGTCACCTCCATAACCTGGACACTCTGCCATTTCCCTTGTCTCCATAACCTGGACATTTCTTTCACCACATTCCATTCAGCACCAGGCATCTTAGTCCTTTTTCCACCTCACCCATCATGACATTACCCACCTGATCAAAAAAAAAAGAGAGAAAAACAAGAATACCCAGTTAAGGAGTTAAAATGAAAACTCTGGTATAGAATTTTCGTATTCTTCTTTCAGGCTAATTTGTTTTCTGTTACTGTGGCAACCAGGCTCTAGTACAAATATGTAAGGACGTCTTTGTGGACGTAGCTTTTAGCTAACCCTTCTACATCTACAACTGTCATTGTGGTGATGGCGCACACACAGACACACACATGCACGTGTGTTCTCTCTGAACTCAGCAGCAAGGTTAAAAAACAGACGCAGCTCTCATACTGGGTTTTTACTGTCAGCCTATCAGTGTTTCAGTGTAGTTTCAATGCTCAAGAGTAACGTGTAACAAGCCTTATTTTAGCCTAGTAACTAATGAAGTTACCAAAATTAGAGCTGAAATTAGTTGCGTCCTAAGTCACTGACAAAATTAATGAAATTACTTACCCCAAACACTGACCACTGAGGTGCTTTTATTGTTTTATTTTGTGCATTTCTGCGCTGGCTGTCATAGTTAACTATTACATGTGTCCGATACGAAGCCCCCCCATATTTATTTATTTTACAGCACACCCTGTTGAAACCTACTTCTCACGGCTCTGACTGGTGTATGAATATTTGGTGGTGGTCAGAGGGGTTTTAGGTGCAAAATGGCTGCCACACTTCTTTCAGTCTGCCCTCGGGCAACTGTGGCTACATATGTAGTTTACCACCACCAGAGGGTGTATGTGCGAGCGAATGAATAATGGGTCACTAATGTGAAGTGCTTTGAGTGGCCAAATAAGTACTATATAAACCCAATCCATTATTATTATTGTTGTTATTATTATTATTATAGAATAATTAAGAAGTACAACAATAGCAAATGACATGCAAGTTCGGCTAAGGCTAGACTTAGGCATAGGCTTTATGCAGCCATATTTGTGCGACATTCCAAACACCAATTTTAAATTCAGTTGAGTGATTACCCAGCCTTTATTTACAATAAGTTTTAAAATGATGCATGTTTGAGGGCATTTCCACACTTTATCTAAAAAAAAAAGTACGATTTTGCAGTCCATGGGCTAAAAGTGTGTTTATTTTTCATCTGATAAACAAATACTTAGTACAACAGCTTGTCCTTTTAATTCTGGATCCATACATACCTGATATGGTAAAATTGGATAATCTACTCAAAAGTTGTATCAGTTTATATATTTTGCAGTGCCCCCTAAAGGTCATTTTGTTATGTGTGTTTGACACTCGGACTCAAATTGTTCGAAAGACCCTAAACTTCAACTTCAAACTTTAACACCAATTTGAAATGACTGAGCTTTACACGACCCCACTGTAATGGTTTTAATCCAGGATCTTTAATTTTTGGCTACCACTGAGGATTTCCATTAGATACAATAGAATGCAATAGAATAGAATAGTCATTGTATGTACAATGAAATGAGGAGTATAAGGGAAAAAAAATTGTGTGCTTGAAATAAAATAAAATTAAACTGAACTGAACTGAAGGTGTGTTACTCTAGTCAATGCCCACAAATGTAAAATGACAACAAAGTAAACTATAAATGGAACTAAAGGCAGAATAAAATAAAATATGCCATGTTAAAAAATATTTACAGTGTGTGTATATGGATATATTAGCAGTGTGTTTATCTATGAAAGTCTATAAAAATTATGAATGGCAATTGACACAGTACTGTGGCACAAAATATCAGCTTGTCTATTACCACAGAGCCAATCAGCACCCTCATTATATGTAGACTGATGACCTGTGGCATCCTGAAAAGTGCCAAGGCAATTGGATAGCAAATGGGTCAGACTATAGACACTGGAGATTTAGGTCAATAGATGACACTTCATATTGTAATGCAGAAGTGTGGGGTTCGATTCCTTGTCAGAGTAGCTGTTTTTTCTGCAATCCAACATTGATATAAATCATGCACAGGGACAACATTAAGAATGCTAAATTCAGAGCACTCATACACTGAACTGAGAAACAACTGAGAAGTCACATAGCTGCATCTAACATCAAGCTCCGCCCACCTTCTGCAGCCTCACTCTAACTGACTACACAGAAAAGAACACCCTAAAATAACAACACAAGGGCATTTACACCAACAATTTCTATTCAATACTATGTTCTATCACTAATTTGTCATTTCTTCCATCAGTTGCCAAAGTATTGTGGTAGCAAAATGCATAGAAGAACGCATTGTATGTGCCATATATCACCACAGTACTGTAACAATGATAATGAGTTCCTGGAACAGTATCCATTATTGACTCTAGTACAAATGATAACACTTGATTGTTTCTGTGACCGTAGACAAATTCATATTTCATGTCACAGCACTGTAGCAGTTACCATGACCATTAACAATAGTGCATTTGTATTTGAAGGAATATTGCATAGTTATTGTAAGAACAGAAGAATGTTGCATGACTGAACACCGCTAGATGTCATTAAAGATCACATCCAGAGGCTTTTTTTCAGATTGTTGACACACAAAAAGGCCAAAGTTAAAAAGACATGACAAACACCCTTAATTAAAAAGTTCAGAATGGATGACACTGGTTTTAATGAGGGCACCCACAGAAGCCTTCACTCTGTCTTTGTTTTTTAATCTAAAGTCACATAACAGTTTTCTAGTTTTATTCTAGAATTACTTATCTGCCTGTGATGTTTATATGACAGTTTGTAGACTGTTCACTAGACATGTTCTAGTTTCAAACACTACATTTTAGGTTCCTGGGTTTTGCGATGGTGTCTGTATGTAAGAAGTCCTACATGAACACAAAATGGCACCTTTAATTATCTCACTTTGAACTGAAGTTGTTTCTTTTTTTCCTAGGAGATAATGGTTGGTTCAATGTATCAAGCAAAAATCCCTCCGCTCTGCCCGTACACCTACCATGAAAAAGGTGAGTGAAAACATCATCTTATTTATATAAAGAGAGTTTTTATGTAGATACAGTCCTGCATGTAGCCTGTCTGCTGGGATGGTTTTTCCTGCTGTCACACCAGACATTTCATACAAAAAAATCATCATAGTCAAATTACATTTATTATACATATGTATAATATAGGCCCCCTATATGTCCTGTCCCCTCATATGAAAGTTTGCAAAGCTTCAGGAGGCAGAGGAAAAATAAATGAGCCTTAAGTTTCACTTTTACTTCTGTGATCTGTGCTGCATTTACACAGTGTGAGTTACACATGGTACAAACTGCACCACCCTGTACGAGATCTGGTTCAGACCAGTTCTGAATGTAAAGTGTCATGTGATAACTGCTGTTATGATTGGGTGTCAAATAATTGATTGATTGTCTTTCTGCAGCCTATAACAGTGAGGACCAGTTGCTTTGGAGACCTGGGGTTCTACCGGTGCAAGAGGTGGAGGAGTTTTTGTTGAAATCACAGAGACCACAAAGCCAGGAGGTTGCACCATGCACACAAACACAAGGGGACAGTGTGCGAGATAATGAACAGGTACAGTAACTTGAGTGTGGAACCCCAAAGACACCTCGTGCTTCATGATTTTACATAATGAATTCCACACGTGCTGCTAAATGTGGATGCTTTTAAAATCTCAACACTACTTGTGTCACTGGAGGACTGTAGTTCAATGCATTATACGCACAGATACATTTATATCCCTCTGTTATTTTAAAGTAACGTTAACACTATTGTATTCTGTGCTATTCAGTTATAACTACAGAGGTTAACCATTTACCTTTTTAACACAAGTGTTGAAATAACTTAATTCAGTTTAAATATGAAATCATTGATCTCTAATTGTTTTATTCACCTGCTTTATTTTTGTCTTGACTCTCAGGCACTGTATGAATTAGTGAAATGCAACTTTAATGCAGAAGAGGCACTGAGACGATTACGCTTCAATGTGAAAGTGATAAGTGGTAAGGATGTTTAATTGCTTAATAATTACAGATGGAAGCTGTGGGCAGGCCTTTGAACCTTTGTGCACATTGGTTTGGGGGGAACACTGCAGGCATGCAGTCCATTACAGGCCTTCTTATCCGACATCATAAGAAGGAGTTACTGCTGAATATTATTCTCTTTAACAGTACCACAATGATGGAAAAAAGAGGGTAGTAATTGCACATTCAAGAGTACGACTGAAGGTTTTTTTTGTGTTTCAGGACCATGTACATGTTTGTAACAGTTGTCCAGGTGAAACCTCATACAACTTAACATTTTATATCTTCAAGGGTGTTTTTTTGCTATGCTTAGAACTCATAAAATAATAATAGTTTTCATTCCTGATGTGAAAATCTAATTCAGCTATAACCATTCAAGTTTCAAGAGGGTTTTATAAGTAAGTGTTTAAGTACAAGCAGTTAACACGGTCTTCCATTTGTCCTAGTATTAGACTGTCTCGTACTGTTCCCACCCTGTGTTGTCGTCTATACACTTAAATACAAGGATTTTATTGGTGACTTTTCTGACTTCCTTGCTGACACGATGCCAAAATATGACGATCTCTTAATTGTTAGAGATTTCAACATTCATGTGTGTTGCCTTGAAAAGCCCTTGGCAAAAGACTTCTTAAATCTTGAGGACTCTTTTGGTTTGGTGCAGCACGTGCCCAGCCCTATGCAGGAGCACGGGCACACACTGGACCTTGTATTAACTTCCTGTCTGTCTGTCGTGAAACTTGAAATACTTGATTTAGAGTTTTCTGATTAAATGCCTGTAGTCTTTGACGTTACACTGCCATGTGTCATGGCTCTACTATGCTGCTGTTGGGTGCATAACCCTTCCACTGCTGCTCAGTTTGCTGATGCTTTTACTCTGATACTAAGACCAACATCCTCTACTTTTCATTCAGTCTGCCAGACTGTGCTAGAGCCTGTGGCTCCAGTTAAAACCAGGTCGTATAAACCTAGACCTGAGCCTTGGTTAAATGAGATGACATGTGCTGCCAGGTGAGTGTACACAAGCTGAGTGCAAATGGAAAAAAGATAAACTGGAAGTGTCTTTAAGGCTGGTGCAATTATCAAACGACTGGTAAATGTCAAAATCGAGGTGTTTTTCTGAAATTGTTTAAAAAAATTGCCATAACCCTCGTGTACTCTGTAAGACTATTGACTGGGCTTTAAATGTTCGTCAGCTTGGATACTTAGAGCATTCTTCTGAAATGTGAAAAGTTCCTTTTATTTTTTTGTCAACGAAGTTGAAACTTCAAGGGCACTAATAACACCCCCTTCTCATGAGCCCTCCATCCATGTCTCTTATTGTGCTGTTTTTGAAGCCTGTAACTCTTTCTCAAAAAAAAAGACTTCCACAGTTAAAGACTTCAGATTCTGCAGATGATCCACTATCTGCTTGTCTCTTTAAAATAGGTTTTTAAAATGATAGCGTCTGCTGTCCAATCAGTTTTAAACAGTAGCTTGACAACCAGTGTTGTCCCTCTTAATTTTAAACATGCAGTGGTGCTATTTGTAAGCTCCCATTTGTCTCAAAGATCCTGGAGAAACATATATTTTATTCAGTTGAAATCATTTTTATATGAGCACTGTATTCTACAAACTTTTCAGTCTGTTTTTAGAAATCTTCGCAGCACAGAGTCTACTCTCACACAGGTTTTAATGACATTTTTATTTCAATTGATGCAGGACATTCTGTTGTTCTGGTGTTGCTTGACTTGACTTTTCTGTTGTTGCCCCAAAGCTGTGGAACCACTTTGTTTCAAATGTTAGACATGCCCAGTCTTTGCCAGTTTTTAAATTACATCTAAGCACATACTCTTTCTTGTCTTTTAGATTTGTTTTCACCAGATTTAAATTTTTGGTTTTATGGTGGTTGTATTTTGTTCTTAGCCAGTTTTGTACCCTGTGTTATACCTGTTTTACGCATTTATTCCCCTGTTTTATAATTTGTGTATAGCACTTTGGCCAGCTGTAAGGTTCTTAAAGTACTTTATAAATAAGGAGTTTTGTAATGTAGGGTATAGGGTATAGTATGGGTATAGGGTATAGTATGGTCAGTGCTTGAGCCCTGGGTATTTTATTTTTTGTGCTTCTGGGCAAGACACTCCACCCACCTTGTATCTAGTGTGACTCACAGTGGTGTATGAATGACCACTGATAGGAAGTTATATATAGACTTTTATTTGGGTACATGACCTTTGACCTTGAGTGACCTTGACTAGTCAAATTTGAAGTTATCAATGTATACATTTCAAATTAACGGTATTTATATAGTGTTACATCATAACATAAGTTATGTCATGACTTTCCATTTTTTTTCTTTTCCTCTGAAACTACTGGTCAGATACATTTCAGTTTCACATGTAACTTCCTTGATACAGTGTCTACGAAGTGTATCCACAGTTTTGACTAATTTTAATGAACTCTTTCTTAAAATATTCCAAAATTGCCTTTTACTTTTAATGGCTCATATTTTGGTGGCTTATGACATGGAAATGGTTACAGATATCAATATAATTCCTACTGAGCACTGATAGAAAAGCATATATGGACTTTGATTGAATTAGTCGAGTTTTCCTGCAGTGGAAGTACCACCCACTTCTGTTTGGAGCTTCATCTCCTATATCAACACCACAGGACTCTAGCATAGCGGCAGAACAACCTCACAGACAGAACATGCTGGTGAGGTACAGGGCCACTGGTCCTATTTTTACTTCATGTCCATAATGTCAGTCTTATAATACTGTTGGTCCAAAATGATGAAGAATGGGGAGATTTTAGTGAATAAATAATAGGAAAAAGCAATTACACACAGCCTGAACTTTAAGATAATTATAGATATAATCTGGTTGGAACTTGTCTATATTTAATGAGTTGGGGAAATCTTACTTATTGATGTTATAGACCTTAATTCTAGATTCTCCCTTCACTTCCTCTCACTGTCCAGGGATATTTGGTTCATGAAAGTCACCCATCGGTGTTAAAGTGATAGTGAATTGTTATTTGTCTGTATATGTCAACCCTGTTATGAGCTGGTACTATGTTCCTGGTGTACCCCACCTTCACCTGTAGGTTGCTGGGATAGGCTCGAGCACCCCTGCAGCCCATACAAGGACCAAGGAGTTCAAAGTTCTGTCCTGTGTGAAAATATTTCTGCCCGTTTACTGAGATGACTCAAAATTTCCAACTAAAAACAACATGTATCAACCACTGAAAATTCCATCAATACACATAATTCAACCCTAATTTCATCTAGCATATGTACCAGTTCAAAATGAATTCTGACAATCACTCAGAATTGAATATTATATATTTAAGACTTTTCCCTTTCCCTTAAGCAGATCTGTGTGCCTGGAGTGAAGAGGAGTGTAGAAGCTTTGAGCATGGCTATCGAGTATATGGGAAAAACTTCCACCTCATTCAGGCCAATAAGGTGAGTGAGGGCTCAAACAACAGGTTGGTTTTTACCATGATTTACCATGTACAGAATGAAGAGAAACTGTTTGACTTGGGTTTGACCCCCTCCCCCGTCTTCACAGGTACGGACACGCTCAGTAGGTGAGTGTGTTGAATACTATTACATGTGGAAGAAGTCCGACCGTCATGAGTACTTTACCCAACAAGCCACCAGGCTGAGCCGCAAGAAGTACAACCTGCAGTCAGGGGGCATGTGAGTACTGCCAACTGTCAACAGCCCAGATAGTCCAGCCTCAGAACATGTACAAATGCCTTGTTTCTTCTCTAATTACTTCAATTCCAATGTGCAATAAAGCATTCTGAAGGTTTAAGAGGACATATTATTAGCTAGGACTCGCCCACATGTGAAGAGCTCCACGTGAAAAGTGTTGACAATGATCCTATGAATGTAATGCAGCTACTCTTTGACCTTGACTTTACTCTCTTTGACTTATGAGACCCTTTCACTTAATTTATATGAGCTCACGGTTAATGTTCCTCTCACCCATGTTAAACACTTTCCTACACTAACAAGAATTGTGTTTCATATTTTTTGCAGGGAGGATGGAGACCAGGATGGGGATGTTGGGGAGTTGGAGGGAAGGAACAGTTGTTCAGGCCTGTTGTCCCACAATTCCTTGGGCTCTGGACAGTTGCAGTCTTCAGTTCCTCCACAATCCAACCTAGACCTGGACAAACCGGGTAAAACACATATTATTTATTAACAGTCTACCACAGGCACCCATTTGCAGAGTTAAACTCATGTTCTTCTTGTCATAGGTTACTGTGCATTGACTCAGATTGAATGGGTGTAGAACAGAGGTGTCTGATCCTGGTCCTGGACTATCGTGCATGTTTTAGATGTATCCCTCTTCCAGCACACCTGTTCCAAATGATCAGCCTATTATGAAGCTCTGCAGAAACCTGATGATTGTCAGGTGTGCTGGAAGAGGGATATGTCTAAAACATGCAGGATAGTAGCTCTTGATCTCATCAGCATGAGATAATAACTCTCAAAAGATCAACTGGAAATATTTTTTCCACAGCTTCATGAGAACAAGAAGAGAGTTCTAGTTAGAAAAGCTGCACATGTTCAGCTAACTGAAAGAAAACTTAGATTAAACTAATATTTGATATTTCTATGAGAGGGGAAGCTAACCCCTCCATACAGTGTGTTTCATTATTATTACATTTGGTTAGGTTACATAAGGCCAAAGATGAAAATCAGTCAGAAAAATATGCTTTCCCATTGTTTGGTACATTTAATCATTTACATATCATGTCAGAAACCCCATCACCCCATTTGTGTCATCTATCATGTTATTATTAGAGTTCTTTTGAATTTTATTTATTTTTCTTTTTTTTGATGATATGTTTTACTTTAATTCACTATCCTGTGTTATGAATCATTTTATGTGGTATCTCCCTTTCTCATTTATTTTCCCATTTTATTTTCTCTTGCTTCTTGTATGGTTGGTGTTGTGTTTTTCCCTGCATATATGTTTTGTGCGTGCGTGTGTGTGTGTATTCATGCATGCATGCCTGTTGACATGATACTCCAGAGGAGGAGGGGCGGCCCCGGCGCAGACGAACTCCGCGCTTTCTTTTAAAGCCATGATATCGGTCCACACAGGCCACAGAAAGCAGGCTGGGCCTGCAGGTAAAGAAGACAGGGAGACTCCCAGATTAGTCCAACTCAACTTATTGTATGCCGCGTTTCCACTATTATCAGCTCAGCTCAAATCTGCTCACTTTGCCATTTCTATTATCTAGTACCATGGTACCTGGTACTAGATTTTTGGGATCGCCTCCATCGAGGTTCCAATCAGTCTCAAGTGATACTATAATATGATGTGTACAGTAAACAGCATAGACACTGATTGGTGGAGTTGTCTCTGCATCATTGTGTTATCACGGTGCAACCCGTCATTTTAAAAAAAAACTAAATTCGGAGTTAAAGTGAACAGTCTGGTAATTTAATTCAGTCTGCAACGCACTAAAGGCAGTCAGCAGAACAACACCACAGTTAGTCGTGGAGGTTGAGACATTTCTGTCTTTGGTAGCTGATGAAAGAATTCAGTGTGAGCTCGATGGCGCCTCACGATGGTGTCCAGGTACGATAGTACTTGTATGGAAACACTCTCAAGGAATAGTACCTGGTACCGAGTTGAGCCAATACCATGTAGTGGAAACACGGCATTAGTGTCTCATGAAACTCACAGAATCATTAAACCAGGCATGTCCAAACTGTTCCACAAAGGGCCGGTGTAGCTGCAGGTTTTTGTTCCATCCAAGCAGCAGCACACCAGACTGGACTCAATTAATCAGCTGATCTCAGCCTCAGAGTCGATTGGTCAAACTGTGTACTCTTAGTTGGTTGGAACAAAACCCTGCAGCCACACCGGCCCTTTGTGGAATAGTTTGGACATGCCTGCATTAAACCATACTATACACATTACAGTACAGTACAGTCATATGCTCCAAGAACTGCAGAAAGTACAGTCTGGTGAGCAGCATGTAGTGATGAAGCTGTAGAGAGTGACCAACTGAATACTTGACCACCTTCCCTCATTTCAGTAGTTACAATAAGCATCATTATTAGTTTTGTAAGCTTCAGGGTATATTAATTCAGTGGATATTTAGTGTTGTCCACATACAGAAAATCACAATTATTTTTTGTCAGTAGTAAACCTTCAGAAGTTGCATCCTTGGTTATAGTAAAGACCAAGATGTGAAGCACAGCTTACTTAAAAATACAGTAAATAAGAGGGTCTGTTACCATGCAAATCAGAAAATAAAACACAACAGTGACAGACACACTGCATACTGTATGAAAAGACATGGGGAGATGAAGCTGTTCACTTGTCTGTTCAGGGCAATTCATAAGCACTTATGTAATTATGGTAATTACATTCTCACCACTGTAATTATCTAATCAAGAGGCAAACTGACATTTGTGCATCAATCACTGAAGAGTAACATACATGGATTCATTCATCGGACAATATCTGTATTCAATAAATTCCAACAATGGATGAAATCTGCATTTAAATGCTCCGATTTCATTATCAGGAACATGACTGAATACCTTTGATTGTAAAGTGTTTATTACACTCAGATGTCATTGTATAGACTGATAGAAAACAACATTATTAGGCACTTTAAGCCCTTCTGTAATGGATGGTTTGTTGTTTATCTATGACTCATTAAATCCTCCGTCTGTGTAGATGGAGAGTTGGTGGTGGGGCTGTCAGAGCTGCGTAGTGACAGATGTCCTCAGCAGCTGTTCGGGTGCCCCTTCCCTCTCCCACCCATGGATGACCTGCAGGACCCAGGCTCCGGCAGGTGTTGTCCTTCAGCCCCAGTGCAGCTCCAGTTCCAGCCCCCCTCTATCCAGAGCTCCACCCAGTGGGTCTGTGGAAACCCTGCATCCCGTCCCGGCGACCACCTCCCAGGCTCCTGCTTCTATCAGCTACACATGCGTGGAGGTGCAGCTTTTGTTTCCGAAGGCCCTGACTGTGGCCCGGCAGGTGGTGGGACCAGCGCCCCCCACAGGCTCCAGGTGGAAATCAGCCTTCCGTCCACCTCGCGTCCTTCATCTGCTGTCCTCCCCTCACACTTTCAGGCATTTGGCAGCCTGTTGCACCCTTACCCCGTCCAGCATCCCCGCTCTCTCACACAGTGATGGGACACAGGGACACGGAAACAAAGTGGCACTGTGTGTGGTTTACCCTGAGGAGAGATTATTGTCTGTGGTCTTTAAATCAGGGTCAGAGAAACCAGGACTAAAAGTGCATTTAATTTACTTTGTGAAAAGGATGGACCTTTCTATGTTGGGGCTTCATTGTTTGCCCTTGTTTTTAAACTGAGACACTTGAACCCCTGTCCGTTGTGGAACAACCACCATTAATCACTACCTTCAGGTATTGATTATGCATTTATTAACCCTTATTTACCACATCCAGCAACAAACTATACAATTATATTGATTGGCTATGAGGAACACCAACTTCTGAAAGCACTGTAGGTAATGAGAAGTGCTATGAAAAGCTTGTAGTCATTGTTGGCCTAAACTGAGAACATTAAGATCATGCTAACCTCTGTTGCTTCATTCTCTTATTTGGGGGGATTTGGCTGCATCAGAGCTTCATTTTGCTTTAATCCAACACCTTCACATTTCGCTTTTTGTTCTACAGACTGTTCAGCATCCAGGCACTGCAGCCACATGAGGTTTGGCATCAGAGAACAGCGACTTCTAGTTACCACTTAACACTGAATAAACCCACCATAATTCCATACAGTCGAGGGTTGAAGTCTCACCCACCTTTTCTGATGGACCATCACAGGACCTTATTTCTGAAACTCAGTGGCCAGAGAAAAGTGTTAATCATGTAATCAATTACACATGTATCAGTTTAAAAATGCTTTTGCAAGTTAAAAACAAATCACTGGTATATTATATTTTTAAAGTCATAAAACTGTGAAAATGTGTGAAGGTTGTAGTCCTCTTCATCTCTTAAAGGTTTTCAGTTGTTTTTGAGGAGTGAGGTGATGTGTGTTTGGATACAGGAGTTAAGAGAAGCCGCCCACTGAGCTGTTTGACAAAACTAAATGGTACCGTGAAGTCTAAACCACAAACTGTGACTTTTTCTTTTTAACTTGCAGAATTATCTTTTGCATTTTGAAACATTATATGTGTAATTGACGTCAGAATTCACACAGGATCTAAAACAGGATCTCACCATTGACTGCCATAGGTATTTTTCCCATAGTGCACAGCGAAACAGTTCACCTACAGTAATCATATACTTACTTTGTCTGCAGTGTGTCCACACTCCTGACCTCTTCTGTTCTCTATATCTGTGGACTAACAACATTTGACTATGGAACAGTGTAGGATCAGAATTATTGGCAATATTTATAATTTGTTTTAATTTGGGTTTTTGGTTTGTGAAAGTTTTCAATCTAATTATTCTCTGAAGATTTATATAGAGATTTATACAATGTTTTCTCATCATTTCTGACCAGGTTTCTGCCATATTGAACATTTAGTACAATTTAGAGCCTGTATAAAAAAAGAAATGGTCTGAATACACTATGTACATGTAAAGATGATCATTCTTAGGTTGTTTACTGAATACAAATGGTTTCTCAGGTTCTGCAACACTGCAACAAGGCTGTCGTCATAGTGATTGACCGTCAAAGAACTGTCGTACACTGTCTCTGAAAGCGTTTCAGACATGCAGATACACAGATATGATTGTTATTTTGTTATTACAGCTTGCATGTCCAAATATAGTCACAAATGTTGGGTTTGACACCACCCTGATGTAGAAATAACACATTGGTTACCTTCTGTTGTTCATGGAGTTTTACCAGTGGACATGTACATCCATCGACCAACAGGTCTTATAGTACCAAGATATTCCAGTCAATCACCAATCAAGTTTTAACACTGAAAATATGTTCCAAATACCTTTCATTTTATTCTGGAAACTGAAACATGTTTAAGGAGGTGCACATTTCCATAACTGACATCAATTAAAGATACAAGTGTAATCTGGGAAACACAGCAACAGTGATGTCTATATCTTAGAGCAGGGGTTTTAGTTCAGTGGCCAAATACAACCCAATGGAATCTCAAGTGGGCGGGGCTAGTAAAATAATGGAATAATATTTTTTAGTGTGAATAAAGTAAAATGACTTGATGAAAATGTGAATAACCAGATCAATCATGTGCAACCTGGAACTTCTCCAGAAGAATAAGTGCAACAATATCAACAATGCAGATGAACAAATACACAAAACATTTAGTAACAGGTAAAATATTGTTAAACTTGCACCTGTTTTTCTTAAGGTATTTCAAGTGCTCACAATGCAGATTATTTACATTTTATTGTGAAAGGATACTTATGTAATTTTACACAAGATGTCATCATTTGTGGATTGTTGTTATTGGTTTTGGTTCAGTTGGTTTCTTTTATGTTAACACTTAGCAGAACAACTGAACGCATAATAGAGTGGGTTCATAGATTACAGCTGACCCAAAACAGATCTATTTTGGGAGAAGTCAAAGTGCCAATGTTTTATGAATTTTTAAATATATGATTTATTTTTTTTAATTTTCTTATAATGAGCAAAATTTCAAATCTTTATAACAGAGGCAATTAATATGCTGACATCGGCAAAAATGAGCTACAATACATGTAAGGGGCGGGGTTTGTTGTGACTGGCACCACTTATTGGTTCTTAATTTTAACATAAATTGTTGGGTTGGAACAGGTGAAACTGAATAGACTAACTACTTACTTGGGTCTATAGATTGCCACTGATCCAGAATCGATATTACATTTTAGGAAAAGTTAACTTTTTTTTTTTATCCATTCTTATAATGGCTGTGAATATGCTGACATCAGCACATGCATAGACATGATAACATCAGCTGAGGGGCGGGGTTTGTTATGACTGGCACCACTTGATTTAATTTAGCTCACATTGCTCTGTATGTGGCCCTGGAACTAACCTTTGACCTTTTAATATGTTTCAGTGTAATTTTATCAAATTGGCCTGGATTGGAACATTTGTCACACAACTTTTGGCCCACGGACCACATGTTTGGCACCCCTGTCTTAAGAGTTTTCTTGAGCTCCTTCGCTGACCTCCAGTACAGATAAACACCACAAATGAAGTGATTTTAATTTGAAAAACCGTAGTCGTAATAATGCATTTAAGTCGTGTTATCAGACACCACATTTCAGAGGCACAGTTCAGTCTTTAATAATCTCCCACAGTGAACATCTCACATCATATTACTGTTAATTTATATAAACACAACCAGCATCCTTTAAATTAATTATAGTTGAACATAAATTCTGATGAGTTGAATGAAAGTGTTTGAACAAAGAGTGTTTTTGATTATATTTTAAAGCCCCATATTCTTCCTTCCTTCCATCTGTCCATCTATTTATTTCTCATCTCTGTATATTTTGCAGCCGCTTCCTGTGATCTGTGCTCAAAGCAAACCAGTTTCAGATGTTTGTTTTTTTCTGTGACTGTTTACATGGGGGCATTTTAGCACAATAGCAAGAAGGCAGGATGAAAAAGAGAAGAACTGTCTGTTATTTTTGTTTCATTATTGCTTTTATTTTCAGCAATTTATATATTGTACTGCTTCTGTCATGTTTATTATTTTTTGTAAAAAAAAAAAAAAAAAAAAGACAAAAGAACAATAATGGTGGGTTATTAAAATATATTGTGTTGGTGCGAGTTATTTTAAAAGGCAGCAGCTGCGTTAAATGACACTGGTGCACTATTACTAGAAATACTGTGTGTGTGTGTGTGTGTGTGTGTGTGTGTGTGTGTTAAAAAGTCTTAAAAGCAGAGGTGGGTAATTCCAGGTTCCATGTATTGTTTCAGACCTGTTCACTGAACACAGGTGGTTCCACTAATTCTCCCATTTACCTGAATGAAGCATTGTGTTCATTAGAATGAACCGGTTCAATGAACAGGTTTGAATCAATACATGGCAGGACTTTCACTTGATGAAAGTCCTGCCATGCCCCCCCCCCCCCCCCCCGCTTCCAAGTCTTGAATTTACAAATCTACTTTTAATACCTTTAAAAGTCTTTCAAATGTGTTACATTTAATTTGGTAGGTCTTCAGTTTACTGTGATTAAATGTGTCTGGGAAACATGAGTCTATTCAGTTTGACCTGTTCCAACATGACAGTTATATTGAAATTAATAGGATAGAAGTAGAAGAAGTACTTTATTGATCCCACAAATGGGAAATTACTTTATTGGGAAAGAACCAAAAAGTGGTGGCAGTCACAACAAACCCCACCCCTCACATTTATTGTAGTTTATTACCTCCACCAAGGATGTTATGTTTTCACTGGAGTCTGTCTGTCTGTTTGTTAGCAAGATAACTCAAAAAGTTATATGGATGGATGTTGATGAAATTTACAGGATAGGTTGGTAATGGGGAGATCTGGAAATGATTAGATTTTAGTGGTGATCTGGGGGTTAGGGGGGGGGGGGGGGTGTCAAGATAACTCAATAACTTATGGATTCATTTTGATGACATTTTCAGGATGTGTCACAAAGAACAAATGACTACATTTTGGTGGTGAACCGGAAGAGCTCCTGGATTCTGGGTCACTTTGAAATGTATTCTCCATTTACCACAATGTAAAATTGCATAATTGTATAAAAATTGTTAACTAACAGACAGGCAGACAAACAAACTGGCAAAATCTCTGGCTCCTAGCCAGAACTCTCTTCAGTTGAAGGGGGGGGGGGGGGGGGGGGGGGTCTGCCTTGGTGGAGGTTTGCGCTGTCAGGGTGTTTTCTAGTTTTAGCTTCAGTCCAGTTGATGTCAGCATATCAATTGCTTCTGTACGTGTCAAGTTTGATGTAAATTTAAACAGAATTGATGTTTTTTCTCATAAGTAAAAGGAAATTCATAAAAATAGGAACTTTGACCTACTTTTCCTAAAATATAAAAAAACAAACATTTCTTATGAGTCACTGGTAATGTATAAATCCCAATTTGCTATGAAGTCAGCTAAAAGGTTTGTTGTTAGAGTGTTAAAAAAAAAAAAAAACAATTCTCACTTACTTTGAAAAATGATCACAGGACATTCAGCCTAACACACGTACAGCTGTTAGTCACATGCATGTCACCCAAAAAAGCTGACTTTGGGAAATCTGAGGGATAAGTGAGCATGGGGAAGTGAAAATCTAATAACGCCTGGTTGGAGAAAAGATCACCGTCAACCTGATTGGCCAGAGTTTTCCTAATTTCCAGGAGGATGGTCATGAAATAACTGAAATGACCACTAACTTCTATTCTAAGTAGTCTTTAAATAATAATAAAATGCTTTTATTACCATGGCATGGTCATATCTAGACTAACAAAATACCACTTTTATGTGTTTAGGAAGTCGAACAGGAGCCTGGGAACTGTGGGCTCTTTATATAAAAGGTGTTGACCAATAGGAACCTGCCCACAGAACGTGTCCATATGTAAAACAACCAGCAGATGGTGTCAGTCAAGGTCAAAAGGTCATACAAAAGAAAAACACCTATAGAAATATTTCTAAATATACACTCAAAAAAAGGGAATGTGATTGTTGTTGGTTATAATTCATACTATTATGTTATAATTATTCAAAAATCATAAGTTTTTTATGCCAACTTTACTTATTCACATTGTTTGAAAGCAATGTTAGGTTTTCTTAGTAAGGAATAATGTATTGCCCACGCGTGAATATGAGAAAAATATTTCCCGATGGAGCCGAACATGCATTGTTCCGCCCTGAAGGGAAATATTTTTCAATAGTCACATGTGGGCAATACATTATCCTACTTATTCTATGGGTTATTACAGCTTATTTTGAGAAAAGACAGACAATTGTTTACCAAAATTATTAAGAATTTATCCATATAGACGATGGCTTCTGTCAAGAAACAGTAATCCAGTTGTAACGTCATTGTTGTTCCAAAGCAACACCCCACTGGTACTGTATAGGCTACTTTGTTGCACTGCTGTCTAGCCGCTGCTGCCTCTGATCTGCTAAAAACTCCGTAGACGTAGGCCCTACTACTCTAACAGATTGGATAAAATAGCTGTTACAACATAGCGAATATTTACTTTCAAAGTGGCCAAACTACCTGCGGAGTGATATGGTACCGTGAATCTAAAGTGACAAAACTTGTTGCCATAGGGAGCCTAAGTGACGCGATCTTATTTCCGGTCGATTTCCGGGCAATGGGGCCTAAGTGCCATAAAAAATGAACGCGAGTCAATGGAGGGATAAAAGTAATTTTCTGGTCCCGTTTGAAATGTGCTACGATTTTCACATATGATGTCTGTGAATTTTAAAGATACATTTTCACTCAATGTGAAAATGTAAAGCACTCACTTTGGACAGGCATCCAAAGTTCCGTTAGGTTTTATGTGAGAGTAAGTAATGGACTACAACGTTCGTCTCACAAATATGACGTCACCACCAAGCTTCACCATCAAACTCTTTGAAAATGGCTGTGACTTTGGCGAGCTTCACCTCCTTCTTTCAGGACGAAGGCAAGAGCATCAAACGTGGAGAAAAACACTTTAAATCTGTGCATGTGGAAAGTGGCAGCTACTCCGGGGGAGAGATAGTTGGTCGAGTGAGAGCCAGCATGCGGGACAAGCTGTCGTCAGCCGGGAAGCGGTAGAGGGAACATGTGGAAATGGTGTTGTGATTACACCGGGGCACAAAGCACACAGGCATTTTCAAATTAAAAATAGGAAAGGCGATATATACGGTTTTGAAAAGTTTGCAGGGAAAGATTCTGCTGTGACGTCAGCTATGCAATGTCTGATATGTAGTCCAAACACAGTCCAAATAATTACATATTTTTACACGCTAATAAATCACAAAACACGTATCAAAGAAACTCCAAAAGCACATCATTGGTTATGATTTTATTTGAAGTACAGCAAATGTGTGATTCAGGGCATAAAGTAAAGTGGACCAGAAAATAATTATTTTCTCCTCATCCACTCTCATGTTAAATTTTTCCGAATTTAGGCCTGGTGGACCGACCGAAAGGGGCGGAGACTTAGGCTCTCTATTGTCAGCGGGTGGTTATCGAAAAAAAATCTGCCTGCAGAACACTGGGAACATGAATTGAAAGTGAATGGGAGCTGTTGCAACATTCTAGAGGGCCGTAGAATAAATGGTGTTTGTTAACTCGAGCCCAAGTCAAGTCTGTCATGTAAAAATCATGTAAAACACAAAGCATCAATTCAATTCAAAAGACTTTATTTATTCTGAAGGACATTTTAAGAACAGTGTAAGAGTTAGCAGTGGCAATGTAAGTGAAAGTATAAAAGATTAGTAAGTAAAATAAGTGAAATAATTTTTAAAAATAACATCACTATGGAGGAACAAGTTCATGTCATTTATAGAGTAGTTTGTCCTTTTAAGGAAACCGTACATCCCACCATTATCCTTTGTGTTACACTAACTCTATGACCCCATATTGCTTTAATGTTGGCCGTGGTGGAGTACGTCGTCTAATAATGGAAAGGTTGGTAGGTTGAATCCCGCTCCGTCCAATCAGAGTTTGGAAATTGTCAGGCTGCCCCAGAGCAGCTGTTTACCACCACCAGAGGGAGAATGTCAGAGTGAATGAATAATGGGTCAATAATATAAAGTGATTTGAGTGTCTAGAAAAGTCCATTATTATTATATGGAATTAATTTGCTGAACTTAACTATGTCACATAAGTTTAATATAGGCTTCGTACATAAAAAGAAAGTAACCTAATTAAGTTTGACTCACTTAAGTCACTGTTGTACAATATACTTAAATATATTGAGTAAAATATATGAAAATTGGTTTAATAGAACATACTTAAACTTATGTGCAACCACTTGAAATAGATTTTTTTTTTTTAAATTAAGGCCAAGTAAGACCAACATTATTTTTTTTTTGAGTGTATACATGAATTAAATAAATTACCATATTTTCCAGACTTTAAGTCGCTCCGGAGTATATGTCGCAGCAGCCAAACAATGCATAATTGAGAAGGAAAAAAACATATATAAGTTGTATTGGAGTATAAGCTGCATTTTTGGGTGAAATTTATTTCATAAAATCCAACACGTACAACCACCATTTCATCTTGAAAGGTAATTTAAAATAAAAATAGAATATAGAACAAGAGGCTGAATAGATGTATGGTATGCTAACGTAACACATTCATGTAACATTACATGATGCATAAACAATAAACAGAACCTGCCTGGTATGTAAACGTTATTCATATAAATATAGCATAAAGAACATGTGTTACAATATGGACTTTTATCGTCATGTCTAGTGAGTTTTCTGTTTATTTTACCGTGTTGGTTCATGTTCACTTTGCCTCCTTTTACTTCCTGTCACTGGTGTTGTCACGCCCCCTTTTCATTAAGCCTCGTGTGTCAGACCTGTTTAGTGTCCTATTTAAGTCCTTCATGTGTCTACATCTAATTGCGAGTTTGTTTTGCCCTGGTTGCAGCAGATGAGCGTTTTGATCCACATCTTGGTTTGTCTGTTTTTTGTCTGTTGTGTTGCATGATATCTGACTTTGTTAACGTATTTGGAAACCACGCCTGACCACCAGTTTGCCTTGCCCCTGTTGGACCCCGTTTGGATTCTGGATGCCTGTATTGACCCCCATCTGTGTACCAGTAATGATTTATGGACTTGCCCTGAACTGTGTTCTGACCACAGTTCTGCCTTGTCCCATAGTTGTTGTATCGATGTCATTCAACCAGACGATCTCCATTATAGCACCTCACCTCATTTTGCACATTTATTTAATAAATCTGTTAAAAACTTACTCCTCTTTTATAATTTTAAAATGTTATTAGTTTTTATTTGTAAAAGTATTTATTTGTGCTTATTAAAAAAATAAAAAACTTCTGTATTTTTTTTTATTTTTGACTTTATATATTGTAGTTATATGACTATTATCTCGCAATTTTGATTTTTAATTTCACAATTTTAACATTTTATCTTAAAATTCAGCATTTTTTTTCTCATATTTATATTTTTTGTAAAATATTATGATGACTTTTTATCTCAATTGTGACTTTTTACATTTTTCCTACATTTTGTGCCCATACCCACAAAAAGGAGTACCTGATCAAACACAATTTCAAAACAGTAACTCACTTGTAAAGGGTTTAATTTTGATACTTTTCAGATTGTTCCTGGTTAAATAACTATTATTGCATTCATGGGAAAAAAAAGTTTTATCTTAAAACTCTGCATTTTTATGTGACTTTTTTTTTTTAAATTACTTTTCTCATGACTTTTTATCTCAATTGTGACTTTTCTTTCGCCATTTTCTTTAATTTCCTGCTCATATTCACAAAACTGAGTAACTGTGACTTGATCAAAAACATTATCTACACAGTAACTCACTTTTAAAGGCTTTATTTTAGATACTTTTGAAACATTTCTGATTTCATTTTCTGAACTATTATTGCTTTCATGACAAAAAAAAGCAGTTTTACTTTTTACTTTTGTACTTTATTACAATTGAGAAATTAAACTTTTTTACTTTTACTTAAGTAGAGGAGTTGAATCAGTACTTCTACAGTACATTTGCCAGATTTTACATAAGTAGCTGTACTTCTACTTAAGTACTTTTAACACCTCTGGATGATATTTCTGCATATTTTTGGATGTAACCACAATATCAGCCAGAGTGGAAGAGTCAACTGTATCAACGAACGTGTCCCCAGTTGACCTGAACACTGTTCTAAGCAGCAGGTCACAGCTTCATACCATGGGATTTAAACAGTAATTGGCCCCAAAGACTGTTTCACTATCATTTTCTTCAAGGTTATTAGTGAGTTGGTTCATAACAACCACACAAGTACTCAGTGGACAGCGTCAGTGTCTCCCACATGAAAGGCTTCTGTTGAATGAACTATACAGAACAATTAGAAAGGAAAAAAAAAAAAAAAGATTCATTCAGTAATTTCCTCACCTTGAAACAAAATCACAAAAGCAGCAGCTGAACAAGCCTTTGACAGATGGTACAGTTCCTAGTTCAGAGGTTTCCCACCTTTCTTCTCAAACATGAAAGTGTTTTATATTATTATATTTATAGTATATTAATTATTACGCTTCTTTTGTGTGAACATTTAGAAAGCATTGATGTTTTGTGAGTACATTTTAGATCATAATATACTTCAGAGGTGGGAAGTAACTTAAATATACATACTTTGTTACGGTACTTAAGTAGATTTTCTTTAGGTATCTTGAATATGTATATTTTTCTGGCAACCTTTTACTTTTATTCCCTACATTTTTGCAGAGATATCAGTACATGGATGTAACTGTATGTAAAATAAGTGGCTTCAGAGGGAACATCAGTGGAGGAGAAGAATAACACAGGATCAGTAAAAGAGTCTTACGTGGAGTCAATTTTTGACATAATTTCCTGCACATATCCATAAAAGTGAACCAAACACATTGTCTACACAGTAATTCATTTTAAGGGCTTTATTTTAAGACACCTTTGAAACTTTTAGACTGTTCTTTGGTTCAGTAAGTATTGTTTCATTCGTGGCAAAAAAAAAATCCAGTTTTACTTTTTACTTTTGTACTTTATTACAATTGGGAAATTGTACTTTTTTACTTTTAGTTAAGTAAAAGAGTTGAATCAGTGCTTCTACTTTTACAAAAGTACAGTAGTTGTACTTAAACTTAAATACAGAATGTGAATATTTTTCCCACCTCACAGAAGAAAAATTAGGTTGTGCTTAAGAAGAAGAATGGTTCTTTGTCAGTATTTTGTTCATTCACTAAATCAGACCCTTTGTTTATAACCATCACCAGCTGAACCTGCAGGAACACCACCCACTGCACACTGGGAGCAGTGGGCTGTGGCGTCAGGCATCCAGGAAGCAGATGGGGAGTTGAGTGTCTCGCTAAAGGGCACATCAGCCAGCAGTTTTTCTGCTGATTCTGGGAATCAAACCAGCAACCCTTTAGTCACAAGCCACCTCTGTGACTTCTATCTCGGCCAGTCCTGCCTGAAGGGTTGTTACTATTTAACCCTCTATGGGACTACATCATTTATAAATGACACTTAAAAACAGCTTTAAAAATAACATAAGCCTCTAATCATACCATAAATGTGTCTCTAAAATTCTGTCTAACCAATAAAATCAAAGATTGTTTAAAATCCTCATGTCATCTGCTGCAACAAGGAAGTACAGGAAGAGCACATAGTGGATCACATGCATAAGTAGTGTCATGTTAAGTCCATTTTTAAACTATAAAACACACATAAAACACCAATATATAAAAATAGTAAATAACCTAAACTGATTTTTTTTATTTCATACAAAGAAATCTACAAATCCTTCTTTAAAACTGTTAAAAATTTTAAAAAAGAAAATTATTTCACTCAAAAATAATGAGACTTAATTGTCACCTCTTGAACTGCATTTCATTTGTAGTCCATTCAACCGTATGTTCATCAACTTATCAGAATTCATAACTAACATGAATATTTTTATGTATTTGTTATGATATTAGAATCATTCTGAAATTACATGTTCTAAGTGTTTTTTCAAACACATATGTTCATGGATAATGAAGACTGTGGCTCAGTTGGTAGAGCAGGTCGTCCAATGTCTGAACGGTCAACAGTTCACGTCCCGGCTCTGGCTGTCCACATGTCAAAGTGTCCTCAGGCAGGACACTGGACCCTGACTTAGGCTCCCAGTAGGACTGACAGAACCTTCAAAACCTACTGGTGTGTGTGTGTGAATGTGAGGCTAATGTAAAATGCTTTGAGCACCATGAAGGTGGAAAATAACTAAATACATTTACATTGTTCTTTTATCAATTGTTTTTTACATTAAGAATTCATGAAAAAATATATCCCCTAACGCAGGTATATCCAAACTATCCCACAAAGGGCCAGTGTGGCTGCAGGTTTTTGTTTTCCGATCAACCAAGAGTACACAGTTTGACCAATCGACTCTGAAAACTGAGATCAGTTGATTAATTGAGTCCAGTCTAGTACTGCTGCTACTTGTTTGGAACAAAAACCTGCAGCCACACTTTCCTTTGTGGAATAGTTTGGACATGCCTGCTCTATGGTAGCCTTGATATGGCATCATATGGCGTCAAAATGTGACGTGATGGTGTTGACCCATCTGATGTCTGAAGGTGAGATGATGTGAATGTAAAAAAACATGAGATTCTATCTTGTCTGAAGCCTGACATATTACCACTGATGTGTTTTAGCTTTTAACCTTTAGTGTGACCTTGACCTTTGACCTTCACTGCTCAAAATCTAATGGGTTCTTCCTTGGCCCATTGTCTCTAATTCCTAAAAGTTTCATCAAAATCCGTTCAGAATTATTTAGTGTAATCCTGCTGACAGACAGACGGACCCAAATTTAATACCTCCTTGGTGGCGGTAATGATGGTACCCCAAAATAAAGGTCAATGGTCAATTTTGTAAAGTGAGCATAATTATGGTGAACACAAATAACTCCTTTTCAACTTAAAATGTAGTTAGGACCTTTTGCCTTTACATTTCAGTACATCAGTGTCAACAGTAAACAACAGTAACATTATAAAGAAAGAGTTGAAATAGCGACAGAGCTGCAACTGCAGCAGGTGAAAGTAGTTACTGCAACAGCAGTAAGTCACAGAAAACTTGTGCACAGTGATCAAACCTCTAGGTTGTGAGGCTCCTTGTTTTTCTTTGCAATGGGTAACATCTGTCCCTCACAAAAACCTGCCCGTCTTCTACGTTTGATTCTATGACAAGCAAACACCAACATAAACAGATGATGATAGCATTTGGCTAACGTTAACATTATGCTAACAAGACGTTGACTTGAACCATAGACAGAACAAATTGAAAATAGTGAAATAGTCCATGTCCTTTATACTATCCATACATAACCCTATAACCCTACTCCTAGATATAAGTGGACATAATAATTTGTCGTCCTAGTTATCAGTTCATTAGCAGTTAGCAGTTAGCCTGAGTTCTCTCTCCTTACCTTGATACAGCAAATTCCTCGTGGAAAAATTTGTAGCCTTTATCAAGTTTTTTTTGTGTGTGTGTGTGTGTGTGTGTGACTGAGCTTTCCTTCATGATTCTTCTGATATTCGCAAATGTAATTCGTGGCAAATCACTTAGAGAAGTTGAGAAGACTCTCTTCATCTTACTGTTTTGACATTTTACAGGAAGTTTGGATATGCTACCATTACGTATTTCCAGGTTATTGTGAGAAAAGTCTATTGTATCGCCTTTTTGGCTGCAGTTCCACCAGAATTCTGCTGTGGGCAATTAACGGAGTGCAAAATGAATGGGGCCTATGGAGCTAGATGCTAAAATTGTCTATTTTGCCCAATTATCGTTGAGAGCACTCACATTTAAATGTAGTTTTTGAGAGTTCAACGTGGGTTTTACTGAACAAGTACATATGTCCCTGATTTATTATAGGTTGAGTTCTTATTGCCCACAACGTGCTGCTAGCATTCTGCTAATGACCACTGGTTGGCGTGAGGATGGATTATGACCAGAGCTACCACTTGACAGCCGTCCCCATACTAAGCAACCACAGAATATTAAGATGAACTTTTTCACTTAAGTCATCCTCCCACCACCAAAATGATCTCTAATGATCCTGTTGCACTGTTACTGTTGTGTTTTGAATTTTATTTATTTATTTATTCCTTAGCTGTTTGAATCCTGACAGATCCTACCCTAAGTGTGGAATGTATTGTTTTTTTATGCTGCTGTGACCAATTGTCTGCAAACCGAATTGCCCCTAGGGGATAAATAAATACATCTGAATCTGAAAAACAAACAAAAAAAAAGATTTGATAGCATATGTAGCCTACTTACCTGTGTCAGCTGCAGCTCTGCTTTGGGACAAAAGGCTTGTTGCTATAAGGCGGTGTCTCCAGCTGTATGTTCTGTGTGACATCATCAACACTTTAAATCCCTTTTTTTTAAGCAAATATGTGACTTTAAAAATGTAAAACTCAGTCCTGGTTATTTTCTTTACATCCTCTTTCAAAACCAAGATTTGAATTACTAACCAAAAAACTACACTAAGTCAGACCCTCGGGATCGCCATCAATATCCAATCATTTGTTGATCTCCCCATTACCATCATACCCTGAATATGTCATCAAAATCCATCCATTAGTTTTTGAGTTATGTTGCAAACAGACAAACAAACAACAAACTCCAACCAAAACATAACCTCCTTGACGGAGATAATTATATCCTGAAGTAACGGTGCTTTTTGGGTTATAGCTCCATAGGACTCCATTCATTCTGCTCTCCAAATAGAACCTGGAATTGTGTTGTGAGTGGCACTGGTGTGTATGTTAGACATTCTGTGGTGCTGTTTTCCCCTGTGTGTGTTTTGTGTTTATTTCCTGTGTTCCAGGTGGTAAATTGTGATTGGCTGTAGCTCATTTATAAAGTAGAAGAAGTGTAGAAGTGAAGTGTTCAATCCCTCACTCCTTCTCCAGCCGTGTGTGATGACCCTTTGACCTCGATTACAGTGTGAAATTTGTGAATATTGTAAATATAGAATTGGATTTGTTTGTTAAATTGAATAGTTTTTGTAGGGGAGGGAAACCATTTTTGTTTTCATCATTTTCTCCTGTGTTTGGTTAGAAAGGTTCAGAGATTGTTGTTTTGTTTTATTTAGATAATAGTTTACACAGTAACTCACTTTTAAAGGCTTCATTTTTTGGATACTTTAAATTAGTAATATTTTATTCATGGCAAAAAAAAATTAAATAAAATCAATGCAGTTTTCCTTTTCTTTACTTTATTAAAATTGAGAAGTTGTACTTTTTTAAGTTGAATCAGTACTTCTACTTGTACCAGAACGTGTACTTCTACTTAAGTACAGAATAAGAGTATTTTTGCCACCTCTGGTATATTCACATAACAATGAAGGATCACATGTCTGTATGAAAAAAGGCAGTTTACTATGTTAGAATGTTTTGGATTTTTAATTCGATGGGACTTTTCCTCTGTCCATATCAGCTCAACTCAACAGGGTTTTTTGTTATTATTATTATTATTTGTTGTTTGCTTATTGCCACTGCATGACAGTGGCCATCACTGGGTATAATCAGACACTAGTACAAGGACAAACTGACAAAAGAAGTAGAAAAAAAAATTAAATATCTTTATATGTCTATATTTCTTTTCCATAGCAGGGATTCAGATAAAACAATGCAGTAACTCTAATTATTTGGATGTTCTTGTTGTTCTCTCCTTCTGTCTACCGCCTCTGTTTGCATTACCGCTCCCTTCCTGCTGGTAATTGTTTCAACACACCAGCTCAGACTTAGGATCTGCATAATCCACACAGTAACACTATGTTCAAGCCAATTATTCCACATGTACACGTCCTTTGTTTCCACACACAAAACCTCTGTGGCTTTTCCCACATATGGCACTGCTGTTTTTCTCTCCCTATCCTTGACAGTATATACTAAATTAATCCACAGCATTAAATACTTTATGCCCCTGCTCCTTATATATTTATAAAAAGGACAACAGTAGCCTTCGTGGTTTACTATTATATTGGTTAGTGAAATTCTTCAACCTTTTCCCATAAATAACTTGTGACAGTTCCCAAATGATTTTTTCTCTCTTTCTAGTTTTGCAAACTGCAAAGTTTTGCAAATTGCAAACTATAGTCTGGACCCACATGGGCAGAAGGCTAGCAGCTGCTAAGGGCTGTGGGTGGGACTAAAGCCATTGTTATTCAAACTGTCTGTGCAGGTATAGGCCAATGCTATGACCAATCAGTGGAACAGTAACTGTGACATTTTCACTAAGTCCCATATTTTTGCTCCCAGCGACGCAAGCTAGTATATTAAGCTTTTGTCGTAACCAGTCGACTAAACACCAAAAACATCCTTCTTCAAGAGGAATGAACAGAGTGCCTCTTCGTGTTCATCTTTCAATGAAACCCATTCCAAACCTGAGTCACACCACCGCTGCTCTCTGACCAAAGCCATCGTCCTTGTTGTTCTGTTTCCACTGTCGTGTCATCATCCTGTCAAGCCCCGCCCCAAAGACTCAAATGGGGATGAAAAAAATAAATCTTGTGATTGGGAGGCCAGGTTAACTAGCCTGGTGTGGCTAATCCTAGGCTTAGCGAGTGTAGACCAATATAACAGGCAAAAATATTTTTGGTTGCTAGGCGAGTTCATCTAGTTTACTAGAGTTCTACCACAGCCTGTTTAAGGACAGCTTGAGTCCCATTGTAGTGAGGTTTTTGGCTGCAGTTCCACCAGAATTCCACTGGGAGCAATCGACAGAGTGCAAAATGAATGAGGCCCTATGGAGCTAAACAGCTAAAATGGTCTATTTCACCTAATTGTCACTGAGAGCACTTACATTTGAATGTAGTTTTTGAGAGTTCCATGTGGATTTTAAATTAAAAATGTATTGAACGAGTACATATGTCCCTTTGGTTTCTAACAGGTTGAGTTCTTGTTACCCACAACGCACTGGTGGGGCGGTTGTGGCTCAGTTGGTAGAGGTTGGCAGTTCACGACCCGGCTCTGGCTGTCCACATGTCGAAGTGTCCTTGGGCAAGACACTGAACCCTAATTTAGGCTCCCAGTAGGACTGACAGAACCTTAGAAACCTACTGGTCTATGAGTGTGTGTGTGAATGTGTGAATGTAAAGCGCTGTGAGCACCATGAAGGTGGAATATGAGTGCAGACTATTTACTAGCATTCTGCTGATGACCGCTGGCCGGCCTGTGTGTTACAACCAGAGATACCGCTTGACGGCTGGCCCCATACGGAGCCACAGCCCCCTTAGAACAGCCTCGCCACTCGCCATTCAGTCAAAGTCCCTTTCGAAAAACTTCAAAAAAACAACTCTATAGCATATGTAACATACTTACCTGTGTCAGCTGCAAGGCTGAAGTCATCGACACTTTAAATCCCTTTTTGAAGCAAATATGTGACTCGAAAAATCTAAAACTCAGCCCTGGGTATTTTCTCTACATCCTCTTTCAAAATCAAGATTTGAATTACAAGACAAAAATATTACAAAAGCACACTGAGAGCGCAGGCCTCCACTAAGGCAGACCCTCTGGATCACCACCAAAATCGAATCATTTGTTGATCTCCCCATTACCATCATACCCTGAATATGTCATCAAAATCCATCCATTAGTTTTTGAGTTATGTTGCCAACAGACAAACAAACTCCAGCCAAAACATAACCTCCTTGGTGGAGATAATTATATCCTGAATTAAAGGTGCTTTTTGGGTTATAGCTCCAAAGGACCCCATTCATTCTGCTCTCCAAATAGAACCTGGAATTGTGTTGTGAGTGGCACTGGTGTGTATGTTAGACATTCTGTGGTGCTGTTTTCCCCTGTGTGTGTTTTGTGTTTATTTCCTGTGTTCCAGGTGGTAAATTATGATTGGCTGTAGCTCATTTATAAAGCAGAATGAAGCGTTCAATCTCTCACTCCTTCTCCAGCCAGTTGTGTGTGATGACCCTGTGCCCTCGATTAGACAGTGTGAAATGTGTAAATACTGTAAATATAGGATTTGTTTTTTTAAATTGAATAGTTTTTGTACAGAGTTCTGCTCAAAGTATTAAATACTGCTGCTACTCAGTATTTCGGGGGCGGCTGTGGCTGAGTTGGTAGAGCGGGTCATCCAATGACTGAAGGGTTGGTAGTTCGCACTCTGGATGTCCACATGTTGAAGTGT
The DNA here is from genome assembly GCA_020466265.1 of Siphamia tubifer. Lineage (NCBI taxonomy): Eukaryota > Metazoa > Chordata > Actinopteri > Kurtiformes > Apogonidae > Siphamia > Siphamia tubifer. The sequence continues at coordinate 40,347,864 of CM035786.1, read as the reverse complement.
CCTTGGGCAAGACACTGAACCCTGACTTAGGCTCCCAGTAGGACTGACAAAACCATAGAAACCTACTGGTGTGTGTGTGTGTGTGTGTGTGTGTGTGTGTGTGTGTGTGTGTGTGTGTGTGTGTGTGTGTGTGAATGGGTGAATGTGAGGCTAATATAAAGTGCTTTGAACACCATGAAGGTGGGAAAGTGCAGTTAATTTATTTATGTTAACATTAACATTTTAGCAGTACAACATTCATATAATTCTTCTTTCTTTTGTCTAGTTTAGTCTTATATATTCTATTTACATTCATTTTACATTCACTTCAATCTTACTGAATATTTATTTTATTATGTACCTGGGTCAGTCAGTTCTATGTTCTAGACATTTTGTGTAAAATTACTGCAATTGAACAATAACTGTCTTCAATGAGAAGGTGAAATCAGCAGCAGAAATTGGTTTGTTTAATTTCCCTCAGCTCTGTTTCGATGTCAGCGTACCAATGACATGAATCAAATAATGGACATGTGGAATTGTGAAAACGTTGTTAAAGCTATTACAATCATTAATACATTTTCATATTTACCAAAACTGAGGATCAGTTGAGTATCACTGCTCCTAATATTTTCTGTTTCAGAACTGCATTTATCACTCACTACGTTTACATGCACTTAGAGAAATTACAATTAATATCCAAGTTTTCAAAGTCATGTAAACACCTTTGTCAGAGTATAATCAAATTAAACTGGAGTTTTGGTCGTCAGAGTAGTAAACGCCACCTAACCTTAGCTCGACTACTGACTGGTGTGGACACGCCTCCTTCAGGAAGTGACCAGGGTTACCATGACAACATGTACATTATATGTAATAAATCAGAGTGAACAGTACATATGAACCATACTGAGCTGCTGTATGGTTGTGTTTCATATCTTCAGTCGGTGTTCTCCTCCTTCAACTCTGCTGTGTTTCTTCTTCTATGGCACCAAAAGGAAGAATGCCGATGCAAAAAGGTGTGTAGCACCACCTAGCAGGGGCTTCACAGCCATTTAAAATGTGGGGGTGTTCTAGGTTGTGGCACATGAACAAAATTTTTCTGAATCTATCATCGAGGAAATTAACCACAATTATCCATTAATGGTTCAAGTTATATATTAAAAAATAAAAACAAAAATGTGTTTTTCCTCAATTAAACATTCATTCCAAGAAGAACCAAACTTTTGACAAAAATATAATAACAATGAAAACTTGCCCCTCCTACCCCTACTCAAAACATCCAAAAGTGATCCTCATACTATCAGCAAATGAGCTTAGGGCAGTGGTTGGATGGAGGTGAACAATAATTCAAATCTCTACGCTTCGCAAGTAAAGTGAGATTTCTCAGACACTCTAGATAAGTTTTTAGTTCAATTATTGACAGTAGCTGGACTTAGTTGTCCATGTAAACCTACTGATTTTTTTTTAAAGAAGTGGTTCTCTGTCTTTTTCTACCCCCATCCCCCCCAGTGACCCCTTAACACTAAAAACTGTAACAGTGGTGCAATTATAACATTTAGTGAAAGAAACATCAGTATTGCATCAGTATTACTTTTTAGATTTTGTCTTGCATAATACATGTATATTTTTAATTGAACAATACAAATAGAATCGATAGGACTGCTCCCTGAAATGGCATTTTTCCAAACACGAACAGAATTTGGTATTGTCATTATTTTTAGGTTATTATGGTATTTTTTTAAGCGGTCCGACCCACTGGAAATCAAATTGGGCTGAATGTGGGCCCTGAAAGGAAATGAGTTTGAGACCCCTGGTGTAGACATATGGGTGAATAAATGGACTCAACACTAGCCATGCACTGGAGACGAGATAAAGTGGTGTGTATCTATTTATTAGTTCTTCAGTTACTATTAAAGGGATTATGGCTGTAAAGACTTATTATTGAGTCTTCACACATAGCGCTTCCTATTTTAACAATTCTTTCTATAATGTCTGAAACCACAGCAGGTGTGTGATATGTTCAATTGAACTTAGAGTTTTACTTCTACTCTTTACTGGGTCAGTTCATAGGCTCCCACTTCAAAACCAACAGCGCTCCATCTGAAAACCATTATTTCTGTGCAGCATCTTTGAGCATTTGAGCACGAGTTAAAAGTTTTTGGATTCATAAAAGAAACTCTGTTCTGAATCCCACTGTTCTGAATCATAAAAGCTTATATCATTATGCAAAGATGTTTGCCAGAAGAAAGAAAACTATTCTCAGGGAACATTCTTTATTCTCATGTATTTCATTGATTACATTTTTTCTAAGGCTGTGCAGTTATTTTCATACACAGTCTAGAAGTGACCACCTGCTTCTCCTGACAGTATGGAGCACATCTGTCCTCAGCGGTGACGACGACCTTCATCTGCACACGGTCGTCACCTTCTGGGGAACATGGTCAATTATTTTACAGATGATATTGTGTATGGGTTGTTATAATTATACAAAATCGTTTCATTTATTATCCTGCCCCCATGAAGGAGGAGCCAAGAGGTGTTGTTTTTAGTTTGTTTTGTTTGTTTGTCCATTCGTCTGTTTGTCAGCAATCTTTCTCCTCTTTGACCAACTTCCATGAAATTTTCAGAAAAGGTGCAAGGTGGTCTAAAAAGAGATCACATTATATTTTGGTGAATGTAGGTCAAAGGTCAAGGTCACCAAAATGTGTTTTCACAATAATCAGAGATAAGGCAAATCAGGAATTTCCTTTTCATTCCTCTATGTTCAGTTTTGCATATAGCGTCTTTTTGCGCTCACTGTTGATGTCGTTTATTAACATCAGAACCCTCAAGGATACATTTAAACACTCTAGGTCAAAGGTCAAGGTCACAATAATGGTCAACATAAAGTTTTGAATATATGTTTTGAACTATTCATCTTAGAAACTTCCATTGTTTACCAAAATGTTGATATTTTAATACTGTATCTACCTATTGTTGACTCAAGGGGTCAGAGGTCGCTCAGTCAATACCTAAAAAAGTTATATGACCTATAATGGAAAAACCAAATGGAGATAGACTTAGTTAATATTATTGACAGATAGGAAACCTGGTATGGGCTTCAAAATTGCATCATGACCTTTGACCTTGAGTGACCTTTAAAGGACAAAATCAAAGTCAGGTGATTTTAAATGGTCATAACTCCAAAAAGAGTGGTGATAGGTTTTCAGTTACTATTATTGACACAAAGGAAACTACTGGTAGTCTCCAAAATGGAATCATGACCTTTGACCCTGTGGGACCTTGAAAGGTCAAACCCATTGTTTCACATTTTGAGAGGGAGATTATCATTAAGAGCTAAACTGTTTGTGAAGGTTTGTCAGACCTGGCATTATTTGTTAATCTCGCCCAACCAACATTGGGCTGGATTATTGTAATCAGTGTGTGTGTGTGTGTGTGTGTGTGTGTGTGTGTGTGTGTGTGTGTGTGTATGTGTGTTCACAGAGACATATCATGCTATAACTCAATGAATACTTGAGATATCACCATGAAATTACATGGGCATATACAGCTATAGCTAATGTGCATCAGATGCAACAATCCATTTGAGCAAAGGTCAAAGGTCAAGGTCGTATTTAGCAGAAAGGTCAAAATCATATTATTGGCTCTAATTCAAAAAACGGGTTGTCATGGAAACTTGAAATCGGCACAAAATAGGGGCAATATTAGACATTCTCTGAATACTTGTTTTGGTTAATACCTGACAGAGTCACAATGTCGACCTTTTTGTTTGACTTTGTTCCCTAACCCCGTTCTAGTGTAACACTGTCCCCTGTAACCGTTGTTGTCAAGCCTCTTCCCTATTGTTTCTGATCTCTATGAGAAAGGTAATCAGTCATGTAAGATGGAGGAAATATCTGTGTTAGCCTGTGCTAATTGAATTTTTAAATGAACTGTCTAGTCCAAACTTTGTATGAGGTGACGATGATGTGCTGAAACCCATTACTGTGTCATTTGGTCTGTGTAGGGGAATGTTTTCTGTGGACCAGAGGTTTTTATGTATTCTTGCTACTTTTGTTGGGAGCAAAAAGAATAAATATATGGAGAATACCTCTAAAGTTGCTCATGAGACTTATAATTACATTAAATGCCAACATATGAGACTGGAAACCATTAGATCGTGGCTCCAAAAAGTCCTGGCACCTATTGACGTACACTGAACTTTTAAAAAATAAAAGATGAAAAAAAAAAAATCCCTGGACTCATTTGTGTTTTTAGGACCCTCTAACTTCATAATTGGTTCATCTTCCTCTGTCTATAGAAGATGCTAAATTGGCCTTTGATTGACAGGTCTGTACAACAGCTCATTTGCCTGCAAAGCATTTATCATGTAATGTTGGCATTTATTTTCACAACACTTACAAGATGTTTAGGGAAACATTTCAAGAAGTGTCACACATTTTCTTCACCACCTACTCTCTGTTTTAACTCAGCCAAATTCATCATGTGGTTTTGTGTTGTTTTGAAGGCAGTACGTCTTGCTGCAAACTGTCAACATAATATTCAGCATCACAGGAGTTTTACCAGAGATGCAGACACAGACCAGGACAGACCCTGACCTCTGGACTTAGAGACAGTCTGGATCATCCTTTGTCTTTAGAGCACAGGTCTCAAATTGTGGAATCTGGGTATTCCACAAAAAAATTATTTCTTTACTTTAGTTACAGCTGTAACTTGCACATTTTTTTTTTTTTTTTTTTACCAAACTCACCTCATTTAAATGACTTTCCAGCCCTAACAATCATGTCACTCACCATGTAGCTGCTTCGACTGCTGTTTTGTTTTTGTTTTTCCGGTTCTTTCTCTCATTTCCCTTGTATTTTGTAAACTCCTCAGCATGTCTAGTTGTGATGTTGTATTCTTTTTTTCTGTGCATATAAGCAGTGGTATAGGCCAGGGTATACCTACCTATTTTTCAGTCAGCATTGGGTATGTACACTTCTAAACCCCCCTGATATGTATGGAGGACTGACACTGCCATACTGAAAAATAAATACAGAAATGGCTTGATAAATGTATTTCTGTTTCATTTATTTATATATTTAGTACTTATTTATATTTGCCCCCACATTTATTTCTCTGTTGTTTCCCATTTATATTTCCTTTATCTCTTCTTATTTATGTCTATATTTTGTTTTCATTTGAGATCTGAATAATTTTATAACAGTGAGCAAATACTGTAATACTGATGGATTGTGGGTAAACTAAATACAGTAGTCTTCTTTACTTAGTTTTCTTATCTGACTGTTTGTTTGTTTGTCTGTCTGTGTGCAACATAACTCAAAAAAGTTATGGATGGATTTGGCTGATAATTGAATTTTGGTGAATGGTGGAGGTATATGTGTGTGTGTGTGTGTGTGTCTCTGTGTGTGTGTATGGGGGGGGGGTCATAGTAAGGCAAGTCAAACGTTTATGGATGGATTTGGTTGAAATTTTCAGTAAATGTTGATACTAGCACAAATGATAAAAGTTTGGTTTTGATCAGTGAGGGGCACACATAATAATAATAATAATAATAATAATAATAATAATAATAATAATAATAATAATAATAATAATAGTAATGATAATAATAATAATAATAATAATAATAATAATAATAATAATAATAATAATAATAATAATAATAATAATAATAATAATAATAATAATAATAATAATAATAATAATTGTATTTACAAAGCGCTTTTTGAGCCACTCAAAGCGCTTCACATTAGTGACCCATTATTCATTCACTCTCACATGCACCCTCTGGTGGTGGTAAACTACAGCTGCCCTGGGGCAGACTGACATTTTGCCCCTACAGCCCCTCTGACCACAACCAAACATTCATACACCAGTGTGAATGTCACTGGAGGCAAGGAGGGTGAAGTGTCTTGCCCAAGGACACAACAGACCAACTAGGACAGAGCAGGATTTGAACCACCAACCCTTCAGTTACTGGACAACCCACTCCTACAATCCACACCCCCATGTGTCTTTCAGGAGGAGGGTGATCTGCCTTGGCTTCTGCACTGTCTAAGTACTTTAGTCTAGTTATATATGTCACTGTTTCTAAAATTTCACATCACACACATCTCATTTCCTCCACTTTCTGGAAGGCTGAAGGAATCTGTTTATTCCATAAGGTTCATATATGGAATAAAAAGTCTCTTATCTTTCAAAATATATATTTTCTTTTTAACATGCAGGATGGTGTGTCCTACAGCCACTGTGCCAAACATGGCCTATTTACATATTTCTATGATGAGACACATGTCATATCTAAATAAGTTATTTGACTTTGTTATCTATAGATATACAAACTATACGCCCAGTTTAACCATTTAAGGGTGCAGATAATAATCACTGACTGTCCAAACTGTATGTTGTTTTAAGCTTTATTCTACATGATAACTACATTTCCACTTACTTAGATAATCTTCTATATGTTGTTTATTTTACTGGATGCATACATCATTTTAAACACACAAATTAAATATTAAGCCCAAACAATCAGAATTCAGGATTCAACCCCAGTGTTGTGTTCAGTCTAGTTTGATCATGCAGAGCAGTTATCTCATTCACTCATTCACTTCCTGTGTCTTTTTTCCTCCACCTTCTCCCACCATAGTCAGTTTGTGTCTATCTGCCAGCAGCTCTGCAGCTCCATCTACTGGCAACAAATGAAAGAGCAGAATGATGACAGCACTTCTTTTGGAGGGTGGGTTAATATAAGAAATAACATCTGAAATGTCAGCAAAATAACAGTGATAGTAGATCTGACAGTTTAGTTATGTGTAGGAGTAAAAGAGGTGATGTGTGAGCTATTTCTTACATCTATATTCTATTCTTTTTTTGTATAACTTGGCAGTCGTAGCGTTTTCTATTTGTGGTTTGTGGTTCACAGTCTGCCAGTGAGAGACTGAATGATCATGTGACTGTCAGATGGATTTAACTGTAGAAGGGAAACATCAAACCCACGGTGATGGTAAAGAAAGTGAACTGAGGATGTGTCCTGTTATTTCTGCAGAATTCACTTTAAGATCAGCCTTTGTTACCTGACTCCCTACATTAATGCATCCAGTAAAACAAGGCTGTCCAACTCATTTTAGTTCAGGGGCCACATACAGCCTAATGTGACATAAAGTGGGCCTGACCAGGGGAACAATGGAAATTTCAAATAATGTCAATTTTTTTGAATGGAAAAAAAAGGAAAACTCCAAAATGAAAATGTTTACATCTACAAATCATACTTGAACATGACATGAACTAATATAAAAAACAGAAAATTAAGAAAAATAACTCAAATTTTAATGATACTACACATTAGTTTATCCATCATATATGTGCATTACAATTTACAAATCACAGTAGATCTACAAATACACAGAACATTTACTAACAAGTGCAACATTGGTATAATTCCACTTCCCTTAAAACACTTCAGGCTGTTCATATTTGTTCAGGTTATTCACACTGTTTTCTAAATGTCTAGTCTGTAAATGTAAACATTTTTGTGTAATTTTGAAAAAGTTTACAATAAAACAAAGAGGAAAATTTGCTTCTTTTTTTTCATTATGTAGTGTCCACAAAGTCTCTTTACAATTTTCAAGTAGAGCTAAAAGATGAAGTTTAGATTTTTGAAATAGTGGATGTAAAAATACTTCACCAGTGTTAAACAAATCACCGCTGTATCACTGAGGCATGTGAATATTGAATGACAATAACATAAACAGGTGGGAATGACAAAAGCTATGTTTACATCATGTTTTTTAATTGCGAATTATTTATTTGGAATAAAATTGGAATTAACGCTATTTCCTTCATGTTTGCATGCACATGTTAAGTCTGAATAAAGGTTTCAATGGAAATGGATGCATTCTGCTCTAGTTAATCGGGCTTTAAGAGCTGGAGGTACCGAGGGTTCTGATTGGTCAGAACGATCACTTAACATCTGGATGTCTACTGGAAGAAAACGACCGCATTCTTATTTGGAGTTCGCTTCAAGTATCAACATGTTAGACTGGATTTTTGCATTTATTTTTGTGATAATTACGAAGCAGCTAGCCTAGCTGCGCTAGCCCCTCCTAGCAGCAGCAAATCTAATATGCTACCGTAGTAGTCGAGTTACACTCAATGTGACTTTTGGCTAGATTTCCTTGAAACTGGCCGACGAATCACAGTGAAGTATAGAGTCAGAGGGCGGGTGTAATAAAGTGATGCTGCAATGATTTGGAGACAAACAACCGGAAACAACCATAGAAGAAGAACAATGGGTAGTGATTTCCTTTTATCCAAGATAAGTGAAGAATGTGAGAAAACATCAGCAATCTTTACATTATTTTTACAGAAGAAACAACAGTCGTTAATCTCCATAATCCACCATTTTGTTTAGTCATTCCTAACTTTCTCTGGACTCCTCCTGAACTTTCGGGCGTCTAACTACGTCATCCTAAAGATTACACTGATTGGTTGTAGTACCGTCCTATTACATACTGAGGATTTAAAAGACAACCTTTTAGCCCCGCCTCCCCTGACTATGAAGCATTCCTAGACCTGTACATGTAATGAATGGGGATAGCACGGCTCAACAGCGGAATATGTGCATCACCACGATGAGACCAGGAGCATGTTGTCATGATGGGGTGAGCTGAAGAAGGACTCAGATGCCCAGTGTTGAAGGGAGAACAGATTTAATAAAACAGAAGCAAAATCATGACAGAGACAGAAAACAAAACCTGGGGGTAGATCAGCCAGAGTCCGTGGTGGTGAATGAAATGTCTGGGTTATGGTGACAAGAGTAAAGAAACACATGACTGGGTTACTGTGGTGACAAAACTGAAGTGTCCCGCACCAGCAACTGAAAGCCTCACTGCTTAAATAGTTGCAGATCAGCAACGACTTGCAGCTGCACGGTGTGGACCAGGTGAAACTGGAGTGGGTCTGGGGGAAAGGTTGTGACACATGTGCAGAATGACAGGAATTATTTTAAAGCGGAATTGATGGTTTTTATTAATTATCGAAATTGGAATTAAGATCAGAATAAACCAGTGGCTTCATTTGGAATTAAGATTAATTCTGAATTATCATTTTAAACAGGAATTAGATGTTTACAGGGTCATCTTAAAGCAGAATTTACTTTTATTTGGAATTAAACAGGACTAAAAACTCCCATGTAAACAGGGCAAATACAGATAAGTTGTTCAACAGTGTTTGTAGGAGCATTGGTTTTTACTTTTGCAATATTTCTTATTTGTATAAACAGGACTGAGTCAGAGAATTAAGGAGTGGGGTTTGGATCAAAATATAATAATAATCCATGAGTGGGGTCCATGCTTCAGTCTGAGGGCTGTGGGAGGGTGTGATGACTGGACGTCAGCAGGAAACATTGTCATGTGACCCTGTCTGCTATCTCAACTGTCCTCCTGTTACAAACACGTTTCTGTTGGTGATTAGAGTCCAGTATAACAACCAAACCACCACAGAAGATCAACTAAACAGATGAAACTAGTATTGTCCTGCTGAGACCCAGAAATGTATTTTGTCCTCTATAGTGGACAAGAGTTTCACAGCTTTAGTTAAAAATACATTTATATAAATGTCCACTGAAATTGGACATTATATATATATATATATATATATATATATATATATATATATATATATATATATATATATATATATATATATATATATATATATATATATATATATATATGAAAATTATTTTAAGTAAAATGTCAAAAATGTTTAGGTGTCATCAGGAGGTTAAACATGAAGCACAGCAGCGATAAACATTTCTAACATACTGAGTGCATTTGTACAATTAAAAAGCATTTTAACAGTTTCTTCAAATTTACCACAAGTTCAATTTATTTATTAGAATTTTATATTATTTAAGTTATTCATGTTTATTTTTCATTGGGGATCTCCATTAGCACAAAGACAAGGTTAGTCTTTTAGGCGTCCTCTAAAAAAATAATAAAAATAAAAATGAAATAAAACTTCCAGATACAAAATTACAATATACAGATTAAATTAAAACATACATAGGTCCAGTTACAGTAAAAACCAAGAAGTTAAAACAAAACAGTATCGTCTTTTTCTATTTCCTGTATTCACTTTTAATGAACTATTTAAAGTAAATTAATTCCTACCACAGTAACCAACTGAAGTACTAGGTTAACTGTTTAACTGCTCTTATTGTCCTTTTTAGCTTGAATACACTTGAATTTAGTTTTTTTTTTAGTGTTAAAGTAAAATTTCTGTCACTTTTGAAAGTTCATCTAATCTTAAAAATAATAAAATATGTAAATAAAATAGACTAAAGCAACAAAATCACCCAATGTTATTCAATAAATTTACGTGTCTCAACTCAAACATATTTATAGAAATTCCTTTAATTTGTCCTCATTATTTATTACTTGTAAATATTTAGTAGTTTTTGTTCATGTTGTTGCTTATTTTTTTCTTTATTCGTTTTTCTTTCATTTTGTTCTGTTTGTGTTCATTTTTAGTCTGTTGGTTTATTAATCCCACCCAACATTGATTTAGATTATTGTAATCTGTGTGTGTGTGTGTGTGTGTAAAATTGTGTGTGGACGCTATGGACATGTCCATACCAATATTGAGGGAGAAATTACACGACATTCGGAAAACAAAAGACAAGATAAGATAAGATAAGATAGACTTTATTGATCCCACATCAGGGAACTTCACACATCACAGTAGCCAGTGATATACAGCAATAAAAGGACAGCAAAGAGAAGAAAAACATATAGATAATAAATAATATATGTACACAAAACACAGATAGAGAGAAAAAGAGAAAAAAAAAATACATTATATACACTATACAGAATATACAGGAGTGAAAATATACAGAAGGGATAAAACTATGTGAAGATGAAATAAGTAAGAATAACAAGAATTTATATTTTAATGAATTTATGACACATTAATAACACATTTATGTATTTAATTCTAATTTTAATTCAGTCATGATATATTGATATATATCATGTATATATAATGATGTTTTTTTTTAAATTACTTTATTTTGGCACTTTTAGTCCTCCTTTGGTGGGCCGGTTTTGGCCCCCAGACCACATGCTTGACACCTGTGGTCTACAATATACAATAGTTCAGATAAACATAGGTCTTCCGGGTCCCTGCAAAGATCAGACATACATTTAAACACGTGTAGAGAATGATCTTCCACTTGAAATCAGACCACCTATTAGAGCGGAGTCTAAAAATACATATAATTTAACTGTCATGTGATGTTTCTTTGTGCCAACACTCTATAAAAGCTGTAGTTAGTGCTGGAGCAGAAGCACAGGGGGTTCAGACCAGTGATAAACATTCTGCCCAAAAACACATTTAGCCAACGCTGTCACATGTACAAATGCAGAAACGTTGTCTGGCATAATACAGTTTACAGCCGGCAATAAAATCCCAATGACAAGAAAGATTTTACAGTTTGTGTTCCTTGTTTCCACGGTGAAACAGAACATATGTATGATAGACAAAGAAAAACACCCAAAACTGAAGAGGTAAAATGTGGCAAAAAAATAAAAAATAAATTGATGTTTTTATACACATTAGAAATTTCATCCATAATAGGACAATGGGAGAAAACAAAGATATATTAAAAAAATAACTTTGACCTAGTTTTCCTAAAATGTAATCACATGTTCAAGTTTAACTGGGAATCTAAAAACACAAACAATAGTTATGCTGCTTAAGTGTTAAAATACAAAGAAACAAAAATAAATAAATAATAATAATAATAATAATCATCATCATCATCATCTTCTTCTTCTTCCTCCTCAGCCTGTGCATCTATACCCATATACCCATATCTTATCCAATTCCACCTGAGGGTTAAAGGTCACATGATTTCCACTCACCAACATATTTCCCCACCTTGAATCTTATCAAACTGTTAATGTCAATGAAGAAAAACTGTGTTGAAAAATAGTCAATTTGACTGTTTTGCAATTCTCAGATAAAGTTGAGCACAAAATGGAGGGTCAGGGTCCATCCTTGTTAAGACGAAGAACAGTTATAACCCTCTGACAGAATCTGAATCTATTACCTTTATATTCTATAAAGTGTTCTTTTATTTTTCTCATTGTTATTTTGTGAAGTGAAATAACATTGGCCTGTGAAAATACTTTCTTTGTACACATACATTATTAGTATTATTTAATAGTTTTTGTTGCATTTTAGAAGATATTAAAACATTTTTAGAAATGGGCATTTTATTATTAAAATATTTTGGGGGATTATGGATACTAATAAATACATAAAACGAACATTAATATAACAGTAAAAACAGTGGGTAATATAACCCCTTAATACACCCTTAATACACAATAACACTATCTTTTTTAGACATTATCTGATCTATAAAGTCAAAATCTCAGGTCACATAGTTCAGTCCAGAGTTCAACCTCAACACAGTGAAGCAGCTTTTAGTTGTAATACTGCAATAAACTACTGTCCCAACTGACCCCAGATCAGCCCCAGATGTGAACATGTGTGTGTGTGTGTGTGTGTGTGTGTGCGCGCGCAATATTTAGATTTTATTTATTTATTTATTTAAACTTTTGTAAAGTATTTTGACGTTAGGGTTAAAAAAATCACAGAAAGTCATCCTAAATCACCTAAAATTTCTAGTAATTAAATAAATAAATAACTTACTCATAAAAAATAAAAATAAAAAATATGGTGAATTGACAGATACAATTTCAATCCATGAAAACCAAGACAAACTAAAACTGAAGGACTGTGGTTCTGTTTATCTGTCACATGTTCACAGTGGTAAGTTTCAGACGCTGCAGCTCTTTGATAATTTATAGTTTGAGTTATTGTTTGGACTCGTTGTTCTAGGGGTATGATTCTCGCTGAGGGTGCGAGAGGTCCTGTGTTCAAATCCTGGACGAGCACTGGCTGGTCCTTCAATATAAGTTTGGGGCGGCACGGTGGTGGTGCAGTGGTTAGCACGACCCTGATTCAATTCCCACACCAGACCTTTCTGTGTGGAGTTTACATGTTCTCCTCGTGTCTGCGTGGGTTTTCTCCAGGTACTCCAGTTTCCTCCCACCATCCAAACACATGCACTGATAGGTTAATTGGTTAATCTAAATTGTCCATAGGTGTGAATGTGAGAGTGATTGTTTGTCTATATATGTTCAGCCCTGAGATGAACTGGAGACTCATACAGGGTGTACCCCGCCTTCACCCATTGTAGCTGGATTAGGCCCCCAGTGACCCCAGTGACCCTAGTGAGGATAAAGTGGGTTCTGATGATGAGACAAGTTATTAATTGTCAGCCTTATAAATATAAACTGGACTGACTGTACATATCCTGACCAAGGAAAATCAAATTATCACTTTGTGCAGTAATAATCTACACCTGACTTTTCTGTCTCCATACATTACAGACTAATGTAATACTAAAGGTAACAGATATTTGCTAAATAGTATAGCAAACTATTACATGGTCAAAACTAATGCTAGGAATTTTTAATGTCAAGGGTCCACAGAAATGTCTCATCACCTGAACCCACTTCATCCTCACGAGAGTCACAGGGGTCACTGGGGGCCTAATCCAGTTACAATAGGTGAAGGTGGGGTACACCCTGTATGAGTCTCCAGTTCATCTCAGGGCTGAACATTTATAGACAATCAATAACTCTCACATTCACACCTATGGGTAATTTAAATTAACTAGTTAACCTATCAGTGCATGTGTTTGGATGGTGGGAGGAAACTAGAGTAAGGCAAGGCAAATGTATTTTTATAACACATTTCATGTACAGGACAATTCAATGTGCTTTACATGAAACATAAGAAAATGATTAAAATGCATTAAAAGACAATTAA